>OZ020519.1:22112785-22166316 GCA_963971425.1 Bryoerythrophyllum caledonicum | reverse complement strand
GTGAATGCGCACAAAATCTTCCCGACATTCTTCCGACCATTAATGCACGTGACTGGATCTCCAAATCTGGATTGCATGTGCAAAATCAATCGTCCCAGAAAAGGAAGTGGAGGACAAGGGAAGGGAGATGAGAGGGGAGAGAGTTGAGAGGGGAGGGAGCGCAAGGAAGTGGAGGAGCGAAGAGGGGAGGCCGACTGATCAGGGTCGCCCACGGAAGACCTCGGCCGTCCTATCCGACGGCCGCGGACGGACTCTACAGCCGGATCCGATCGGACGACCGAGACAGATCTGATGGCCGTGGCTGCGGACGGCCGCGACTGTCATGGCGGCATCGTGGCCGTCCAATCGGGCGATACGCCCGAGGCCGTCCGCCATCGGACGGCTCGGACGATTTGCCGACCGTCCGCCGAGGCCGTCCGCCACTCGCAGTGGCATAAAAGGCGGACGGCCGACCTTTCTCCCACACTCTAGTGGGCGAGTTGGTCGCTTTGGCATATTCTGCCGAATCGCTTGCGCCCCCTCGAGTGGTGGGATATTTATTATTTTTTAATTCGTTTAACCCCTAAACGACCAGAATCTCCTTCGGGGGGATTCTTTGATTTTTGGGCAGGTTCCTAAAACTCGGAAACAAACTAATTTTCTCTGAAATTTTTATTCTACATTGCCTTTGATAAGAGCTTCGTGGACATATTTTTATTTTATTTTTTGGATTTATGGTTTGAAAGTTAGTATCACTTATAGTTTTTGAGGGAAATTGTCAAGGAACTTTAGGGGTTAATTCCCATTCATTCATTTTATTGTTTGTTCTAGTTAGGGAAGATGCCAAGGTCCAACCGGCCCGTTGCTCCAAAGGGGAAAGCCCCCGAGATGGATTGGGACGCAACGGACGATCCGGATGTTGTTGCGGAGTACGGATGGCAGGACGAGGAAGAGAGGTTGTGGACTTGCACCATGTGCAAGAGGTATGTGAAGATGAAGCACCTCATGAAGTTGTGGCTGAGGGCACAAGCGAGGATATCAGGGCCGCGACGCGAAGGTCTAGCGAGCAATTGTTTGAGCGACCATTTCCGCCATCGATATCATGAGGTCACTACTGCGGTGGGTGTGCGTAACTCGAGGCCGGGGATCATGTTGTATTCGAACATGGCAATGGTTTGGGCGGAAATCGTCCTACAGAAGGATGTGGATTGGCGCACCGTGGCGGGCCGCAATGTCAGCCTGATGAATCGAACTGCCCATTTTATACCAACCACCTGGAATCAACCGAGTGATTGTTGGCCACCTTGGTCAAACCGAAGATCCGGGGACGATCCCGATGCCCACCAACAACAGCTGACACCTCCAGAAGAGTACGGGGGACATAACTACAACGACTACAACCGTGGCAATGATATGGGTTCCGCGCCCGTAACATTTGGTGGGGGGAGTGGCAGCCATTACTACGAAGGCAGCCAATGTGGTACAGGGACCAACACCATTCAGAGCTATACGCCAACACATCCAAGGGATACGTACGAGTCTCGTCGTAATTCCCCCGGAGAAGAGGAAGAACATAACACCCCACACTATGCACCCGTCTATCACGACAGATATGGCGGTTCTTACCATGCATATGGCCGTTCTTTGGATGGCAGCCAATGTGGTACAGGGACCAACATCCCTCAGAGCTATACGCGAACGCATCTAAGGGATACGTACGAGTCTCGTCGTAATTCCCCCGGAAAAGAGGAAGAACACAACACTCCAAATCCTGGACCCGTCTATTACGACGGATATGGCCATGCTTACGATGGATATGGCCGGAGCTTAGATGGGAGAGACAACACACCTCCATCAACGTTTCCACCTCGTCAGAACGAAGATGCCGAGTTTGAAAGACAAATGCATGAAGCCACAAAACAAAGCCAGAACGAGTACATCCGCAGGCTCGAAGATGAATCTCGCTACATGAACATGCAATACAATAACTTGTATGATGTTTATTCAAGCGGGCCGTACTCAAGTGGCGCTGGACCAAGTCAAAGACGTGATACTGACTCAGATTCCGATTAATCATACATGGTCTTTGTGTAATGTAATCCATGTGGATAATGTCTTCATGCGAGAACAATGTTGACTATTTTGTAAATTTAGAAGGTCATTCTTTAAGATCTTCAAATCCATGTTTATTAAATATTTCTACATTGCGGCCATGTCAATGTGGATGATGAATCTACAATGCATGCTACATGTTTCCAAATGAATTTTATTGATAATTTTTTAGTATAAGTGGATGTGTGGAATGAGAAATTTTTATACATTCCAACTTTTCATTCACCTCATAAAAGTTAAAGAGTATTTCATATCATTACATGTTAAATAAATTTTTTTTACAACCTGTACCTCTAAAGTTCCTTGAGTATTTCTGACCCAGAAGTTAAAGCAAGAAGAGAAACGTCGCTCTGCAAAGGGGCTGGCGTGAATAAAGAATCTGTTCATTCCATCACTAAGACCATGCCCACCAAACACCCTGTCAAGGAGGGCTTGGTTTCTTTTCCATTTTGCGTTGGTGTAGTAGAATGGACATGGCCTGTTGAATGGCAACAGTGTTAATAATATTGAAAGTGTGTGAAATTGTTTCGATGGAGATTTTAAAGGTATCTCAAAAGGATATTTATAGATGGGATAAAGGTGGTGGCACGAGCATCGGCAGTGATTACAATAAGCAGGTCCATTTTCCATCCAAGGGCAACGATGTCATTAATAAGGGGTTGCTGGGTTGGTATTCATTTATTTTATTTTCAATTGTTTCCGGGGAGAATCTATCATTACAATATGTGAATTCGATGAATTGAATGGTATACTCTTGGTTAATGTGGTCGGTACAGGGTCGTTGTATGGTAGGCCCCAAATGCAAAGTATGTCGGCTTTGAGTCTAGCGTTACAAAGACAGCGCTATGTTGTGCATGTACATGGGACTCGGGAGTAGCCAAGGGGGGACCGTATTTCCTTGTGGGTTGTAACTTGTTATTAAAGGTGCCGGCATTCATGAGGATAAATCATCGTGATTTGTTATGGGAGGTAAATAGTTATCAAATTTCCCGTACTGCTTTGTTATGTCTTGTGACAATTAAGGAGTGTATGTGATGGTTTTGGCATTTTCGGTAGAACATGGAGTGATTTGTCGGCGTCTGAGAAAGTGCATATGGGGCATGTTACATATGGGAATTTTTCTATTCCAAATAAGAGTTGTTTTTGGGCGTTTCCCAAATATCACCTATTACGGAATTTGATGACGCATGTTATTTGTGAGTTCGGGATGATGGAATTTTTCGAAGAATTCGTAGAGAGTTCATAGTCTATTTTGTTGTTGCGAACCCATTATTCTATATTAGGAAAGTTTTATTTGATTGTGTCAAGGTTGTTATAGAGGTTTTGTTTCTTGAGATATTTGTTCAAGAATAAAACCGGAACCTTAATGGGGGTATCCTCTTTAGGAGGCCAATATTCTTTTTGGAAGTGGTATGGGGTAGCATGTGGATGTTCGTACAAGTCTTTGGCATTTTCATGCGTTTTTTTGCGGACCTCTTTCCCAAGTTTATTTGCTTGTTCGTTTCCATCGATATTTGCTTGAGCAGAACTTTGTGAAGGATTGTTATATGTGTTCAGTTTTGTAACATGTGGATCAACGACATTAAAATAGTTTGGTCGAGCTGGCTATTGTAGAGGATAGGGTTTGTTATTTTTTTGTTTAGTACATAAAGTGCATTATACAGTCAGTGAATATGTGTGCGGGTTAGTTGTTGTATTGTGTTGTGATGATTTGTCATGTTTTGTGTGTGGCCATAAGTTCTGCTCTAAGGATATTTTAGTGTGTGGAAATTACTCTATAGAGTACACGAAATGGTATACCAAATACATTATACAATATCAATGAATACAACAAAATCTTCCTATAGGCATTTTTGCTATTCATATTTGAATGCCTCTACAATTTAATGTATGCATGTTTGTATTAATGATTGCATATACTTCATTGCTTTACATTGTTATGGTTCTAGATGTCCGAGTAAATATGTTGTAGCAATCTACCTACGGAGTTAGGCATTGAACTTCCTTAAAATGCTTTATAAACACACACAAGAATGTGGTTTTTGGAAAACCTCCTACACAATTTATTTTTTCTACTAAATATAACCCTACTTAGAGAGCCGATATCCACTATTAATATAATGTGGCCAAATTACAATTTCATCCACTGTGGATGAAAATAGTCAGAGGATGGAAAAGCAGTCCTTGGTTGAGAAAACAGTCTCTGGACGAAAAACATTCTTCAGAAGAAAAATCGGCAAATGACTATGGCAAAGTGTTAAGAATCATCACAAACACTATTAAGAAACACTTAATGTTTGTAACCCGCTCCTTCTCTAGTCTTCCAGTTTTTTAAAAGTAATTTTGAAATGAATGTTTTTCTTAATAATAAATAATATAGAGAATTCATTAAAGTGGTTGTTATAATGCGTTGCAAAACAAGCGCGAACCACTACCAAACTTCTATAGATGCAAATTAGCGGTTGGCGCTTGCTTTGCAACGCATTAGTCCAACCATTGTAATGTAGTTTAATATTATAATTAGGTTTTCAAAATTTCATCTGCAGTCTACTTTTCATCCGCTGCAAACATTTTAACCGCACTTTGATTTTCCTCCGCATGCTAATTTTTCATCCGCAGTTTTTTTTCATCCGCAACTTGTTTTTAATTCGTTGCGCTGTTTTTCATCCGCTGCAAAAAATTTCATCCGCTGCGGGATTTTTCTTTCCCCGCAAAGAATTTCATCCACAGTGGATGAAAATATTTTTTTGGCAGAATTAACATAACAGCGACTTGATAACTTCCAAAATTTTTATTTTTTTTTGAATTCAGACTTCGGATTTGGGCTTTTTAGGTGCGTTTTCATCTAGCAGGTAAGCAAAAAAATGGTTACAAAAGTTTTGAAAATTTGACATTTTGGAGTGTACTTAAAAATAACATTTTAGGGACTAAACTTTGGATGTAGATTATGGCTAGAGAATATGTTCATCACATTCGATCTCATGCATGTTTTTTGTGTGTTAGTGTTGGTTGTGTTTTCAAATTTGTTATATATGGCGATATTCATTTACAAGACATGTAAGGTGTCTCGTTTGAAATCTCATTTGAAACAATATTATGATGATGGACACGGAAAGAATACAATTGGATGGAAGGGGACGTCGCCAAAGCGTGCATGAACCCTAAACATGCAAAGTTTGAATCAAACTTTTAACTTTTCTATGCATCTGATTCAGGTGTAAATATTTAGAAGAATGAACATGACAATGTCATAGAAAACCTTATAAGAAACGATGTTTTTCACCGTTTCCTTGAAAAAACAAGTCTTCTCTTTATTGAATTTTTTTAAAATAGCATACCAACCCAAGTCAAACATTTTCACACATTGTCACTCATTGTCGGGCGAGGTACCAAAAGATCTAATTAACTTTCACATAAAACCTACATATCTTTGTATTTACTTACATTTTATTTTCTCTACATTAATATGTGGTGTAAACCTTCTTATTGACCATTCGGATTAGTAATTCAAAACACATGAAGTTCACAAGAAAAAGAAGTTTGAATTGGCAAAGTATGAACCTCTTCTACTTCCATAGTTGTTTTGAATACGCTACACCTGTCCTCTACCTCAAGAAATTGTTGTCTAAGGAACTACCATCATGTTTAAGGTAGTGGATTTAGACCTTGTGTAGTTCAAAATTTTAACGCCAGGTAAAGTCAAAGTCTGCGGATCCACTAAACACAGTGAAGACCCTAAACCATTTGCTTCACTTCACACACTATAATCTTTCAATCTGTGCGGTCAAAGTTTTTGAAATTTTGTAAACATATTTTTTAATAAGTCTTAATTGAGATCCAATGGTCAGAACTAGAAATCAAACTTTTGGTTTCTTTCTATGGTCATTGCACTAGAATCCAACAACTTTGAAGTGCTTCCGGTTCAAAACTATCACGATATTTTTGGGGATATAGGAGACATGTTGTATGAGTAGGGAGTCGGGCATGACGAGGCGTTTCAAATGGGGGTAATTTCTATAAATGCTAAATTGTATTCAAGAAACATAAAATGGTTGAGGTTATGTTTGATTTTGTGCCATGGGCACTATGATCTATCCCAAAAATTCGAACCCAAACTCGTACAATTTGATATACGTCTTCTCTACATAAAACATAGAGATCATCATATTTTACACATTTTGCTTTTTCAACAACATGTAGTGAACACTGAAAACCTTCCTAAACCTCAGTTTGGATTATCATTTGAAATCTTATTCAGATTACTAAAAAATAAAACATGGAATGGCAATTTTTAAACTCCAGTATTTACGCACTTGATTTGAATATGCTACAGTTCTTTTCTACCTCTAAAAATTGGTGTGTAGGGAAATCTCATCATAAGGTTGGATTAGGATATTTTGAGGTAATTTTAACAAAAATTCTGAAATACAAGAATTTTGAAATAGAACACATTGATAAGTTAAAGAATCGGAACTATGCCACAACCTAAACCATATAAAATTCAAAAAATGTCGCTCTTTGCACGGCTATATGAAGTAAGGTTTTTTTACTTCTTGTGCCCAAATTTTAAAGGCATGCAATACATATTAATCTAAGACTATTGCTATAGTCACTTCAAAATGTGCATGCTATCTAGTATAGTCTAATAATGCCGAAAGGAATAAAGTAAAACCTATGTATTATTAATACGTTGACCGATAATGCTCATGAGGCGTGGGCCAGTTGTATGTGTCGCTGAAGCGTGTAATGATATGAAACAACCCTCCAGCGCTTTCTCGGTTTTCGTTGCAGACTCTCTCCATGTACATATGAAATGTATCCGCAAATTATTGATTTGAGAATACTACGGAACTCCGAGATTTCCATTGCAGATTCTCGTAGTCTATGGACATTGTCTGCGCGTTGATTCGTTGCGCTATTCGGGCCGTAGCGAACTCTTCCGAAGCCATCGATAACTTCGGAATCATTTGCACATCCGCATGTGGTTTGTGCAAGTACGCAACCCCGGATCGACCCACCATCGCTTCCGCAGAGTCTCGGCTATGTCTTCACGCTTTGTGAACGTATAAAGAGACTGCATTGGTTCGTTAACCTTCGTGGTCATGCCCCAATCACATACTCCAATATACACTCGCGATTCATCTGGAGGGAAGTGGAGGAGGATATTGTCCGGAGACAAGTCATTGTGGAGATTGTTGCTCTTGTGGACCTCATTTATGATGCGCAACAACGCCCACACAAGCTCGGTCCATTTTTTGCGAAAACGAACCAACTGTTGAACTCGAATAATCTCATCATCGGGGAATCTCCCATAGTTCAAATGTGTGATGACATCGTCACCAAACTCGATATCCCGGTGCAACATCTCTCGAACTGTCCCGCCATTCCACCAATACGCATAGCCTTCGTACTTGTCCGGATGAATGGCCACGAAACGGATGACACCCGGATGTGGAATCCTCATCGCCATCGACTCATTCTGATGCTCAACTTTTGTCAAATCCGGCCGTGTCTCCGATTGGTTGGACAACTTGGCGGCAAATTCCCAGAATGGTTCAATGCCCGGAGCACCCTCAATGCGGACTTTGCGAATGGTGGCGTATCCACCTCTCCTGTTCGCATTGTCCATTCGTATAACCGCGGCTGTTGGCGGAATGGCAATGAGATGGGCTTTACGCAGCAGGTCTTCTTGGTGCCATTCTATCGAGTTCCACCATCCCACGGAGCCACGCCGGTTTCGATTCTTGGCGAATGGCTTCATCTGGGCCACGAACAAATCCGCCTTCAACAGCACGTCGTTGAAAACTTCATTTGCCGTGCGATTGAACCTCCCAAACTTGGTCAATAAGTTCTTGGCATTCCAGAGTGAATCGTGCACTCAGACATCCAAAAACTTCAAAAACCCGCGCTTCTGGGTCTCCGTATTCTACATCGGGGCTTGAAGCGCGTCCATCATGTGCTGCCGCATGTGCGTCCGGAACTTCTCGGGGCCTTCATCTCTATATCTGACGTACTTGCTCTCCATGATCGAATAGAATTTTCCTCATAGAATCTGACGGTCAGTTCTATGAGGAAATTCTTGCAAGCCTCAGATGGAACGTCGTGGATTGGATGAAGCTTCACTCCGAAGTCCGCAACCTTCTGCTTCTTCTTGTCCTTCGGCATCTTCTTGAACCCGCCGCCGTTCGAAGTTTTAAAAAAAAACTTTTTAGAACAAGTTTTTAAAAAAACTTCAAGAAAAAAACTAGATGGGAACAAGTTCTAAAAAAAACTATGAGAAAAAACTTCTTACAACAAGTTTTAAAAAAAAGTTCAAGAAAAAAACTAGTTTGGAACAAGTTAAAAAAAAAAGTATGAGAAAAAACTTCAAACAACAAGTTTTAAAAAAAACTTCAAGAGAAAAACTAGTTTGGAACAAGTTCTAAAAAAAACTATGAAAAAAACATTTTTCAAACAAGTTTTTTAAAAAACTTTTAAAAAACCGCAAAAACTCCCTCCTCAATGTGAATCACTTTCTCTCTCCCAAAGATGAGGAGCCAATGGATGGAAAAATGCCATCCAAAGCCACTCCGCATCCACTCAAAAATATATTTCGAGAGGGGAAGAAAAAGTGAGAGAGAGAGGTTGGCGGACGGCCTTCTATAGGATGGCGGACTGCCATGAGCCGATCGCCACCGCGGCCGTCCGATCCGGCGGCCGTCCGCCCTTTTGGTCGTCCGCCCGATCGGACGGCCGTCGTGCGCCCCCGTGATCAAATCGGGGCCGTACGATTTGTCCATTGGCCGTCCGATCACGCGGACGGCCAAGGTGCCGTCCGATCTCTCCGACGGCAGGGTCCGATCGGACGACCTGATGCATTTCGACGGCTGAGATCTCGCCGCGTGGCACTTCGTCGAATCTGACGGTCCAGAAAACTTACTACGGCCTTCCGTAAATGCATTTTACCCCCCCCTGGACGTTGCGTCCGACGTGACGTCAGGACGTCCTCGTTCTAGGACGCCCTAGGACGCTCTCAGACCCTCAAGGACGTCGGATTGGTAACCCTGACAAAAACTAAGAAACTAACCAACAAGCACATTCATAGTTAATTCAAGAGCAAGGCTCTTTAGAGGAGCAAGGCTCTACCTAAGCATATAAATCCTTGGGATTAATACCTTAAGAGTGAAATGCTAAGAGTGAGGCATCTTAAGGTTAAATTCCCTAAAAACAAATGCATAAACTTAAGTAATTCAATAAAAGATAACTTTTGACCTACAATTAAAGACAAACTACTTAACATTAGACGCTAGACCATCCCGGGACGAGGAACTTGGATCAAGAGTGATTCTTGGATTTTTTGGAGAGTAGAATTTTTGGGCTACAATCTGCAATTGAGAATACTTTGCGTATGTAAAATGCATTGATTACCATTTATAGACTCCCATGAGTCAACTTACATTTTTTGCTTATGGCATGTAAGACGAGCGTAGCAGAAGCACGCATGTGCCAAGGTGAAGGACCCTATGGTGCGAGCGGACATCCTGAGGAATCTGCAATGGATGATGTAAACTCGGGATTCAGGTCCATCGGACGAGGATACGGTGATCGAATGGGCAAAGCAGCTGTTGGGAATCCTAAGAAAGACGTGGCCAAAGGAGAAGGCTTTTTGAGATTATATGTAGATGCAGTGGGGGAACAAGGTTTATATGTGGATTGTCGGTTTTTGGAAGATGAAGTATGCTAGGCAGAACACAAATGCCGCCAATGAAGGATACCACTCGTTGTTGAAGGCGATTATGAGGTCTGAGCGTAGTTGCATGGCTGGTAGGAGAGTGGATTGGTGCGTGCAGGGGTCACATGAAGAGGTGGAGCTACACTATTGATACACATCGTTGCGCAAAGAAGGCGGGTTTGTAGATAACAAGAAAAAGCAGGACATTGTTGTCTCTGGAGTGTTGCGTGCGAGGAGTATCCTTGAGACGGACGTGACGTTGCCAACGTTTTCTAGAGGACCAACTTTTGTTACGTCTCAGACTCATCGGCATCTCCGCTATATTGTCTACAATCCGGAGATTGAGATGTCATGCTGTAACTGCGTGTATGCGGAGAGGGAGAACATTTGCAAATACTAGGTCAAGGTGCTATAAATGCTGAATCCGCATCTCGCGGAAGGAACGATTGCTTGATATTGCGGGTGTGAAATGGGCAAGGCCACCGGAGGACTACAACTTTTGTTGACGCCGTCGAAAGTCCTTGTGTGGAGCTCGAGGGATGCAGAGAAGCAATGTCAAAGTAGTTTTGTTAATCCACCAGTGTTACAGAAAGGTCTAGGGATGCCAACGCCCAAGGCAGTGGCCGCAAAGCCCATGGTGGAAGAGTTGGGGGATAAGATGCTCGCAGTCATGAAGGATATTTTTGAGAACATAGGTTTTGACTCAGACTTGATGTTTCAGTTCTTTGAGGATTTGCGTGCTGCAAGGGATTGGATTTTGTTAATGAAAGCGGAGGTGAAGGGGGAGCATGTCCATGTCGTTGCCGAATCGCCGAATCTCCATCGGATGGACGATGGTTGCGGAATGAAATTGGCACATGACAAGGACTTCCTGGAGCCGGGGGGGGATTTTGTTAAAAGAAAATTGCAACTTGGCAATGATTAAATCCAATACAAATAGTACCTTACATGGGGCTATGTTTTGAATGTCTGAAACATTGTTCAATGTCAGGTTTTGGTCTACAGTCTTTGATTTGCGGTTTACAATTTGTGAGGACTTCATGGTTGAAAGTTCACGATTTAAGGTCATCTAGCACTGGCCGTAGTAATGAAACACTAGGTGTATTCATGTAACACTAGTTGTAGTCGTGTAACACTCCTTGTCATCCTGTAACATTGTACGCCGGGAACATAATATATCAAACATTGGAACAGAGATACACGTGTCTAACGGACGCTTTGCTGTGAGTCGGTTTCCGCCCCTTTAGACTGTGTTGACATCGGTTCGTCGATACAGTCTCGTGATTTTTAGTTTTCCTCCAAATTGTCACACTGTCTTACAACCCTCCCACTTTACTATGTTGTAAATTTCAAGGTTTATAGAATAAGCCAGCCCATTGTAAAATATCTTTATTTGCTCAAAGATAATACTTTTAATGCCATGGCTTATGTAATGTTCATTTTCCTTACGAATCAAAAATGACGGATGTCTTGCTTTGTTGAAAGACACTACTGATGTTAGCTCGGTTCCACTGTGCACATGTTCCAGATTTTCAAAAAATTATGAAAGCACTTTACCGTGGTTTACCAGATAATTTTCAGGCAGCCACGGGAATACCAAATTTTAGGTGAGGTGAAGCTGCTTTATAAATTATGTTGTACGCGCGTTTTTTTGGTTTTGGAGATGATTATCCTTAGACCCCGTTTTTTTCCTTGTTTGTCTTTTCTTAATTTATAAATTTTATGCCATTGTCTTCATCATTCCCTTTGGATACAGAATTTTCTTTATGACTGTATATTTTCCAGCATGTGAATTTTTTGTTTATACTTTCTATTTCCTTATTGTTGCACAATAGTTTGTAGTTCTTTTTCCTATACTTTATTATTTATCTTATTATTTATTTGATTTTATATCTCCAAATTTGTTGTGCCCTAAACGGTAATTTATTTGATCCTCTATTTAGTATCTTTCTTTGTTTCTTTCTTTCCTCTATTCACTTTTCTATTTATATTTCCATGAATTCCATACAAATTTTATCTCATGCTTGTGCATTTCGATTTTCTAGAGCCTCGGTTATGGACTTGTAACATTGCATTATTGCCCTTTTATTTTTACCAAATTGTTTGACTTCCCAATTTTCTTTTAACATTTTTTGGATTCATCATATAAAACAAAAAACGGGGATTTTTGAGAAATTGGCCACCGTTCCTATGATGAACCTTGCAAGTATGTTTTATTGAAATCTTTTTTTGAAGGTGTGGGAATGTTAGATCTTTGTGAAGGTCTAATTTTTTGTATCATAACAACATTGGAAAAAAAATGATGCTAGAAGTCAAAATTCCTTCTCATTTTGCAGCTTGGGCACCAGAGCAGTATCACTCCATTACTTATGAGAATTTTTGTACTAGAAGCTACAATCATATTGTTTGATGATTTTGGAAAGGCAACACCTTTATGAATTGAAACACTGCAAACAAAGTTTTTACATCCTTTCAGATAGGATAAAAAAAAATCATCTTCTTCGCCATAGAAAAGATTGAGATTTTTTTCCGGTTACACTTTTATTTTTTGCCACTTTGAAAAGAAGTGTGGAAATTTTTCCAAAACCCCATGGATAGTAAAATTTCAAATTCGGCAATTCAAGAAAAAAATTGAATGCAAATAAAGAAGTTTTGAACCCCTTCTACTTGCAATACTATTTTGAAAATGCTAGGGTCTTTTGTGTTGTTTGAAATTTGAGAAAGTAATAGGTTATACGGCTGCCTTTTATCTTGTTAAATCTTCTCAAAAGGAAAAATGGAATACATGATACAGAATGAGGAAACAAAATGTGGTGATCCTATTTTGAACTATATTTAATTGTATTCCCAATGCATTTAATAAGGAATATTCTTATTGTGCTCTATTCCTGCTCAACGTTTGAGCTTCACATGGTTTAGGAGAAGCAGAGGGATTGAGCTGGGAGTGCAAAAATTTACACCAATTTTATGATTTATCGGTGTGTGTTAACGAGAGGAGAGGGCAATTATCTAAAAATTCAATGTTAGTGAGCGTAGCTAAAAATTAGGGTTTGTCAGACCACGTGATTTGGCTCCTAGGAAGATATTACAGGTATGGATTGTGTACTGTTTTGTAGGTTGGAGACAGTTGTTGTTGTGTAGATTGGTCATGATAGGATTTAGGAGCTATTTCGTCGAGGAAGGTGTCGTACATGGTGAAGGATTCGCAATTGATGCTGCAAATTACACTATCATCTATCCCAGCAAGGAGAGGTTTGAGGAGCTCGCTTTGGAGTTGGAAAAAGACGCGCGGGCACCACTTGTTCTAGGACCACCGCGGCGCAAGTTATTTGCGTGCATTGCGGGGATGCAAGCTTTCCGAGCAAGAACCGCTTGAACAACCACATGTACGTCACTAGGTGTGAAAGGACATTGTTACAACACGGGCGTCAGGCGAGTATTCTCCCCTACCCTCAGCTCTAAAGTGGGAAGGAAAAGGCAATAGAATTGTTGGCAAAGGATAGGAATGTGGATATTAGAGCTATAGCAAAGCAAGGTCAGGTTGGGCAGGTAGGAGAGGACATTGGAGTGGACAACAAGTATGAGGAAACGCCACGAGCGTTGATGATCACTAGTTCAGCAGGCAAAGCAAGGCTTTGTCCGGTTCCCCAGACCTTGTTGTGGGTCCACTGCCCCCACGAACTAGACATGGCAGTTTGGCGGAAACGGACGAGAAACGGATATAGAAGGGAGCGTAGGATGAGGCAAGTTTGAATTTGTGCGGGAGGGAGGAGAGTTCAAGATTGGCATTGGAGGCTGCGAAGCGCAAGAGTGATGAGGAGGCGCCTAATGTTTCAGCGCGTTTCCGCGACGTGGCTTCGATCATTGCGACGAAGTTTGGTGGAGACGACAGTGCTAGTGGATTTTGGATTTAAGTGAAGACTTCTAGGAGTCGGCAGCTCCCTGGCGTTTGTGATTTAACACTTAGGCGTGGACGTGACTAGCTTGGCATGAAGTGTCCTAGTGCTCACTACATTTAAGAAGGAAAAAAAGCGTACACTTTCCGTTAAGCGAGAAACATCTTGTAAGTAAAACTGTAAGTATGGATTGTGATGCACATAGGATTTTGGGTGGAATGATTTTATGGTTGTGTTCTCATGATCTCCATGTTAATCACTATTAAATTGAGTCTCAACATATTTGTTGCGGCAGTCAATGGTAGTGTTAGAGATGTCTTAAGGACACAACAAGGACGATGCGGAGGAACCCGTGGAGACATGTATCATTGGAGATGTTGTTGACAATGCGCGCGGATGTAGCAATGTCGACCCCTCCAACATTTCGGAGCGGTGTAACATTGCGGAGCAGTATAACATTCTTGAAATGATGGAGGGGTTCGAGACAAGTTATAAAGTTTGCGAGCCCATGGATTTGGACACCATTATGGAGGGCGTTGATGATCCATATGACTTTGCAGCTCCAAAGAAAGAGGTCTCTCACATAGATAACATAGCCATGGAGGAGGAAACGCCCATGGAGGAGAAACACATCGATGTTATACTGGGGTCCTCCGGACTTGTAGGGCGTAGAAGTGGCGCGCGTGCCTCAGGTGAGCCGACACTCGACGAAGATGAGAGGTTGCATCGGTATTGGGCTAGTAGAGGTGTTATGTGTTGTGATGCACACTACAACGCCATGAAGGCAAGGGGGATAACCGAGCGCATGGAAAAGTTGTTGGCCAAGCGGGATGCGTATTTGGAGGATGTGAGAATCTGGGAGCTTGCAAAGTTGGGTGCAATTACGCTGCCGCCACGCCCAGTGGAGCCAACAATGATGCGTGGTTTGTATCATCTGAGGAGCGTTGCATCGGGGTCTCGCTGTTGTAGAAGTGGGAACATTATAGCGGAGACAAATTCGTGCAATAGTCGGACGCAACATTTTCCACGGATGATTTCAAGGGTGTGTTCTATTCGCTATATGGGTGGTGGATTTTGATGAAGAAGGTAATGGAATTCTCAGTCTAGTCCTCTGTGTGTTTTGAGCATGGCTCCACTGTCAGTGCTACATTCATTATGATATAACGTTATAATATCTTCCGTTGATTTTGTAGCACAATTCTACAGTGGATCCGGCCATGAGAGCCGCCCTCGAGGACCTTGCCTACAATGTATATGAAGGAGGGGCCTTTGAGGAGGCCTCTACAATAGGCAATTACCTCCAATGGAGACACGATGCGCGGTAATGGGAAGTGAAGACCGGCTGCTTGATCGCCTCCTTGCGAATGCAAAGATGGCAGTCGCGACAACGTCGACTGATTACATGCAAGAGCATGCGTACGAAGAGGAGGCGGCGGTTTGGACTGGTGTCCAATATGACATGCAATCACTAGGCTAGTAGATATTAGAGGGAGTCTTCCATCTCTTCCCTTCCAGTACAACGGTGAGTGGACTTCCAATCCTTTTACAAAATTGGCAATTCCATGGCAGTGTGTTACTATGAGCACTAAACGGTCCGCATAAGTTGTACGCTATCATTGTTTTCAAGGTCAGTGTTACAAACCGTCAATGTTACAATTTTTCAATGTTACACCCCGTCATTGTTACACGCCTACAATTTTACATACCTAAAGTGTTATATAGCTGTAATATTGTTTCCTTCCAAACTAATGTATGGACGACTGTGTGGAAGAAATTGAGGCGATGGCTGTGCAATCACTCGTGGTATCTAGAAGAGTAGAACGGGCTGATCCAACGCCCTTTGTGCATGTCCTGAGAATGGTGTTTGATGTCGCTTACAGACAATTCGGAACTTTTTCTTGCCCCACCTTTGGATTGTACAAAGAGCTGGTTGCGAGTCTTTGCGACGAAGAATTTCAGCTCAACCATGTTGTGTGTTCATTTGCGGATAGAGGGCGTTTCATTTTTGGGGGGATGCCACCACGGTCAAGAGAGATGCTAGAGCGAGAACCCTTGGCGCAGATGGAAGCTGTGAGATTAGGCAAGGGAGGCGACATTGTGGACAGTGTTATGCTATGGGCGCGTATAGTGAGGCTAAGGGCATTGCAGGACATAGCGCAAGACCGTCTCCCAACATTTTAGAGGATGTGGATAGCACGGGACGCCAAAGTGTGGAATGAGGTCCTATACAACTGGCACGTAGCTCTATCGACACGCAAAGATTGCGACCTGGGGTACTTGCGAGGTTTGTGGTCGCGTCCCTGTGGAGACGCTATTGCAAAGAAGAGAGCGTCGATCCTGAAAATGGTGGGGGATACCAGAGACGCGATGGCAGCGGAGCTGACAAGGGTAGGTGGCTTGGAGGAGTCGCGTACTCTTAAACCACTATTTACCAACGTGGTGGTGTTGGAGAAGGGCCGAGTGTTACATCGAGGGTCCCGGGCGTTTCAAATGCACACCAAGGTGCGCAAAGGGACGATAGTGTTACAGCGTTGGTCCAAGTCATTCCAGATGCAGAGGAAGGTGAGAGGGGAGAAGATAGTGCCAGCATGTCTTTTCAAATTATTCCGCCTGAAGTAGAAGGTGCGAGGGGGGAGGACAGTGTAACACCTTTAGCACCGGTGATTTCCGATGGAGAGGAAGTTGCAAGGTCGGGAGATGTTCCAACAGTCTCGGACCCAGCAATTGCAAATGCAAACAAACCTACGAGGGAGGCACAAAATATTGCACCAGCCGCCCCCGGTTGCAAAGTTGTGTAGGATAAGCATGCGCGGGTCGCAAATGACCCCCACTGCAAAGAGGACAACATCAACTTGCAATCTACTAGTGGAAGATTGGGGTGGACGCGGCGTTAGGTAGGGACAGGTATTGCCCAAAACGAAGCTGTTGATCTTGGACCTCAAAAGGCTGCTGTTGGCGGCAATTCTCAAGTCTGCCCCCCAAGTTGGATTGGTCGCCGCCAAGATTGTAGGTAACTTCAACGTCTTCATTGGTGGTAAAAATTTAGATAGCTTGCAAAAATGTCGCACGTGGCATTGTAATGTCTGTAGCCCACCAAAGAATTCAACAAAAAGCCACCCAAGGGTAGTTTTAGGCCCAATTTCCTGTAGATGGGAAGTTAGAAGTGAGGAGGAAGAAGGCGCGGTCCTCTCATTTATACTCAGAGATGGGGCGCGGACGCGTCAGGCAGGGGCGCAGACGCATCGGGTAGGGGCGCGGACGTGTCAGGCGGGGGCATGGATACTACTCTCAAAATTCTCTGCGTTCAGCGTATAGGGTGGATTATTTCTCAATTTTTTTGGATTTGTGGTTTTATAGTTAGCACCATTCAAAGTCAAAATGGAGACTCCGTATAGGCAATAAAATTTTGCTAGAAGTTTCTATTGACATCCTCACTTTTTCAGCCACACCCCGGCATTTGGGCCCTAAACTACCACAAGGTGGCCTATTGCTCCATACTTGGGTGGGCTTTTAGTGACTGATTGGTGGACTTTGTAGTGTGTTTTTTAACACACTTATGGTAACCAGCACGCCACGATGGAGGGACTTTCAATGCTACCTAACGCGGCGATAAAAAGACACTAAATGATTCAACACGGAAGCGGGGAGGGAAGATACAAAGGAAGCGCATCCATGTTTTGCAGAATGAATAGAAGTTGGTGTTCAGAAGTTGGGAGGACAAGTCAGAGCCATGGAAATATTCCACATGCAAGGAACTCATTGAGTGGTGCCACATCAATAAGCTATTTCCTCTTGAGTGACACCATCACCATCGCCATTCAGAGAAGGAAAATTTGACTCTTTGCCGGAATGTAGCGTTTCTTAAAAGTTGTATTGAAGTCTATCAATGGATATACAATACCCCAAAATTGCCCCACAATGAAGCACCTCTCTTCATTTGTAAAATGGTGTATGCGGAAGTAATTCTACACAAAGTGGTGGATTGGTCCACCATTAAAAAAAACCTAATTTTCAAGTGCCAACGGGGCAAGACATTCGGAGGGAGAAGAAATACCCTAATGGTGGATTAAGAAGAGTTATACCAAAGCGAAAAGAAGATGGAAAAGTCTGTAAGGCAAAGGAATCAGAATACGACCTCGATTATGATGGTACTCATGGAGAAAGAGGGCCACGTGGATCCACAACACGTGCCACTAGAGTTGTAGCAGCAACAACCCCTGTACCAGTGAACAATGCACCACCACCTATTGATGGACAAATAGACGGTTTGACGTGATATTTCACGTCGGCGCAAACTCAAAGAATATAGAAACCATAGTTGGTGGTGTGTTAGATGCTACGCAAGGGGAGGATATGAATGAGACCAAAGATTTGCAAAGACAACTTCTAGAAAAAGATCGCCTCATCGCGCAATTGCAAGACACCATCCAACTTGGAAATGGCGTCCAAGGATAGGAAAAGTTCCAATCAACGCAATCAGCTGCAAAAAGGGCAACAAATGCCAGTCGTCCGGGCTAGTCAACCAGCGGTAGTTCTAGAACCCATGGAGGTTGATGAAAATTACATTATCAACGTGGATGATACTGCAACCGTTGGTGTGTTAGAAGATGTTTGCACACCAGCCAAAAGACAATGTGTTGCCATCGTGTTGCCTCCAATTGGCCCATCGGCATGGCCGTATGTGGACATCGTGGTCCACTATGTGAAGGTTCGTTGTCGTTTCCAACCAACGTTGAAGCGTAGGAAGCGAACATATTGAGGAATGCAATTGATGCATTGCGCCTTCGTGTTTCAGCCTTTGTCCGAGCAATACTACAAGTGGAAGGTGGCAATCTTCATTTGATTGAAGGGATGATGGATAAATTTGTATGCCGCGATATTTTAGAGACGGAACTTATGGACACTATACAGGTGCAAGGTTTAGAAAAGGATGAGGTTATTTTCCAACATAACAATGATCCACAGCATACTGCACATTATGTTGTAGAATGGTTGTGTTCTCAAAAATTCCAACTTATTGGACACCCTCCACAATCACCCGACCTCAATCCAATAGAACATCTTTGGAATGAAGTAGATTGTTGTCTGAGAAGGTCTAAGAGGAAACCCACTAGTAAAAGTGAGTTATGGGAGAAGATCCAAGAAATTTGGTATAGTATACAGCCTGATGTTGATGGGAAGTTGATGCAGTCTATGCCTCAAAAAGCTATTGATATCTACCAAGTAAAAGGTAGTGTTTGTGAGTACTTATGAGTTGAATCAGTGAGTTGTAAAGGTGTTTAGTAATCTTTAGTCTTGTTTTCTACATTTAAAATGCAATAGAAATCAATTTGACCATAAAGAATCGTAGAGGCTTGTTGCACATATAAATTATTGTGGATTTTTCTAATTCATAATTTCAATGGAAACTTTGTGCTATATGCTTGTTGCAACTATATGAGCTTGTGGTTGTGTTCTTGCTATTTTATGAGAGTTCATGTAGATCTGGAAGCTAACTTCGGTAAAAAGCTCCTGTTGTACAACTATTTCTCATCGCCACTGAAAATACATGCACAATTGATTTAAAAATTCATAAAAAAAAATATCAAACTGAGTTGAGCGTTACTACAAATAAGACTAACAGGCATAACCAATATAATGAAGACGGAACAACATTTCCACTGCCCTTCATTATGAGGCTGGATGGACTTCACCCAAAAAATAAGCTACACATACATCACACAAGCAAATGCATTCAAGGGAGCTTCATCCTCCTCAATACCCCGCAAACTGCCACCCATCGTGACTATTTACTCGATAGAATAACTCGCGACACAAAATGAAATTCCTTCTTCAGAGCAAAAGCTCCAAGAAACAACTGCTGGAGGACCTGACTACAAACGATCACTAAAAATATTCAGCCCGTGTGAAACGACGTCTTGGTGGGTGCCAGAAACGCAACCATGCAAGAGATACATCAATATATGGGCGATTATTGTGAATCGATAGTTACAATTTGGAAGAATACCTCGGCCGAGCAATCTGGCGTACAGGCGACCACCCTACTCATCCGGGCCTGAACCTCTACTCTAACTTACATATCGTCCTCCTCCGTCAGGGTCTTGAACGCGAAAGGGTGGAACTTGTAGCCGTCGCCCTGGTAGAACTTGTTCTGGAACTCCACCCAGTGCAGACGCAGCGCGTGCAGAAACGCGCTCAGTGTCTCCATCAGCAGCAGCACGCCGAACGTCACGAACGCGAACACGATCAGCCCGATCAGCCGCACCACCGGGTTCGAGTACCTGCAACCACCCCGCACCCGCGTCATCCACACCGCCCATTCACATCACCGCCCACCACACCGCGCGACCAATATCCTCGCGGCTACTTCTACGCCGTCCCCACTACCCTCAACCCCTCATCGCAGATTGCCCATGGCGCTCGCCTTTATAGTCCAACTATCCATCCTAATCCATGCCATGCCAGAGCAATACTACTCCCCCCGAGAACCATGACCCCTTCCACCACAACCAATCGGACATCACCCACAACGACTTGCACGCACTACGACCCCATCAACACACAACACACCACAACATCCTAAAACCAGGGCTGCCGCACGTACCCCCAAGCGAACAGCAGCACTCTGTCGTAGAACACCGCCGACAGCTGCGCATGTGCAAGACTGCAACACAAAACCACACAGCCCCACACCAACCATCAGTCCATCCATCTGCATCCGCCCCGCCCGCCAACCACCACTCCCTACACCCGCCACATCCCCATCGTCGCGCCCACCCATGCCCCACATACCTCAGTGCCCACAGCCGCAGATACGACGCCGTGTTCGACACCGCGCCCAGCACGAACTCGATCGTGTGTATCATCTGGTGCACCAGAACCTCCCCGAACTCAAACTCCTCTTCCTCGTGCTCGCCGTCCACCTCCAAGTCCGTCGACTCCGTGTCCGACCCTCCCAGCACTCCGTAAGCTCTCCCTTGCATTTTCTGACCATTCCCACCCACCACAACCCACCACTCTCTTCAGTCCCCCCACCACACGGACCCCTCCCAGCCTCAACGTCACATGTCCAAAACCTTCCACACTAACCACGCCAAAAACCCAACAGACGCCACCGTTTCCGACCACTCAAAAATGCTGCGCTCCCACTACCATCATTCCATCCTCCACATCCGATGATCTACTATAACAACAAACTCCTTACAAACTCCTCCAAGCCTCATGTCCAACAAACGCCAACTCAGGATACACCGAAAACACGCCCACCAACAACCCGACACGCAACACCGCCACCCCACACCATCACACACCACGCTCAAACTGGCCTGTACCTGAATATGCTGCTTTCGCAATATCAGCGGCTTCGGGAGCAGCATCCACGGGACAGCCACCAGCGCCACCAAAAGCAGCACAATCTGCAACCCAACCAACAAATCCTCAATCACGCCCCCATTCTTCCACCATCGCCCCTACCCCCCCGCATCCTTAACCCCCAACCCACACCCACCATATTCCACGCCCAAACTAAACGTCCACCATCATCAAAACCCAAACACCCCCCGCCAATCCACCATTCCCACCTGAACGTACGTCTGCCCCATGAACAGCTGGTTCTCCCCCAGATCCTCCGCCGGACTCAGAAACATGTAGATCATCACGTGGTACAGATCCGGCTTGCTCCCTTGGCACCACTTCAGCACGATCAGGAACGACAGGTACCCGAACAGCGCATTCAGGAACAGCAGCTGCGGAATGAACTGGTACCTGAACCCATCCAAACACCGACCCATCCACTTACCATCACGGAACCCCCGACCACAAACACATACACCACAGCTCGCTTCCCTGCTCCCTCGCCACATCAAACACACCACAATGCCACAATTCCGACTCTCCACTATCCCCTTCCCTTGCACTCGCATCTCAACCCTCAATGCCCACCATCCCAACCGCCGCCGCCTAAACTCAACCCCCAACCAACCTCCCTCGACAACCCACCCCACCTCCACTTACCACACATCCAGCGCGCTCCGGAAGTATCTCGCGTTGAAGTAGCTCAGCACGATCCCCAGGTTCATCTGCGAGATCCCCAACAGAATCGACATCTTCATCTTCAACGAGTTCGTGAACGGCAGCTCCGACCGCGACCCGTGCCACACCGGATCCACGCCGAACTCGTAAGGATCCGACCGGTACTTCTCCAAACCAGCCGTCGACGCCACCCTGCCATCCCACATCAACTCAGAACACACCTTCCCCGATCCATGCCCAAAACCACCCACCACTGCCCAAGAACCATCACCCACCCGGACTCCCATCCCTCCCAACACCCCCACCATCGCAAAAAACACCAACACCACCACACCCACCCACCCACGCACACGCCAAAGAAAGCTTACGGGCAAGCCTCCCACGAGTACGCCGGGTCCGGACACCGGTACGCCGAACCCCCAAAGATACCGAACGGCACCGAAAAAAACTCGTTGTAGATGAACCCCGTGTAGATCGAGAAGATGGCCATCAGAAGGATCACGTATCGCCCCCCGTATGCCATCTGCATGATGTCGCCCAATTTCTGCACCCATCTCCCCACATTCAGCTCCATCCCAAAGGACCTCCACTCGCACACGAACCCAAACTCCCAACCCAACACCAACTCACGTTCTACCATTTCCCAAACCCCCCCCCCCCCCCAAAACAAAAACCTCGCGCTAATAGCTCACAACGCTACCACCAACGTCACACGACCATCACCTGCTTTCCAAACTTCTTCTCGTTCGACACCAGATATAGCGCGCCCAAAAGCAGGCAAATTCCATGGCCCCAATCCCCGAACATCACCGCGAACAGAAACGGGAATGTCACAACCGTGAAACAACCCGGATTCGCCTCCTGGTACCGCCCCACCCTGCACAACCACGACCGCCCCCACTCAATGCTGCGTCCCAAACCCATCAACTACTACCAACAACCCCAACCCTCCCACGTGCATCCCCCACCACTCACCCGTACGCTTCCACGATCTCCTGAAACGCACTCGTGAACTTGTTCGTCTCGAAGTACGTCGGCGGCGACTCCTTCGTGTGCAGCACTTGGAAGATCGTGTTCACCTGAGAGTTGCTGTCGTACGCCGCTCGCTGCAGAGCGTCCTGGATCTGCACCCCATAAGAAAAAACATCAGCCCAACCAACGCCTTCCACACACCCACGCACCACCACCCAAGCTCATCTCCACACTGCCCGATACTGCACGCCCACCACGGCCTCACCTTCGGCTTTGCCGACACCGGGCACCACCCCTCCGCCACCAGGCACTTCCGTGTCACGTCGATGCTCAACATGTTCAGCGTGTGGTACACCGCCTTCTCCCGCCTCACCTGCAACACCACACTTCCATCGTCAGCCTCCACCCTACCACTGTACCCGCTCGTCCCCAACCTCCCTCCAACCACATCCTCGTCCCTCTAGAACAACCACCCAACCGGCACATCTCCCGCACCAATCTATCTCCACATCTCCCATACTACTCCTCGAACGCCGCTCACCATCACCGTCCACTCCTCCAGGTTGTATCCGATGTTGTCCAACACGTTGTTCCTGTGCTGGATTCCCGCATCCAGCGTGTTCTGCAGCTCGCCCAGCCTCGACTCCACCTGAACAAAACCAACGCTCCCAAACTCAACAACAAATCCCCCAAACAACATCGTTACACCCCCTCCCACCACCGACCACACCCATCCCCCCATCAACCGCAGCTGCTACCATCCCTACCTCCGACTTCATCTGCCACTGTCTGTTCGGATCCTCCGGGAAAGGATACCGGTTCGCCCCGAAAGCCTCGCAGATCTTCACCACCTTCGTCTTCGCACGCTCTCCGGCGAAGAACACCACGAACACCGTCTTCTCCACCTGCAACCGCCCCAATCCCCACATCAGCCCTCCAGAACATACTCCAGATTCAACCCCTACAACAACTCCGCTCATCCTTTCAACACCCCCCTCCCTTCTCACCGCTGCCCTCCCAAAACCAACCCAAAACAAACTCCCTCGTTCGCTACTCGCTACTCCACACGTCAACCAGCTGCCACTCAACTCTACATAGCCGCCAACCCTCGCCACCACTCAGCCAACTCAACAGGCCACCCTTCCAACGCAGCCCAACACCCTCCGCCTCCACCCCACACCCACCTTCTCGCCCGTCGCCGGATCGATCACAGCCTCCTCCACCGGGGCTTGCTTCAGAAACATGTTGCCTCGGGTCGCCCGGAACAAAATCCGCTCAAACGACGCCGCCTTCACCTTCGGGACCACCCCCGAGATGAACCCCAATCTCCCCTGCTTTGCAGGCTCGGTCTGCATCTCCTGTGACAACCACTCCCCTTAGAACCAGCTCCCCTCCACCCCAAAATCCCCAACCCCACCTACGCCCAACCACCAAACATCACACCACACACCACCCCATCCATCTACGCTTCAAGCGACAGAAGCACACTGCACCTGCTCTTGCAGAAGCGGCCGGTCGATGGCCTCCTCGATCGAAGACCCATTCTCTGTATCTGCCCTCTGCTGCTGCACCGTCGTCGCTGCATTCCGAGCCGAACTGAAGAAACTGCCAGCCTGTCCATGTCCCCGTTCACCACCACTCACCAATTCAGCCGCCACCAACTACTCACACGTCCCCACCCCTCGCCAATCTCACCCCTATCCCCTCAACCATCAAAAACCTACGACTCTCACCCACGCCCTTCACTGCATCCAACCTCCACCCTACCCACTCTGCCAACGTCCACCTCCTCTACACCCGACTCTGCTCCTCCACACACCACTCGGCCTTCCCCCGACCGCTCACCTTCTGCAGCACCAACTGGAGCTCTGTCAGCTCGCTGTGCGTGCGCTGAAGCTTGTCCGTGTTCGCATTGATCTCCAACAGCTCCGCCTCCAGCTCCGTCAGCCGACCCTCCACCTCGTCCAGGTCGATGTCCTTGTCCAGCATCGGCCTGTCCACCATCGGCCTGAAACCAGACGCCTGACCAGCTTTCGCGATCTGGTCCTGGAAGTACCGCAGCTTTCGACCCATCTCCCCGCATCGTTTCACCTGCCAGTACACAACACAACGTCATTCACCTCCACCACCACAGGGTGCACGACGAGGCAGGGATCCCGTTTCCAGCTCCCACCACCGGTGACGCATGGATACATAATGATAATCATAAAATAAACCAAATGAATCCTATCAGACAAGCTCCCAGCATACAAGCAAAACTGTAGAATCGCCCGCAGAAACCCACCTGATTAGCATACGTCCGCTGGAATGGACTCTTATCAGGGTTCAACTGCCACAACAAACACCACCCACCCATCCGTCAGAACGAGCGCGCTCAGCATCCTGCAAATGTCACACATGATTCCCCCCACCACTTTCCCTTCGTCGTTCCACCGCCACAACGATAACGAACTACATCAGCTCGGACGCGTCCAAGAGGCACGGCGCCTACTATTTGCTCAACTTCCGAACCAACCTCACCAACCTTTCCGGAGGCCACTCCTACAACAGTTCAGCCCTAACAACGCCATTCAATCATGCCGGACTAAGGCATCAGATCCGCCATCCAATTCTACTGCCCACGATAGACCGGCCCATCCATCAGTCCCACCAGAGAACACGTCAAGCTTCACATGCTTCCGCTCGGTTAAAACCCTACGCGCATCCCAAACCCACAGCCTCTGCCTCATAACTCTACCCCGCCCATGCTCAGGGTCTCGCCACCGCCTCTCACATCCTACACAACCCCAGCTCCCTCGCCGGGGTCCACTCGCCGTGCCCAATTCCACATCCGTACTGTTCCCACGCCCCGGAACGTCCAATCTGTCCAAAACCCTAGCTGTCCCGGGGGTACCAAAAATTCGACCACCACGCTTCCCACGCCAAAACCTAGACGCGCAATCCACTCCAAGCGAATGCTCACTCCAGCTCCCATCCGATCGAAGCGCACCAATCCACAACTCCCCCCGCCCGGGAATCCCATTCCATGAATTGCACGCCACCTAAGCGTGCGATCCCATCACACGCGCCCAGCCCTACACCGCCCACCGTCTCTCCTAATTCCGCCTCCGCCCTACCTACCGAGCCCCCCACGACGGGAATCCGATCTAGACCGCCTCGGACGCCGTCCCACGCAACACAAAAACAAACAAAAACGAATACCCGAACAAACGGGACGAGGCACTCACGTCCTTGAACTGCAGCATCCCCAGCTCCGCCAGGTACGTCACGGTGTCGTGCGCCGACTCCGCAGGGATGATCAGCTGCACCAGCGACATCTCCTCCGACCGGAACAGATCCATCGCCACCATCGCTGACCGCCCGGCGCGAGGCCAATCCCCGCCCACTCCTGCCCTCCTTCGCGCCCGCGCGGCAATCTACTCGGCAACTGTGTTGTGAGCGCCCGGATGACCACACTTGGCTGCTACTGACGCGCGCGCGCGGGTGGAGCCCTGGAACACTTGGGCGGGCGATCCCAGCGAGCCCCTCGCGATGAAGCAAAGTGCGGTGAAGGAATTGGGGCAACCAAGTCGCCCATGGACTCGCTTCCCGCTGCCGCCCTACTACGTTAACATAACAAGTTTACGCGACGTGTATCAGCGAAATAGCAGAGCCATCGCGAACTCCAGCACCGGTTCTGCGCTGCCACGCGGAATACCTCGAATCGCGCTCCGCGACCAATGAACTTAAGGAGGCCCTCGGGTTGCAAAAAGTCAAAGTAAAAGCAGAAAGTAGTACTTTCACTGACACGTCACTTCACTCGAATTATTCAAGGCAAGGTTGTGCTAATTTGGTCTATTTTGGAAATTATTTATACAGTATGGTCTTTCTTCTATTCGTTTGAAGTCCGACATGGCTTCTTTTTTTTTTTTAGCATATCTGCATGCACCCTCCGTGAACTTTATTGTTTCCATTTTTTTAATGTATTTTATCTTAATATTAGGGGGAAATTTTGTAGAAAAATCAGATGAATGGATTCAAAGAGTACAATCACAATTTATAATGTGATAGAATGTAGAATACAACCTCGAAATACATCAGTAGAGGGAATGATATGTTTTACTTAATTAAGGAACTAAGTGTATTATTGTAGTTAAACTTGAAGATTCCTCTAATATTCAAAACTCACTTATTAAAACAAACGTTCCAATTATGAAAGTAAGGGATGTAGAAGAAGTTACAGAACGGGTTTTGAAAATATATCAGAAGTACTCTTTTTATTTTTGTTAACAAGCTTATTTGTGAAGAATATATTTGATAATACTATATATATATATATACATTTCTCTTGCATTTATTTCTTGGAGCCATGGCAACATGCATAATTATGTTGAGTATGTTTCATGTGTAGGAATGCCAGGATACCATCACCTTTGCCAAAACTGGAAACAATCTGATACCTCCCTAGGTGCATAGGTGGGTGAAACATGAGCCTCCACAGAATGATGGACTTGTCGTAGAAACATGACACTAGAATCTTGGGCTTTTCAATTGCGCATGAGATGGACGTCATCCAATTTGTGTGGCTCATCCACATGCTGCGTTGTACAATAAGAAGAAGAAGAAGAACACCAGACCTCTATGGGTTGGCGTGAATATAGTGTCCGTTCGACAATATAGTGTCCGTTATACAATACTCTTTGTCATGGGTTGATTATGATGTTAAAAAGAAATAGAATTGAAAACAAGAAGTGTTCACAAGCGACGTTGTACACATGTGGCCTCCAAATGCACAACCAAGAAAACAAATATATTACTCTCTTTTTTACTAATTTTTGTATATATTGTTAATAATTAAAATAGGTTTGGAGGAATTCTTCTATTTCCTTGTTACACCATATCCTTTTATTATGGACATAACAAACCAAAAGATAATGTCACGGGTCTATGAGGATCTTGAAATTTAAAAATTGGTGTCAAAACTTGACATTTTAAAATTTTGATTTGGGAGATTTATTACAAAATCCAACGGCTTCACTTCCAAAAGCAAAACCCTCCAAAACTAGATCCCAAACCTCAAATCCAGCTCAAACAAGAGAAAAATGTCCCACCTTGACAAAAATCCCACCTTTCAAAAATCATGTGCCTCATCTTACAATAGATAAGTGCATCACTTTTCCTCTCTCAAAAAAGTATCCAAAAACCCAACCCAAAACAATTGCTAAAATCATTAGTGACATCCTCTAAACAAAAAGAGCATCAACTCATGCAACACATAAATGCACAGCACGGGTTGTTACTCATTGTTAACTGGGTAATCAACGGCATTGTAAAGGAAAGGTGGAATAATATATATTTTTTGGTACACTAAAATTGGTATTTAGTGTTCAAGACACTAATTACGAACCTTAACACTATATAAACAACATATCAACAAAACAACATATCAATATATCAACAACGACGATAATGTTACAACACTAAATGTCAACATCAACACTAAATGCAGAGAATTGTAACTTTAAAGTTTTACTACCTCTACATTTAGTGTTATTAAAGACAAAACAATTTATAAGAAATTGAGAAATAACAATTTTAATAGAGGTTAAATATACTTCCTAAGGTTAGGAAAACCTTAATAAATTAATTAGTAATTAATATGTTAATTAACTAACATATTAAATCTAATTAGTTAGCATAATAAATTATTAATAATTAATTAACAAAATAAATTAATAATAAACTAATAATAAACTAATAAACTAATAAAATAAAAATAAATTAATAAATTAATAAATTAATAAATTAATAAATTAATAAATTAATAAATTAATAAATTAATAAATTAATAAATTAATAAATTAATAAATTAATAAATTAATAAATTAATAAATTAATAAATTAATAAATTAATAAATTAATAAATTAATAAATTAATAAATTAATAAATTAATAAATTAATAAATTAATAAATTAATAAATTAATAAATTAATAAATTAATAAATTAATAAATTAATAAATTAATAAATTAATAAATTAATAAATTAATAAATTAATATACTAATAAATTAATAAATTAATATACTAATATATTAATAAATTAATATATTAATAATAAACTAATAATAAATTAACATGTTCATTAATAAACATATTTAATTATTAATTAACATATTTAATTATTAATTAACATATTTAATTATTAATTAACATATTTAATTATTAATTAACATATTTAATTATTAATTAACATATTTAATTATTAATTAACATATTTAATTATTAATTAACATATTTAATTATTAATTAACATATTTAATTATTAATTAACATATTTAATTATTAATTAACATATTTAATTATTAATTAACATATTTAATTATTAATTAACATATTTAATTGTTAATTAACATATTTAATTATTAATTAACATATTTAATTATTAATTAACATATTTAATTATTAATTAACATATTTAATTATTAATTAACATATTTAATTATTAATTAACATATTTAATTATTAATTAACATATTCATTATTAAATCTATTTTCTAAGGTTAGGAGAACCTTAATAAATTAATGAATTAATTAATGAGTAATTACTAAAACCTTAGGAAGTAGATGTTAATTAATGAGCCGTAACACTAAATGTCTAGAAAAATATATTTAGAGTTGGGTGGTAAAGAGATGTTGTAACATTAAATGTAGTGTCACACTAAATACCAATTTTAGTGTAGAGGTCTAGTAAATTGGATCTGCTGAATGAAAATCAAACATATTGGATGAAACATGACATATGTCGATGAAATGGGTAGTTTATATGAATTTTAGTTCGGACTAGTTTCCTTCCATCTAGACAACGATTGTCATTTGGAAGGGGTTGAGGGTTGATGCTCTCATCCCTTTCAATTATTTGATTGTTTGGTGTAGTATAGGAGGTGTACAAGGGTGCAGCGTAGAGTTTTGGAGGTAGAGTTTGTGTGTTAGCGAGGAGCTATAGCAAGACTAGACATTTAGGGCTCGATTGTACAATAGGGTGACATTCAAATTGGCCGTTTAGTAGTTCCAGGGATAGTGTCCTACACTGCTGCCAACTTTGACACCCTCCCCAAAGCTGAGATTGTTATTTTACCATGAAAATTTGGAGACAGCATCATCTTTATGTTGAAAACATGCATACCAAATTTCAAGTCCAGAAGACTTATACAAAAAAACTTATGCAAGATCTACCAACATGGGATAGCTGTGAGAAAAGTGTCACAGCTACCAACTTTGACACCCTCCCAAGAATTGAGGAAATTTTTTTTGCCCATGAAATTTTTGGAGCAAAAACATTTTTATGTTGTTTGCATGTGTGGAAAATTTCAAGTCCAAAAGACCCATACAGAAAATAATATTCCAAATCTACCAACATGTGTAGTTTTGAGAAACAAAGGGGAAAACCATTTTACTACTTCCAACTTTGACGCCCTCCTTAGGATTGAGTTTTTGTTGATACATAGTGAAATTTTTGGCACAAGATCATCTCTACGCTGGTAGCATGTGAGATAAATTTCAAAGCCAAAAGATATACACAAAAAAATTATTCCATATCTACCAACGTGTATGTTCTCCATTAGCGTCAATCACTGCTAATAACCTAGAGGGCATAGAATGACATAGTTGAAGGAGCTTTGTACCATTGACTAACTTCCACTCTCTTTCAAGAACTACCTTCAACACATCTAAGCTTCTAGGGCATTGTTTGCCATGTTGCACAACATCTTTTAACATCCTCCAAACGTTCTCGATTGGATTGAGATCGGGAGAGTTTGCAGGCCAGTTGAGCTTTTCGAGAAGGTGGCTTTGTCTCCATTCTTCACATATTTTGCTCCTATGGACGGGTGCCCATCTTCCATAAGCACTCGTTGTGGAATTTGACCCATGAAATAAACCAATTTGGCATCGTAAACCACTTCTATAAAATCCTTAGTTGAACGTTGACCTTTAGGCATAAAGACAAGTTCTGACTTTTGTCTTCCGGCAAGTGCGCCCCAAATCATTAAAGAAGTCCTTCCTTTTTTAAAAGTAGGAACTAGACAACTTAATGAATAACGCTCGTATGCACTTCTCCGAACATGAATTTGCCGAGAATTTTTTCCAATTTCAAAAGTAGATTCATCTGTCCAAACAACACGCTCCCACTCTTTTGCACTCCATCCACGATACTTCTGAACAAAAGCTAATCGTTGAGACATGTGACGAGGTGTCAAAAAAGGTTTTTTGACTGCAATTCGACTAAAAATGCCATTTTTATGTAAGACCCTTTGAATAGTACATCTACACACTTGAGTAGGACATGCATTGGTAATCTCTGAGAGTGAAGAGCAACGATGAATTTTTGAGTAATGCACAATACTACGAACATCTCTATCACTAAGCTTTTTAGCGTGACTTCCACCGCAAGGTTTGCGCTTGTAGGTTCCATCTTCTCTAAATGTTTTTACTAACCTTGTAGCTGTTCTAATAGGAACTCCAATAGTACCTGCAATTTGAACTCCTGTAAATCCTCCCTCACTCAAACCTATGATGCGAGCACAAATTTCATCTGAAATTGCCATCATAAACTTACAGAGTGCGTGATGCTAGCTACAGCAGTAGAGTAGGGGTTAGAGCAGAGCGAGGGGGAGAGAAGGGGGCCAAGGGGCTAGAGCAGAGCAAAGGGGGTTGCAGGATTGACACGTGACAATTGGCAGAGGAAGGAGAACAGGGCTGGAATAGAGCAAGGGGGAGAGAAGGGAGCCAAGGCGTTGGAGCAGAGAGGAGAGAGAAGGGTCGCCAAAACACAAGCCCATATGCATACATGAAAAATCGTTTTGCTCTTAATCACTCATTATGTATGCCCAATGTGAATCAACACTCATGCATCCCACAATACAACACTCTCTGTTTTGAGGATTGTCTCAACATTCAGTCTATCACAAATCACACACACCATTCCCTTTACATAGTGTTCAATAGATATTTAGAAGAAAAAATTTGTCATGTGTCTAATGCACACTTTATGGCCAAGTGGATTCTTCTGCATGGAACACCTTTTCACTTCTTCATTTAGATGTTATTGATCTTTTTGAGAAGCATTTATGTTTGGTGGCTTACTCACATGATTGAGTTCAATGAAAAAGCATGAGGTGTCAAAGATATTTTGACATTTTCAATATGACCTTCAAATTGTTTATCATAGTTACACATGTTGATAGACATGGAATAACTTTTTTTATGTATGTCTTTTGGCTTTGAAATTTATCCCACATGTTACCAGCGTAGAGATGATCTTGTGCCAAAAATTTCACTATGTATCATCAAAAACTCAATCCTAAAGAGGGCGTCAAAGTTGGAAGTAGTAAAATGGTTTTCCCCTTTGTTTCTCAAAACTACACATGTTGGTAGATTTGGAATATTATTTTTTGTATGGGTCTTTTGGACTTGAAATTTTCCACACATGCAAACAACATAAAAATGTTTTTGCTCCAAAAATTTCATGGGCAAAAAAAATTTCCTCAATTCTTGGGAGGGTGTCAAAGTTGGTAGCTGTGACACTTTTCTCACAGCTATCCCATGTTGGTAGATCTTGCATAAGTTTTTTTGTATAAGTCTTCTGGACTTGAAATTTGGTATGCATGTTTTCAACATAAAGATGATGCTGTCTCCAAATTTTCATGGTAAAATAACAATCTCAGCTTTGGGGAGGGTGTCAAAGTTGGCAGCAGTGTAGGACACTATCCCTGGAACTACTAAACGGCCAATTTGAATGTCACCCTATTGTACATGGATGGAGTGGGTGAACTCTATGTGTGCAACCCAAATGTGTGTAGTAGGTAAAATTTGTTCTTGAAGGTGAGATTTAGTCCGTTTTGTTTCTTTTTATGGAGTTCAGAGTTGTGGGTAGTATAGATCGGGACTAAATACCTCTAGATCTTACTTAATCTAGCCGAGCTACTTAGTTATATTTCATTATGAACATTCTAAGAGTTTAGACTTGTGGGTAGTGTAGAACAAGATCTAATCATTGTGGATCTAAATGGGAAACCGTCCGATCTATCTAAAAATTCATCTAGAATTTAAATCCGAAATCGTAAGGTCTATGATTAGGTCCAGGTGCCTAATCCATGTTCTCTTTGGACGTCCAGGACTAGAGACATAAGATGGAGATGTTTTACCAAAATCAAGAGTGTAAAACCTTCCTTTCACATTTATGCTCATCTCAAACTTATCCTTGCTACAGTGCCGTTGTTGTTGTTGTTGTTGTTGTTGTTGTTGTTGTTGTTGTTGTTGTTGTTGTTGTTGTTGTTGTTGTTGTTGTTGTTGTTGTTGTTGTTGTTGTTGTTGTTGTTGTTGTTGTTGTTGTTGTTGTTGTTGTTGTTGTTGTTGTTGTTGTTGTTGTTGTTGTTTTTGTTATTTGTGATGGCGGCTCTCGAGTACCTTATTGACGATGTTGTTGAACAACAACTTCAAAAAAATGCACGAGAAAGATTTTTTTGTCTTGTAGTATATTAGATACATTCTTTACACGTGAATTTATTATTAATTCAAAAAATAAACTGTCGGTGTACTTTCTTGTATGCTTGTTTAACTTCTTTTATTTTTTCTTCCTTAATTGAAATGTTTATTTTTATGAATACTATATAAAAAAAAATTGTACATAAGAAGAATCTTCAACTTCAACCACTATATGACACGTAGTTCTCTAATTAAGTAAAACATATCATTACCTTAACAATCAAAGTTATAGGTTATATTGTATTTTCTATCAAAATTATCAATTGTGACGTTACTCTTTGAATAAAATAATTAGAAAATTAGAAAATATCCAATATTAAAATGAAATACATTCCAAAAAAATGGAAACAATGCAAGTTCACGGTATGGTGCATGCAAATATGCCAAAAAGAAAGTCATTCACACTTCATTCAAATAAAGAAAAGAGCATATTAATAATTCTAAAAAATGGCTGAATTAGCACAACCATGAATCATTTACTTAACCCCTAAAGTTCTTTGGCATTTTAGCACCCAAACTCATCCAAAACTGCCAATTTCAATGCATTCAACACAAAATGTAAATGATTGCATTTTTTAGATATCTAACCTTAGAATCTTGTACTAGGATTGTACAAGTGTGTGTGGTAAACATATTGGCTGGTTTCACCACACTGATTGAAGGATATTTGCCGTTAAAATGAGACATAAATCTTTTTTTTTGAGGTCATACTCAACACCTTCAACAAACTTTAACCACCATTTGTAGCAAAATTTTGCACTACAAGCAGTGATTTTCTAATTTCAACTCAAATTAGATCATGTTAGGCACATTTGCACCAAATTTTAGAAGTAGAAGAGGGATTGAAGATGTCCTTAACCTTTTAGCGCCCAGAAAGCCCGAAATGGGACTCCGGAGGTGCTCAAACTCAATTTGCATGAAATCCATGAGGAACTAGGCTTTGAGATACGAGGTTCAGATTTGCGCACTCGTTACACGAACACTCTCCAACAATCATATCATGATTTGGATTTATAGAACTCTTGGAAAAGCTAGGAATACAACACAAAATACACCAAATACACTCAAATATAGTGAATACAGTGAATACTATGCCACATACTATGTTGTATTTCACAAATATGCACATTGATTTTGGTCTTAAATTTTGATTGAACTTGGTCTTTAAGACATTCTTCATTGTTTTGTGATTGTTGACCTCTCTCCTCACATACGAAACTTCCGTTTTGATTCGTATAAGGTTGGAACATTTTTGTATACAACCAAGTAGAAAAAAGAAAAAAAATCACCAATAATTGGATATAAATATTTTCTTCACACATAATATGTCAATGCGAAGCTATCAACCTAGTGCACATGTGAACTGCTCTAATTCAAAGTAAAAAAATTCTTGCAAGACTCTATTGATAGTTAAAGTAGTACACCCTCCAAATTCCACAGTTTTCACTACCAATATACGGTAACTTTAAACACTATAATCTATTCCATCAACGGTTGGATGTTGTGCAAAATTTCCCCAAAGTTGAGATCATGGGTTAAGTTCAAATTTGTAAGGTTAGATATTAATATTAGTCATTGTATTTCCATCAATTCCTGTTCAAAGAAAAAAATCGGCAAAATTCTTGGTTTCTCCAGAAACATCCCTGGGCGCTAAAGGGTTAAGAATCCTGCAATGCAAGTATGTGCTGAGAAACATAAATTTCTCATAGTTTTGAAACTCAAAAATCCCGATAGTAAATGCAAAGATTTCCATTTCTTTCCAAAGGGGAAACAATTAATTTAAAAATTGAACCATAACTCTAATTTCTAGTTAATTTAGAATTAAACAATTTTTTACCACACAATTAGCCGAAGGCCACTCTAAATTGCTACACTAACAAATTTGTTAGTGAGAATTGTTTGTTTTCAAGCCTAAGTTGGATTTCAACCCAAAAAAAATCTCAACGGAAAGCTAATAAAAAGTTGCCAATTCAATAAAAATTTTCATTTCTCAAAACTCATGCCAAAAACTGAGATAAAGGAACGCAAATAAAACTCAACTTTGATCCCCCAGGGGAAAACTGTACTGTAAGAGTAAATTTAAATGAGGTGACTTTCCTCGGAAGAACTACTTTCTGCTTCACGTTTCCGTTTTCCAACCAGGGACCGAGCTGGAGGCAATCCGCGTCGCAGCGCCGAACCGGGCTGGAGATTGCAATGGTTTTACTAAGCTCGCTGATACACGTCGCGTAAACTTGTTATGTTAACGTAGTAGGGCGGCAGCGGGAAGCGAGTCCATGGGCGACTTGGTTGCCCCAATTCCTTCACCGCACTTTGCTTCATCGCGAGGGGCTCGCTGGGATCGCCCGCCCAAGTGTTCCAGGGCTCCACCCGCGCGCGCGCGTCAGTAGCAGCCAAGTGTGGTCATCCGGGCGCTCACAACACAGTTGCCGAGTAGATTGCCGCGCGGGCGCGAAGGAGGGCAGGAGTGGGCGGGGATTGGCCTCGCGCCGGGCGGTCAGCGATGGTGGCGATGGATCTGTTCCGGTCGGAGGAGATGTCGCTGGTGCAGCTGATCATCCCTGCGGAGTCGGCGCACGACACCGTGACGTACCTGGCGGAGCTGGGGATGCTGCAGTTCAAGGACGTGAGTGCCTCGTCCCGTTTGTTCGGGTATTCGTTTTTGTTTGTTTTTGTGTTGCGTGGGACGGCGTCCGAGGCGGTCTAGATCGGATTCCCGTCGTGGGGGGCTCGGTAGGTAGGGCGGAGGCGGAATTAGGAGAGACGGTGGGCGGTGTAGGGCTGGGCGCGTGTGATGGGATCGCACGCTTAGGTGGCGTGCAATTCATGGAATGGGATTCCCGGGCGGGGGGAGTTGTGGATTGGTGCGCTTCGATCGGATGGGAGCTGGAGTGAGCATTCGCTTGGAGTGGATTGCGCGTCTAGGTTTTGGCGTGGGAAGCGTGGTGGTCGAATTTTTGGTACCCCCGGGACAGCTAGGGTTTTGGACAGATTGGACGTTCCGGGGCGTGGGAACAGTACGGATGTGGAATTGGGCACGGCGAGTGGACCCCGGCGAGGGAGCTGGGGTTGTGTAGGATGTGAGAGGCGGTGGCGAGACCCTGAGCATGGGCGGGGTAGAGTTATGAGGCAGAGGCTGTGGGTTTGGGATGCGCGTAGGGTTTTAACCGAGCGGAAGCATGTGAAGCTTGACGTGTTCTCTGGTGGGACTGATGGATGGGCCGGTCTATCGTGGGCAGTAGAATTGGATGGCGGATCTGATGCCTTAGTCCGGCATGATTGAATGGCGTTGTTAGGGCTGAACTGTTGTAGGAGTGGCCTCCGGAAAGGTTGGTGAGGTTGGTTCGGAAGTTGAGCAAATAGTAGGCGCCGTGCCTCTTGGACGCGTCCGAGCTGATGTAGTTCGTTATCGTTGTGGCGGTGGAACGACGAAGGGAAAGTGGTGGGGGGAATCATGTGTGACATTTGCAGGATGCTGAGCGCGCTCGTTCTGACGGATGGGTGGGTGGTGTTTGTTGTGGCAGTTGAACCCTGATAAGAGTCCATTCCAGCGGACGTATGCTAATCAGGTGGGTTTCTGCGGGCGATTCTACAGTTTTGCTTGTATGCTGGGAGCTTGTCTGATAGGATTCATTTGGTTTATTTTATGATTATCATTATGTATCCATGCGTCACCGGTGGTGGGAGCTGGAAACGGGATCCCTGCCTCGTCGTGCACCCTGTGGTGGTGGAGGTGAATGACGTTGTGTTGTGTACTGGCAGGTGAAACGATGCGGGGAGATGGGTCGAAAGCTGCGGTACTTCCAGGACCAGATCGCGAAAGCTGGTCAGGCGTCTGGTTTCAGGCCGATGGTGGACAGGCCGATGCTGGACAAGGACATCGACCTGGACGAGGTGGAGGGTCGGCTGACGGAGCTGGAGGCGGAGCTGTTGGAGATCAATGCGAACACGGACAAGCTTCAGCGCACGCACAGCGAGCTGACAGAGCTCCAGTTGGTGCTGCAGAAGGTGAGCGGTCGGGGGAAGGCCGAGTGGTGTGTGGAGGAGCAGAGTCGGGTGTAGAGGAGGTGGACGTTGGCAGAGTGGGTAGGGTGGAGGTTGGATGCAGTGAAGGGCGTGGGTGAGAGTCGTAGGTTTTTGATGGTTGAGGGGATAGGGGTGAGATTGGCGAGGGGTGGGGACGTGTGAGTAGTTGGTGGCGGCTGAATTGGTGAGTGGTGGTGAACGGGGACATGGACAGGCTGGCAGTTTCTTCAGTTCGGCTCGGAATGCAGCGACGACGGTGCAGCAGCAGAGGGCAGATACAGAGAATGGGTCTTCGATCGAGGAGGCCATCGACCGGCCGCTTCTGCAAGAGCAGGTGCAGTGTGCTTCTGTCGCTTGAAGCGTAGATGGATGGGGTGGTGTGTGGTGTGATGTTTGGTGGTTGGGCGTAGGTGGGGTTGGGGATTTTGGGGTGGAGGGGAGCTGGTTCTAAGGGGAGTGGTTGTCACAGGAGATGCAGACCGAGCCTGCAAAGCAGGGGAGATTGGGGTTCATCTCGGGGGTGGTCCCGAAGGTGAAGGCGGCGTCGTTTGAGCGGATTTTGTTCCGGGCGACCCGAGGCAACATGTTTCTGAAGCAAGCCCCGGTGGAGGAGGCTGTGATCGATCCGGCGACGGGCGAGAAGGTGGGTGTGGGGTGGAGGCGGAGGGTGTTGGGCTGCGTTGGAAGGGTGGCCTGTTGAGTTGGCTGAGTGGTGGCGAGGGTTGGCGGCTATGTAGAGTTGAGTGGCAGCTGGTTGACGTGTGGAGTAGCGAGTAGCGAACGAGGGAGTTTGTTTTGGGTTGGTTTTGGGAGGGCAGCGGTGAGAAGGGAGGGGGGTGTTGAAAGGATGAGCGGAGTTGTTGTAGGGGTTGAATCTGGAGTATGTTCTGGAGGGCTGATGTGGGGATTGGGGCGGTTGCAGGTGGAGAAGACGGTGTTCGTGGTGTTCTTCGCCGGAGAGCGTGCGAAGACGAAGGTGGTGAAGATCTGCGAGGCTTTCGGGGCGAACCGGTATCCTTTCCCGGAGGATCCGAACAGACAGTGGCAGATGAAGTCGGAGGTAGGGATGGTAGCAGCTGCGGTTGATGGGGGGATGGGTGTGGTCGGTGGTGGGAGGGGGTGTAACGATGTTGTTTGGGGGATTTGTTGTTGAGTTTGGGAGCGTTGGTTTTGTTCAGGTGGAGTCGAGGCTGGGCGAGCTGCAGAACACGCTGGATGCGGGAATCCAGCACAGGAACAACGTGTTGGACAACATCGGATACAACCTGGAGGAGTGGACGGTGATGGTGAGCGGCGTTCGAGGAGTAGTATGGGAGATGTGGAGATAGATTGGTGCGGGAGATGTGCCGGTTGGGTGGTTGTTCTAGAGGGACGAGGATGTGGTTGGAGGGAGGTTGGGGACGAGCGGGTACAGTGGTAGGGTGGAGGCTGACGATGGAAGTGTGGTGTTGCAGGTGAGGCGGGAGAAGGCGGTGTACCACACGCTGAACATGTTGAGCATCGACGTGACACGGAAGTGCCTGGTGGCGGAGGGGTGGTGCCCGGTGTCGGCAAAGCCGAAGGTGAGGCCGTGGTGGGCGTGCAGTATCGGGCAGTGTGGAGATGAGCTTGGGTGGTGGTGCGTGGGTGTGTGGAAGGCGTTGGTTGGGCTGATGTTTTTTCTTATGGGGTGCAGATCCAGGACGCTCTGCAGCGAGCGGCGTACGACAGCAACTCTCAGGTGAACACGATCTTCCAAGTGCTGCACACGAAGGAGTCGCCGCCGACGTACTTCGAGACGAACAAGTTCACGAGTGCGTTTCAGGAGATCGTGGAAGCGTACGGGTGAGTGGTGGGGGATGCACGTGGGAGGGTTGGGGTTGTTGGTAGTAGTTGATGGGTTTGGGACGCAGCATTGAGTGGGGGCGGTCGTGGTTGTGCAGGGTGGGGCGGTACCAGGAGGCGAATCCGGGTTGTTTCACGGTTGTGACATTCCCGTTTCTGTTCGCGGTGATGTTCGGGGATTGGGGCCATGGAATTTGCCTGCTTTTGGGCGCGCTATATCTGGTGTCGAACGAGAAGAAGTTTGGAAAGCAGGTGATGGTCGTGTGACGTTGGTGGTAGCGTTGTGAGCTATTAGCGCGAGGTTTTTGTTTTGGGGGGGGGGGGGGGTTTGGGAAATGGTAGAACGTGAGTTGGTGTTGGGTTGGGAGTTTGGGTTCGTGTGCGAGTGGAGGTCCTTTGGGATGGAGCTGAATGTGGGGAGATGGGTGCAGAAATTGGGCGACATCATGCAGATGGCATACGGGGGGCGATACGTGATCCTTCTGATGGCCATCTTCTCGATCTACACGGGGTTCATCTACAACGAGTTTTTTTCGGTGCCGTTCGGTATCTTTGGGGGTTCGGCGTACCGGTGTCCGGACCCGGCGTACTCGTGGGAGGCTTGCCCGTAAGCTTTCTTTGGCGTGTGCGTGGGTGGGTGGGTGTGGTGGTGTTGGTGTTTTTTGCGATGGTGGGGGTGTTGGGAGGGATGGGAGTCCGGGTGGGTGATGGTTCTTGGGCAGTGGTGGGTGGTTTTGGGCATGGATCGGGGAAGGTGTGTTCTGAGTTGATGTGGGATGGCAGGGTGGCGTCGACGGCTGGTTTGGAGAAGTACCGGTCGGATCCTTACGAGTTCGGCGTGGATCCGGTGTGGCACGGGTCGCGGTCGGAGCTGCCGTTCACGAACTCGTTGAAGATGAAGATGTCGATTCTGTTGGGGATCTCGCAGATGAACCTGGGGATCGTGCTGAGCTACTTCAACGCGAGATACTTCCGGAGCGCGCTGGATGTGTGGTAAGTGGAGGTGGGGTGGGTTGTCGAGGGAGGTTGGTTGGGGGTTGAGTTTAGGCGGCGGCGGTTGGGATGGTGGGCATTGAGGGTTGAGATGCGAGTGCAAGGGAAGGGGATAGTGGAGAGTCGGAATTGTGGCATTGTGGTGTGTTTGATGTGGCGAGGGAGCAGGGAAGCGAGCTGTGGTGTATGTGTTTGTGGTCGGGGGTTCCGTGATGGTAAGTGGATGGGTCGGTGTTTGGATGGGTTCAGGTACCAGTTCATTCCGCAGCTGCTGTTCCTGAATGCGCTGTTCGGGTACCTGTCGTTCCTGATCGTGCTGAAGTGGTGCCAAGGGAGCAAGCCGGATCTGTACCACGTGATGATCTACATGTTTCTGAGTCCGGCGGAGGATCTGGGGGAGAACCAGCTGTTCATGGGGCAGACGTACGTTCAGGTGGGAATGGTGGATTGGCGGGGGGTGTTTGGGTTTTGATGATGGTGGACGTTTAGTTTGGGCGTGGAATATGGTGGGTGTGGGTTGGGGGTTAAGGATGCGGGGGGGTAGGGGCGATGGTGGAAGAATGGGGGCGTGATTGAGGATTTGTTGGTTGGGTTGCAGATTGTGCTGCTTTTGGTGGCGCTGGTGGCTGTCCCGTGGATGCTGCTCCCGAAGCCGCTGATATTGCGAAAGCAGCATATTCAGGTACAGGCCAGTTTGAGCGTGGTGTGTGATGGTGTGGGGTGGCGGTGTTGCGTGTCGGGTTGTTGGTGGGCGTGTTTTCGGTGTATCCTGAGTTGGCGTTTGTTGGACATGAGGCTTGGAGGAGTTTGTAAGGAGTTTGTTGTTATAGTAGATCATCGGATGTGGAGGATGGAATGATGGTAGTGGGAGCGCAGCATTTTTGAGTGGTCGGAAACGGTGGCGTCTGTTGGGTTTTTGGCGTGGTTAGTGTGGAAGGTTTTGGACATGTGACGTTGAGGCTGGGAGGGGTCCGTGTGGTGGGGGGACTGAAGAGAGTGGTGGGTTGTGGTGGGTGGGAATGGTCAGAAAATGCAAGGGAGAGCTTACGGAGTGCTGGGAGGGTCGGACACGGAGTCGACGGACTTGGAGGTGGACGGCGAGCACGAGGAAGAGGAGTTTGAGTTCGGGGAGGTTCTGGTGCACCAGATGATACACACGATCGAGTTCGTGCTGGGCGCGGTGTCGAACACGGCGTCGTATCTGCGGCTGTGGGCACTGAGGTATGTGGGGCATGGGTGGGCGCGACGATGGGGATGTGGCGGGTGTAGGGAGTGGTGGTTGGCGGGCGGGGCGGATGCAGATGGATGGACTGATGGTTGGTGTGGGGCTGTGTGGTTTTGTGTTGCAGTCTTGCACATGCGCAGCTGTCGGCGGTGTTCTACGACAGAGTGCTGCTGTTCGCTTGGGGGTACGTGCGGCAGCCCTGGTTTTAGGATGTTGTGGTGTGTTGTGTGTTGATGGGGTCGTAGTGCGTGCAAGTCGTTGTGGGTGATGTCCGATTGGTTGTGGTGGAAGGGGTCATGGTTCTCGGGGGGAGTAGTATTGCTCTGGCATGGCATGGATTAGGATGGATAGTTGGACTATAAAGGCGAGCGCCATGGGCAATCTGCGATGAGGGGTTGAGGGTAGTGGGGACGGCGTAGAAGTAGCCGCGAGGATATTGGTCGCGCGGTGTGGTGGGCGGTGATGTGAATGGGCGGTGTGGATGACGCGGGTGCGGGGTGGTTGCAGGTACTCGAACCCGGTGGTGCGGCTGATCGGGCTGATCGTGTTCGCGTTCGTGACGTTCGGCGTGCTGCTGCTGATGGAGACACTGAGCGCGTTTCTGCACGCGCTGCGTCTGCACTGGGTGGAGTTCCAGAACAAGTTCTACCAGGGCGACGGCTACAAGTTCCACCCTTTCGCGTTCAAGACCCTGACGGAGGAGGACGATATGTAAGTTAGAGTAGAGGTTCAGGCCCGGATGAGTAGGGTGGTCGCCTGTACGCCAGATTGCTCGGCCGAGGTATTCTTCCAAATTGTAACTATCGATTCACAATAATCGCCCATATATTGATGTATCTCTTGCATGGTTGCGTTTCTGGCACCCACCAAGACGTCGTTTCACACGGGCTGAATATTTTTAGTGATCGTTTGTAGTCAGGTCCTCCAGCAGTTGTTTCTTGGAGCTTTTGCTCTGAAGAAGGAATTTCATTTTGTGTCGCGAGTTATTCTATCGAGTAAATAGTCACGATGGGTGGCAGTTTGCGGGGTATTGAGGAGGATGAAGCTCCCTTGAATGCATTTGCTTGTGTGATGTATGTGTAGCTTATTTTTTGGGTGAAGTCCATCCAGCCTCATATTTTTTAGCAGAGGATGGGGAATGGGGATCCTTGAAGATATGATATTGTGAAGTACGGCTGATTATGGCAATTGGAGCATGGGGCTTTTGAAAGGTGCGTGGCGGTGGTATCCCGCTATGGTTGGATGACTTATAATTACCAACTTAAGATTGCTGACCTGTTTATAGCGTTTGTTTACGTGGGAAGAATTTTTATTGGGAGTTCAAAATAGGATTTCATGAATATTGCAATTGTTGTGACCATTTATTTCTTCATATTGAAGTCGCTACAAATTTTTATAGTGGATAGTAAGCCGTGACCCATTCTCGTCATACAATACTCTCTACTTCATAGTAAGTTGTGGTAATGACCACTTGTCAAAGCACCGATCACTGTGAGCACAAGAGACTAAAAACCGAGAGCTTTGAACTAATTATAAATTGACTTTCCTAAAATTTCGGAAACAAGGTGGGCAGCTGGCGGTTTTGGCCCACATAAGACTTTTGATGGTGGTGATAGGTTATCCAACCATAAATACCCTAGTCGAGCGTTGCATCAAGCCTCAGAGTTCGGAGACCCTACTCGAGCGTTGCTTCAAGCCTCAGACTTGGGGGGTGGGGAGGGGTGGGGATAAAACTTGCTCCTATTTTTAATGTTGGAGGGCCCTATTTTATCCCAAGGGTCTGAAAGTATAATTTCGGGCGGTTGACCCCAAATTGGCAAGACATTTTCGTGAAAAAGCATCTAGAACCCCAAGTGACAGGGCCAGAAATGGACCTTGCCAGTGACCCTCCAAAGGCTAAGGTTTAGTGCAACACTCGACCGGAGGTATTTAGTGGGATCCGTGTTGGTGGATCCTAAGCTCGGGATCTATGATCTATGTTCACAATGGCAATCATACACGTCTAACCTTTGTAGTACAATATAATGAAATACAGTTGAATTCAATTGTTCTAATTTACAGTGATGTGTATTTGTTGTGCCCATTGATTGGGTACAAACAACGAGCTTATTCCAAATGTAACCCTGGACTTCAAAGGGGTTGGATGATATACTGCTATTGAGAGTCATGAGAAATCAATACAGCAGATGAGTTCTCCAACGACAGGACAAGTAAAATGACAGGTAATTTTAAATAAAAATCAATCATTTCTTTGGTGGATGAATGTTTCCTGCTGAGCTTTGCCAATAAAACCATACTAAAACACATAACCAAATCCAGCCATCTACCTATATAATAAGCGGCAGTCTGTCTGTCCGCCGCTCCCTAACCCTAATCCTAACCCTAATACTAACCCGAACCTTAACCTTAGCCCTAAACTCTAAACTCTAAACCCCAAACCTAAGACTTCGCCGAAACATGCGCGTTGTTGTTGGTGAACGCCGTGTGGATTTGTGCAACCGTACATTTTCAGAGTGGCTCCTAGCGCTGGGGGAGGACAGTCTGGAGAAGGTGAAGGTTGATCAAGTGTCCACGGGCGATGATTGATGGCAATCACACCTTGAACGGCTTAATCAATGCCGTCTATGGAGGAATTGTTGGCATCGAAGCAAATGCGCGCGAGTACCTTAACGATCGTGCCATCCTTGCCGCACGAAATTACAACATTTTGCATATCAACACAGAACATTCCGAGGGATGCAAATTGCAATCTAAAATATAATACGTCAAACGCATTTTATTCTGAGGAGCACTAATAAAAAAAACCTTTCCCGGTCGCAACGGACGGGTACCAAGGCTTGTAAACATAGAACGCTGAACAGTACAGCACAATGTTGCTCAACATGTATGCATCATCACTAATCCATCTTCTTCACCCACCACCACCAAACACAAATGTTGGTTTATATCGACGACGACAACCTTGGGGACCATAATTAACCGCTTCGTTGAAAAGGGGTAAATCCTCGAGAGGATCAATTGATTACAAGTCTGCACCGCCCAAAATAATAGACAACAAAATTTCAACACCACGCCCAGGCGAAAATTTGCTCCTCATTCCAGTACTACTTTGGGGAGAGATAGGGGGGAGGGGAACTGTGTACAAATGTGTACCTGCGGGTTCTAAAGCCCGCGTCTCGGAGCACAGCTAAACGTTCACACATCTAGTTATACAAATCATCGTCGTCTGCAGCGGCGCCAAACGCCGGAGCAACTTCCGCGGCATGTGGAACTCCTCCCGCTGCGGGAGCAACTGCGCGGTCGGGGAACCGGAACTCCGACCCGAACCCACGCGACTGCTGCAGCGTCTGAGCGAACGCTTGATACTTGCGGATGTCGGCATCACTCACACTGCGCCGGGCAAACTTCATTGCTTCCTCGAAGTGACGTGCCTTGATCTCTGCAACTTCCTCCGCCTCATCCTCTTCCATGGCTTCCGGATTCTCCGCCCTTCTCTTCTCCCTCTCAATGTCCTGCCAGCGGTTCACGCGCCAAGTATTAGAATCAAACTCGTACATCAATACTAAAACGGTGCATTTTCAAGGTTGATCCCGGACTTCCAGCGACGATCACACAACCACCAAGTCCACCACGCACAACCATGTTCTTTCCACTAACACCCATCGATCCAAGGCATACTCCCACCATCCAAAGCGACTGGACCCAATAATGGAGGACATTTGCTGATCATACATTCTAAGCCAGAGATCGACAACCTGTCAAGGAATTGACATTCATCATGATCGACTACCATACCAGAACGACATCGATACGACATGCGAGCCCACAAGCCCAACAGATTCACCTCACATCACGGACACCACCCACTAACCTTCTCAATGTCCTCGCGAATTGCGTATTTGGAGGCGCGCTGGCAAATCTCCGTGATATCTGCACCACTGAAACCCTGTGTGTACCTCGCCAGCGCCTCCAGATCCACCTCCTTCGCCAGAGGCGACTTCCTCAAAGCGGCCTGGAAAATTCTCAACCGAGAGGCTTCGTCGGGCAGGGGTATGTAAATAAGCTGATCCAGACGTCCAGGCCTCAGCAGTGCGGAATCTATGATGTCGGGCCTGTTCGTAGCACCGATGATGAAGACCGTCTTCTTCGCATTCATGCCGTCCATCTCTGTCAGCAACTGGTTTAACACACGATCGGCAGCACCACCCGCATCACCCTGGCTGCTGCCACGCTGTACAACCCAACCAAACGAGGTACACAACCGTCAGCACCGCCACATCACCAGGGTCACCTTTGCAAAGCCAACGTAACAGCCGCTCAACATGGCCCAAACAACCCGACTCTAAAGGTCGGGTAATTCTACGATAACCACCTCCACTAAGAATCCAAAATCTGCCGACTAGGCTGCGCTCAAGTTTCACCTGATTGGCGATTGAGTCCAGCTCGTCAAAGAACAGCACACAAGGCGCCGACTGCCGAGCCTTGTCAAACACATCCCGCACGTTGGCTTCGCTCTCACCAAACCACATCGTCAGCAGCTCCGGTCCCTTCACACTGATGAAATTCGCCTGACATTCGTTCGCGATAGCCTTCGCCAGAAGCGTCTTTCCACACCCAGGCGGACCATAGAACAGTACACCCTTCGACGGCGACATTCCGAACTTCTCAAACTTCTCCGGATGCTCCACAGGGTATTGCACAGTCTGCCAATCCACCGCAAAGCAACAGCTGGTCATTACGATTCAACACAGGCACACGAGGTGCTACATGCACATGACGTGCACGCAAACAGACAGCTAGCAACAAGGAAAACAGACAGCTAGCGACAAGGAGGACGCGCCATGACCATCGACCTTTCCTTGTGAACTGAACTTATCACCTCTACCATCACACCACAATGTAGCCGCCCCTATTTACATCAATGCAAGCGCACACATGGCAGTGAGATCCCACAATCGTCACGGAGAATTGAGAAAAACTGTTGTACCTCCTGGAGTTCCCGCTTAACGTTCTCCAAGCCGCCAATGTCCTCCCAGGTGGTATTCGGCACCTCCACCACAGTCTCCCGAAGAGCAGAAGGATTGCTAATACCCAGAGCGGTCTGGAAGTGCTCGTTGGTCACGGCCATAGAATTCAGCACTTCCGCATCAATCGTCTCATCCTCCAGATCGATCACATCCATCTTCTCACGAATACACTGCAGGGCTGCTTCAGTGCACAGGGCTGCCAAATCGGCACCAACGAACCCATGAGTGTCGTGGGCAATCCTCTCCAGATCGACCTGCATGTCCCAATACCCAACAGAGCGCTCAATAATCCATTCATGAATCGTCAATGGTCCATGATAAGTCTAATCCAGCGTACGTTGTTAAGAAACGATTGTAAGAATCAGATCATAAAAAAACCGGTGTCTCAAAGGGCCTGAAGGAGATGACTAGGACTTACATCCTCTGAAAGCTTCATGTTCTTCGTATGGATACGAACCACCTCCAAACGGCCCACTTCGTCCGGAACCCCGATATCAATCTCACGATCGAACCGGCCAAACCGACGGAGCGCTGGGTCAATGCTGTTCGGCCGGTTGGTAGCCCCCATCACAATAACATGAGCACGAGACTTCAGCCCGTCCATCAAGGTCAGCAACTGAGACACGATTCGCCTTTCCACCTCACCTTGAGTCTTTTCCCTGCATGAGTGTAGCAATCCAACGCTAAGTAACTATCCTGTACATCCCATCGCAACACAAACCTCACTCCACACTTTCCATTAACTCACTACCCCAGCACACACGGTGCACATACCTCTTCGGTGCAATGGAGTCTATCTCGTCGATGAAAATGATGGATGGGGCGTTCTTCTCGGCCTCCTCGAATGCTTTCCTCAAGTTGCTCTCGCTCTCGCCGGCCAACTTCGACATAATCTCCGGGCCGTTTATCAGGAAAAAGAAGGCTCCGGTCTCGTTGGCCACAGCCCTCGCAATCAACGTCTTTCCTGATCCAGGAGGGCCGAACAGCAAAATACCCTTTGGAGGCTTCACTCCAATTGACTTGAACAACTGAGGATGCCGCAGAGGCAACTCTACCAGTTCACGAATCTGTGCCATCTGCTTGCGGACTCCACCGACATCATCATAACCAACCTCATCTAGTCTTTCCTCGTCCTCACGCCTGAATCACATCAAAACAATCCATTGTTAGAGCAAACAGGAAGCTCTAATAGTTAAGGTCCTCACAAAGATATAAGGGAAAATGAATTGGTAAAGCACTGGAGAGAACACCGTTGTCTATCTTCCATGCAGTCTCCCCCAACGACGTCATACACAGCTCACTAGACGGCCAATTTAAAACTGACTCACCTCAGAGGCTCGCCCTCGCAAAATATCTCCGTATCGGGAGCAACGATGCAGTATTCTGCAGGTTCGGTCTCAACTACTTTAAATTCCACGCTCCTCATACCACCTCTCACGAGGAACAAATCGCCCTTGCGGACTGGCCTGTAGGCCTCCATGAAATAAGCTGCACAGGCACGAATTGCGTAAGCACCTCAACTTACACAAAAAATTCATCAAGGCTCCAACACCAAGCAAGATAGACATAAATACTGATCGATAAAATGCACAAACACAAGAAAAGACAAATCGCTTACGCTTTAAGTACGCATCAAAAAGGTTTCCTGTGACTCCCTCAATCGAGTCATCGAACGGGAGGACATGGATACGCTTCCCGTATTTCACATCCGCACACTGGTGGACTGACACCACATCTCCAAGGCGTACCCGAAGATTAGCTCTAACCACCTTGTTCATCCGAATCTTCGGTTCATCACAGGTTTCGTCCGCTAACACAATACACACGGTGTCTTTGCGTTTCTTGCCCTGAATCGACACATACGACATGAATCGTATTAGGGTTGCAATCTTCCACAGCACGCTCACTTCATTGAAGTGTCATCGCCACAAAAGTGAAAACTCCTACATTCTCAGTCGGACACTTCAACCTCGCAAAACACTGCCACAATACAGTCCTACAGCCAATGCCAAAGGATGGTGACACAAACCTTAATCAGCACCGTGTCTCCGCGAAAGAGCTGCAGCTTTTCCATCGTCTCCATGTTCAATGCTACCACGGAGTTGTCATCGTTCACGGCCTCGTCAACAACCAAACGATTAGGAGCCTTCTTGCGTTCCAGAATAGCAGTGGAAAAATCCTTCTTTCCAGCTGGCTTGCTGCACAACCACGGCAATACAAAAAAAAACGCTTAATAAGCTGGGAAAACAGTTTAGAGGCACGACTAAAGGCGCACAACAAGGCGCGCACACAAACACACACTAAACTCGCAATCAACTCTCAATCCTTATGGAAATGCCAGAAAGTTATCATCCACAACCTCAGTAGTCGCATAAGCAAAAGAACAAAGAAAGCAAAACAGTAGTCGAGTGAGCCGAACTACGGAAACGACGCCAAACTCTCCGAAAGTAGGACCGTCGTAAAACACTGGAAGACAACAACATACATGGAATACGCAACACCTGACATGGCAGAGATTATCAATTCTACATGCAAAAAGCTGTGATCATTAGCGCTCCACAACGCGGACTTCTTTGATATCACCAAAAATTACATGACCATGCCCGATTCCCATGCTCCAAAACTCTACCACAAGGGCCACCACTGACGTCAAAACCAACACCGCACCCGCGCCGACATCGCCAACTGAATCGCACCTAGCTCACCGACCAACGCAGAACGACACACGCCCTAACCAAACACGCACATCGAAGCACCATCGCACCGCGACATCACATCACCAATTCTCCCCTCATATGCATCCAAGCACAAAGAACACGCCATAAACCATTTCCACATGCGACAACACCTCCGATCAAAACCCTAGCTTCGCGCACACGACGACAGCGACAACAAGGAGGCAAGGGCGGAGAATCGTTACGGATCCGAGGGCTCCCCGGGGTGCGCAGACGGGGGAGTCGCCATGCCGAACCGCGAGTCGTCAAGGCGCGCTCCTGGTGCTGGATGAGGATGCCGTGGTCTGAAAAATGAAGAACCGAAGCGAAATCTCCCCGATCCGAGGCCGCCGCGGGCTTTGAAGTAGCGGCGAGGGCGGTGCGACGGTGCGAATTGCAGCAGCAGCAGGCGAAGCAACAAAACAAGCGCTCTCTCTTTCCTCTCTTCCTTCGTTTGGTGCAAGACACTCCCTCTCTCTGCAAAAAATATGACTCTTTCAGGGCCCAATGAGAAGATGATGAAGAAACAGGCGATGGCGCTCCAGAACGTTCTTTTTCTCCACCATCTTTTACCTTCCATCTGTCTTTTTCTTTTACGCCACACCCGCGCCCGCGTGGCGTCATCTTCGCCGCTTATCGGCTGGTCGGCGACGATTGGTTCTGGGAATGACGCCATCGGGCCAATTGGATGTGGTCTTTCTTGGACTCAGTTTTGGAGGTTATATATTTAGTATGAATAATATATCTACATTGCGGATTGGATAATTAAGGGTTGTAGGTCTTAGTGGCATATTTAGTTGCACTAACTTACCCCAACAAACACTTGATTCATGTAGGTTTTTAGGCTCATGTTACACTCTCATTGAATATTGAAGGGGAGTTGATTGTCTCACGGAAAAATGAGTTACCGTATGTAGGGGTCAAAGTTAGTAGATTCCTACCAAATAATTTTATTTTTCTTAACAAAGTAACTTCGACATAGTAGGTATCACCTATGTATTACCTAGGTATTGTGGCGGAATGAACATACAATTTATTCACGCCGGCCTCCATCTAGGGACCTGGAGTTCTTCTTCTTCATCTTACATGGGTATCACCTTGGCACTACGTGGGTGTCACCCAGGCATAATATGGGTATCACCCTAGCATTACATGAATATCACCTAGCCAAATCTATAGAATTTTCTAATTTTTTTTGGACATTCTCCATTACAAAAGTGACACGCAAGTTAGGGATATGAAAAACCTTGTCCCCTTTTCCCCATTGAGCTAATTTGAACATTCAATAAGTCAAAACATTTGGTATCTTTACATAATTTCACGAATAAATCTAGTATCGAATGCCGTATTCATTTTCGATTTCGGTCAAGGGAGACCTGGTCTAGGACATTTTCCAAGAAGTTGTCTCTGAGACTAGAATGTTCGACTACCTGGTCTTTTCAAAGATTGATGAATTAAAAAATCAAAATAATTATTAAAAAAATCATCTCTTAAATATTATGTGGATGAATAAACTTTTTTTGACCTACCTTGTTGAATTTTCTGCCTCTTCTTGGAATGAATTGAAAAATATCAATTCTTGTATTTAACAAAACTGAATATAAAAAAAGTTGAAAGTGAAACATTCCAAGACTATTTCCGTGAATTTAGTGGGATTAAAAGCGGAAATAGGAGTGAATCAAGTGTTGTAGGACATGCTTCAAAGCAAAGTGGTCATGTGGAATATTCATCATTAATTGTGTGACAGATACGTAGGTTTGGGGGCATTGTGGAACACATCTAAGGTTGGATGACCTATCACCACCCTAAACCCTAAACCAACAATCTTATGTGGGCCAAAACCACTAGCCGCTCATCCCATTTCCAAAATTTTAGGAAGTTAGTTATGATTGGGTGTCAGTTAATAATTGGTTCAAAGCTCTCGGTTTTTAGTCTCTTGCACAAGTGGTCATTAGCACAACTTACTGTGGAAGTAGAGAGTTTTGTATGTCAAGAATGGGTCACGGCTTACTATCCACTTTGAAAATTTGTAGCAATTTCTATATGAAGAAATAAATGGTCACGACAACTGCAATATTCATGAAATCCTATTTTGAATTCCCAAAAAAATTCTTACCACGTATGTTAACGCTATAAATAGGTTATCAAGCTTAAGTTGGTGGTTATAGGTCATCCAACCTTATGGCAACTCCAACATTTCACATTCTATAAGATCCAAGTGCATTAAACACTTAAATTATTTCGCATATTATATGAAAAATGAATCAGATTTCAGAAGTGAAATGAGAGTTGGAGTAAAAGTCACTTGATAAAAGTAGACTAGCAATGTAGAGTTGATAATATAACACTAAATGTAAGGGAACTATCATGTGAGACATTCACCACCTCATTTTTATAAGAGAAACATAACTTAATATCACTCCTTCACTGGTACTTACTTTTGAAGACCCAATAAAAAGAAGAAATATGAATAAAATTTGATTCCAAAATCAAAACATTTTGAAGGTCACTCATCATCATTATTTATTTACAAAACATGAATCTGTGGTCAACGATATGTTGAGTGTCAATAAAAATATATTTAATTTTTAAGAAACACATTCATTTCAAACTCACAATCTCTTCTCACAAAAAACTCAAAACTCAACAAATGAATGGAATAACCAAAGCAACATCATGGTGACTCAAGAAATCAACCGAACATAGCGTTTGCTTAAGTATTAAACGTACTAGTGATCTTAGATTCTCTAATTCGGTGCAAGATGCACTGATTGTTCTAAATCAATTAAATCTTTTTACACAAGGTGATTATCTTCATGAAGTACGGTATGTACTTTTGAATGTATCATCTTGGTAATGAAATACAATGTCTAAAAGGCTATGGCTAATAATAATCACCTACTGTGTCATCACATGGTCGAGTCATGATGGGCATCACAAATAATTGTCCAAAGGAACTCCTGTATCTGTGGATACAATCATGCTTCCAAGTATTATTTCACCCAAAAAACCCTGAAAAATAAAGACACCATCCCAAGAATTACTGATAATAAACCAATGTTTCTATACAAATTGAATAAAAAATGGTTGCTTATGGCTCACTCCTCCAAAAGTCTATAAGCTCCACGTGCCGATATGGAGATTTGGCACAAAAGGTAACGTGACCTCAAACGTACTGATCTCTGACGATTGATTTCCAAAAGGTTCACCGTACTAACTTACTGTAATGTCAGCAGTGCAAATTGATGAAACATATCGGTAGTTGTAGGCTATGGTGATCCTTCATAAATGGCACGTGCAACTGCCTGAGACCTACTTAATTAGTGACTATATTCGCAAATTGCCGCCGCATATTTCTGACCTAGATATCGTCAATGGTTGCACTGAAGATGCATATTGTAGAACCTCCGGCTTGTATCTTGAAACAACAAATCTTGCTAGCCAAGAGCTCCAGGTCCTGTAGAAGAAAGCACTTCTGCTGATGAAGTTTCACATCTTCTGCAGCAGAGATAGACATTTGCAGTATTTCAGAATGAAGAACTTGGTACTACAGAGTGCATTCATTACAAGAATTTTGAGCATAATGACACACAGCGCTTCTCATCACAGTTCTCCATTCAAATTCAATGTCTGAAAAGGGGTGGACGTATTTGCAGGCACCTCACAAGTCATGCTTAAATGAAAATATTCAAGCAATGGAAAACACAACAACCTGCGAAAATGTTCGAGTAGTGCGAAGATATCGACAATACCTTGCTCTTCTTCTGTGACGGGTTGTTCATAGTCTAGTATGCAATTCCTTCAAACATCGATGAAGTGAACCGGATTTCTGCTCCAACCCTGCATTGCCTGTTCCAAAGCAAGACACAAACTGTTACACAAACTCATTCTATGTTCGCTTGGAACACACTCCGATCCTGCGAAGTAATCACTAGTATTGAAAGGGATCGCGGAACGTTGACCCTGGCGTTTTGACTCGCCCTGACCTCTTCAACTTTCAAGTTAGAAGAAGCACGTACCGAGGTTTGTATACATCCACTAGTTTGGCACAGGATCAACGACTGAAGATTTGTACAGCCTTGACTAATATTCGTCAGGAAAGAAGCGGAATCGACACATTCCTACAATCGCTGGCCTCTTTGACGCTTTGAGGTGGTACTTTCATTATTTACTATCTAGACTGTCACGGACGGGCTCTAGGGTCAGAGTGATTATAACCGCTTCGATATAACGACGAAGACTCGAAGTTATCAGAGGAACCATCAACTATGAGTATGCCTATGAGCTCATTTGCCTTGCGCTTCGCCCGATCAGAACCTATCACTATTAAGCTACACAATGTGGAAACAATCCGGTGATTGTAGAAGGCTACTTTATCAAATACTCCAGAATCTCCTCCCTGACACAGAGCCAAAAGCACCGCTAAGGCATTTTCTCGCGATTTCGGCGATCCTGTGGTTAAAATCTCAACCAGATTCGGCAGCACAGACGCTTCAACA
>OZ020519.1:22042785-22110285 GCA_963971425.1 Bryoerythrophyllum caledonicum | reverse complement strand
AAGAAGGCCGGTCTCCGAAGGAGCCGGTGTGAATAAAGTGTCTGTTCGTTCCACTACTAAGACCATGCCCACTGGACAAGGAATTAGTAAGCTGGAACTACTTCCCTCTCTCGAGGGTAGACACTATGTTAGCAAGAAGCCAAGGAGCCACAAAACAATCAACCGACCAACAAATCACAACCCAAGCAACTAGCCAATGAACCAACCACAAACCAAGCAAGTAGTCAAAAAACCTCAAAACGAGCAAGTCATGATAAATCAAGGTTGGGGAGGAATTTAAGGGGGGTCCTGTGTATCTGGGAGGGCTTGATTGTTTTCGATTTTGCGTTTATGCAGGAGAATGGACATGGCATATTGAATAGCTATGGTGTTAATGTTTTTAAAGGAGGTTTTAATTGTTTCAATGGGTATCTTGAAGTTATCTTCTAGAGATTTCATAGATGGGGTAAAGGTGGTGGCACGAGCGCCGGAAGTGATTACAATAAGGGGGTCGACATTCCATCCGAGGGCGGTGATGTCGTCAATAAGGGGTTGATATTTATCTATTTTATTTTTGATTGTTTCCGGGGAAAATCTGTCATTGCAATATGTGAACTCAATGAATTGAATGGTGTATTCTTGGTTGATGTTATCGGGTGGTGGGTCATTATATGGTAAACCTTTAACGCAAAGGATGTCCGGTTTGAGCCTAGCGTTGCAATGACATCTTTGGGTTGTACATGAGCATGGGAGTAGCCAAGGGAGAATCGTATTTTCTTGTGGGTTGTTATTGAAAGTGCCGGCGTTCATTAGTATAAAACACCTCGATTTATTGTAGGAGGTGATTCGTTTTCGGACTTCCCATACCGCTTTATTATGTCTTTTAACAATTAGGGAGTGTATGTGGTGGTTTTGGCATTTGAGTAGCACGTGTAGCCATGTGTCGGGGTCCGTTGAGGGGCATATGGGGCATGTTATGGATGGGAATCTTTCTATTCCAAAGAAGAGTTGTTTGCGAGCGTTTCCCATATATTGACCAGTACGGAATTTGATGAGGCATGTTATTTGTGAGTCTGAGATGATGGGGTTTTTCCAGAAGTTTGTAGAGAGTTCATTATCTATGTCGTTATTGTTAGTCCATTTTTCTATGTTAGGGATATTTTCTGAGATTGTGTCAAGGTTGTTGTAGAGGCCTTGTTTTTTGAGATATTTGCCCAAAAATCTAATTGGGCCTTTGTCGGGGGTATCTTCTTTGGAAGGCCAATCTTCTTTTTGAAAGTAGTATGGGGTGGCATAGGCGTGTTCGTGTGGGTCTTTGGCATTTTTGTGTGTTTTTTCTTGGCCTTCTTTTGCAAGTTTGTCTGCTTGTTCGTTGCCATCAATGTTGGCATGGGCTCTCACTTTGTGGAGGGTTGTGATTTGTGTACGGTTTTGTAACATTTGAACCATTGATGTTAATATGGTTTGGTCGGGGTGGCTATTGTGAAGGGTAGGATGTGTTATTTGAGTGTTTATTAGGTAGAGTGCATTTATACAGTCGGTGAATATATGTGCAGGTTCATTTTTGTATTTTGTTGTGATGATTTGTAGTGTTTTGTGAATGGCCATGAGTTCTGCTCTGAGGATATTTTGTAGTCCATGGAGTCTTTTGGCTAGTTTAATTTCTTTGGTAGAATTATATATGCCATAGCCTGCTTTTTCTCTGCGCCAAGAGCCCGGGCTAATTTGTTCCGGTGGTTTAAAGAAGCCGTCGGTGTAGTAACTGTATGCGGGGTTAAATTTTGGTGTGGTATGAGTTGGATAGTCTGGGAGACGGGGAGGTGTGACGTAATAGTTTAATGTATTGTTGGCATAGTTTATTTTTGACCATTTTTTACTTTTGTTTATGGGGGTTTGTATGGGTGTTGGTGGGGCCAATTTTGTGTATATTCGGTGTATGTTTAAATTGTTTGTTATGGTGGTAAGTTCGGCAAGTTGTTCTAGGGAACCTAGGGTTGGATTTTGATGATGGATGCATAGTATTTGTAATGTAGATGGCTTGATTCGGGGTTTTTTTAGTTCAGGTGGAATAGTAGGTTCTTCGTATGGTATTGAGTCTGCCTCAAATACTGCAATGATATGAGAATCTGAAAATGGATTTAAATGTTGGTTGTTGTTTTGGTACCAATTGTTGTTCGGTGTGATGATGATTGTATTTGTGTTATTTGGATTGTGTTTGGCGGCAAGTCGAGTCCAATGTATTGCTTGTTCCATATCTTTCTCATTGTGGGGGTGAGCTATACCTTTACCGATCCATTTATAGTCAAAGGCCCTTCCTAGGGATCCGAATATTTTATCTCTTTCATAAGGTGAGTAGAATTTTTTTAGTTTGGTAGAGCATGTGACCGGGGAGGAAAAGTATGCTTGTTCGATGTTGAAGGATGTGATTAGTGAGTCTAAGATGGGAGTGGGTATTGTGTATTGCGCATTTTTTAGGGGGTCAGTTTTTGGTATTCGGTATTTATATCTTTGGTATAGCCAGATTATTTCGGTTTCAAAGGGTTGGGTCGTTGGTTCGATGTTTGTAGGAGTTTGTAATTTTATATTATATTGATTCCATAACCATTGGAGTCTAGTAATGGGGATGGTGTGTAGATGTCGGCCATTTTCTTCGTATAGATGTGCTTGATTGTTATTTATTTGGATTGTGTTCATAAAAGTATATCTCATATAAGTTCATAAGAAGATCATGCGGTTACCAGGATTTCTAGTTTGTGAGCCATGAGTAGTGGGATGTGAGCCGTAAGCCATGAGCACTCATCTGTTGGAAAATTTTGTCACTTATTTTGGAAAAGCAAGGTGGTTAGCCAGGGGAAATTTGCAAGAAAAGCCTCTATCCGTGGTAATTTCTATCTGTTATAGCCTAATTGGACGGAAACTTTGCGATAGAGGAGCCTATATCCAAGTTTCTAACTTAGAGCAAATTTTGTTGTTTTTTTAGTATGTATTCTAGTTTTTATTCATTTTGTACAGTACCCGGAAGAAATGTTATGGGATTTCCAGTAATTTTCCAAAGACATGTACTAAAGAGCTACTTTAGTAAGCTCATACGAACTAAAAAATTCATGGAATTTTATGCAAAAATTAGCAATTGAAAGCTTTTGGACTCTATTTCAATAATAAAATTTGCTTACATAGAAATAAATCCAAAATCAACACACAATTTGGTTTCTCCTATACAGTGTTCTAAATCTAGTACTACCACCTTTTGCACTAATTACTTCCTTCATACGTGTAGACATGGTAGCAATAAGGGTTTGCAAAATGTGTGAAGGTATCTCTTCCCATACTCTATGAAGAGATTCCACCAATTCTTCTTTATTGTATGGCCGGGATGTACTCTGAACTCTGTCTTTCATTATCTTCCATAAGTTCTTTATTGGGTTTAGATCTGGAGAGTTGGCTGGCCATTTCAACTTCTTTATGTCATGAGCTTCTCTCCACAACTCTCACAACTTGCTGCGGTGAACCAGAGCGCCATCTTCCATAAGTATAATGTCTTCTCGATGATCATGGAGAAAATAAAACCCACTTTAAGTGCCTTCGTAAATAAGATCAACAAAATCACTTGCACTTCTACTCTGTGGAGGTATGATTACTAAAGGAGACTTATCAAAGCCACTAAAAGCACCCCAAACCATCACTAAAGTACGTCCAGACTTTAAAATAGGTGCTAGTCATTTAGATGAATATCTCTCATATGCCTTTCGCCACACTCTAATTTGTTTAGAATTCCTGCCAATTTCAAAAGATGAATCATTGGTCTAAATAACCTTCTTCCAATCCTCCTCTGTCGAGTTTTTATACTTTCTAACAAATTCTAGCCTATCTGCTTTGTGCTTCTCATTGAGAAAAGGTTTTTTTTTGCTGCAACACGGTTTCTGTAACCAAGGGTTTTCAAAGTGTTCCTTACAATATGAGTACTAACATGTGCAATACTTGCCATCTGATTTGTAATCTCTGTGAGTGATGAACAACGATCATTATTAAGGAGGCGTTCTCAGTGTCTCATTTTGCGGTGTGTAGACTTTCGAGGCCTACCCGGTGACTTTGGTGACACTACAGTTCCTCGTTTCTTAAAACTTCCTAAAACACCATAAACAATGGAAGATGGCATTCCTAACTCTCTTGCTATTTGCGCACCTCTCATTCCACCTTTATGCATTCCAACCACTTCTCCTTTCTCAACATCTGTCAACGCTCTAGTCTTCATCTTTCTCAACAGATTGTGCCACTCAACCTACCTACAACACCAAACAAACTTGTTTCAACAAAAATAATACACCTCACGTTAAACCAAGTCACAAATTCACATACAATCATGTCAAAAGTTACCCCCACAACTTACAATGCAATCACAACACAATATCACATATATATCTTCTTAAAAAACTGTGGTCCAAAACATTGTCATGCCGCAATGGAGAACTATAACTTTACATGGGTTTTTTAGATAATTATCCATATACAAGTTACTTTTCACAACATTACTCTTAGTCCTACAAATAGGTGAAAATCCCAAGGCAATTGCTCACAAATTGAACTCCTAGTGGTCACTTGAAATTCACTACCTGTAATCTAGTATAATTGAAGTTATGTAAAAATCCCGTAACATTTCTTTCAGGTACTGTACTTTTTTTAGTCCTATTTTTTGGGTGAAGATTGGCATGCAAAGGTTTTTATGTTCTTATGCAAAAGTATCTTTAGTTTATTGTGTTAGTTTCATGAATATAATTTTTTTGGTCTCAATTGATTTTATTAAAATGAACATACTAAAAATTTAGGGTAATCAATAGTTTCAAAAGTAGAATGACAAAAGTAGAAGTCTTCCTGTCAAAGTTAGAGACATCAATTGTTGAGTCCAACAATTGAAAACATTAAATTTTGGGGGGGTTGCATGTGTACTATGCGATTTATAAAAGAAAACAAATTAGTGCAATTTAATTCTGCATTTTGAGTCTGAAAGGCTTATAGTAGTCTCCCTTTCAAAGAATAAGACATCATTTGTTGGCTCCAACAATTGAAATCTTTAATTTATATGCGGGGCTCGCTTCAATGTCTGGATCTTGGAGGAAAAGAAATGGATGTGTATTAAGTATGATGGTTTTAGTGAGTCCTCCTATCAAAGGCTGAAGATCGATCGATTATTTGACCATTTTTGGATATGTGGTTTGTGGTGGAACAAATACATACTCAATAATAATAGACTAGTCAGAAATATTGTTTTAATGAAGAGGCGAATGGTCACAATAAGTATGTATAGTCATTGGCCTAGGTTTATGCACTTGCATCATCTGAATCACTCTACATGGTCACTCGGGTTGGGAGGCACATAATTATGCAATCAATTTCTCTGTGTAATACGTGCACGGTAGCGCCAATCATGTTGCAAGTGGAGGGTAATGGAGCTTGGTAATGGAATGCAAGGTCATTGGCAGGCCAAGCTTCTTTGCACAACTGTTGGTGAAATCTTGAGCCTCTTCAACTTCCAAATCAACTTAACCCAAAGAATCTAGCTCTTCAGTTGCAAGAGATTGAAGTGGACGATGAAAGAGAGTGGCATCACCGAGGTTGTGATTACAAACCCAACAACTTTTGACAAATTTGTGTCGAGCGTGGAAAAAAGTGTATGCGAGCATATATCCACAATTTAGGCAAAACATTTCCAAGAATTTTGTTTGCCAACTTCCACAACTACAACTGAATGGATGCTTTAATGGACGTGGAGTCCACCAATGCCTAAATCTACTTTGACGTTACTGTAAACTGCATGATGAGTATGATATCCGTTGCTTGAGGCCCCAATTGATCCATTGTAGGAGTCATATTGATACATTCAATTGAGATAAAGGTCTTCCAAATTGCAAGAAGAAGCATGTTTTTGTCCGCATAGTTGTTGAAGTGTCCAAAAAGTATGTCATGCAGCGGCTATATAGTGGGCGTCATTCCCAACCTACCCTAGTGGAATGGCAATTAGAATAAGGGTGTGGCAAACCAAACTCATAGATATCTTTAAAAAATGTAGTGTACACATATGGAATTGTGAATGTCGGATTTGACATTCAAGAACATGTAAGAGAAATTAAGGGATCACAAGCAAAATGCACAACGGATCAGAAATTGACCAAGTAGAATGGAGGGAGAATCATACCTCTAGAATTGAGCGTCCTTACTCATCAACTGAAAGGATGGCTTTGCCAGAGCAAGAGAAAGAAAGATGGAGGTTTTGTTGTAAAGACCTACTTTATATCCTTGGAGCCATGCAATGATAGGTTGTAGTGTGGGTTTTATTCAAAGTGACACTAGTAACACACATCGGATATTTATCATGAACCAAGAGACGACATCTTCTTTCAATCATTGTGGTCCTAAGTATAGATTAAATCAACCTATATTAGACTCTGCCGTTAAACATTTAATATAGAGTCTGTCAGAGGAACTTCAAATTAAACAAATTGTTTTTGAAATTCTATTATTAACTTTAGGCTACGGTAATGACTTAGATAGATTAAAATATCCAATATCTATTCAAATAAGTGGCTGACAAAATTAATACATGTACTATGGGATGATATAGCCATAAAGATGCACGTAGAATATATAGATCTAGTCCAACAAGACATGTCGAGGACTACGCAACGGACACAATATCATCCACATACAGTAGATCCACTATAAGAAACCCGTGTTTTTTGTCACGTCCCGAATCATGTTCCAGGAGACATGTAGACATCCGAATTTACATCCCTCTGACGTACCAACGCGTGTAACATGCTATAACGCGTGGGGACATCACCAAAAACGCGAGGACATCCCCGCGACAGGGACGATTTTCGGAAATTTTGGGAAGCTGGAAATGGTGCCAATTGGGCGCCACGTAGACGACACCTAAGCGGCAGGATGACGGGCAGTGCCACATGGCCGGGAAATTCATCCTCTCCATTGGTAACGTGGCATCTGACCTGGCATGTGACGTGGACCCACGTGGCCTCTGATGTGGACCGGGGAAAGAGTGACGTGGCGTGCCACGTCAGCAGAGATTTGCGTGGTTTTTTTTTTCAGATTCGTGTTCGCGGGGACGTCATTGATAACATGGCTGTGTTTTTTAAGACGTCCCGGGTTGACGTGGAGATGTCCTGCTCGACGTCTACGCCAACGCTACCTCGATTTTGATGCTGATTTCGTTGAACATCGCCATGCCCTAGAGGACGTGGCGATGGACATGATCGCGTCCTCCAATACGTTGCCGACCCATGGTCGTCGGCACTGAGGGTGTCATCGCAAACGTCTCAAAGAACTTATGCGTGTCTGACGTGACATCCCTCGATGCATGGTATTGCTGACGCTGTATATGTGATGGTGTTTTGGAGGGACATCGAGAGATGTTGTACAAGACATGAATACCTCATCATACATGTAACATGTACATTCATCCAAATTCATGCTTACTGGCCTACTTGCAAATGTGGTAATATGATATACACGCAATTTAAAATATGAATGCCTTCCACTTTATAGTCATTACATAGACGAATACAGCCTACACTGTACTCAAAATTGAACATCGCTAAAGTGTCACAACATCGTAGCCTAAAACATTGCCGTGTTTGTGAACATGACCAGGAATGTCTCCATAGACACGGGGATGTTTCAAAAGACGTCCCTGCGTTTCCTAAGTGATGCGGCATACGTCTTCTACAACATGGTCACGTCTCTATGTCGCTCACAGCACATTGCATGTCCAACACTGCACCTCTAACCTCTACACTCTAAACTCTAACCTCTACACTCAAAACTCTAACCTCTACACTCAAAACTCTAACCTCTACACTCTAAACTCTAACATTCTAACTTGTAAACTCAGTCTACACTCTAAAACTCCAACCTCTACATTCTAAACTCTAACTACTTGGAGAAATGAAGGCCAAAGTGAGCTTTGTGCAACCTCAAATTCTACTTAAAGGTCTCATGACCTAACTATGGCTGCAGCAGCTAACCCTAGCCGCCTCATGACCTAACTATGGCTGCAGCAGCTAACCCTAGCCGCCTCATGACCTAACTATGGCTGCAGCAGCTAACCCTCGCTGCCTCTATTCATCCAATGAACTTGACGAAATTCATCCTACTTGATGGTTATGTTTTGCAAGACACGATGATGTTTTCCAGGACATGTCAATGTTTTGCCAAACACTGCTGATGTTTTTAGAGACATCTCTGTGGGATGTCCTCAAAGACATATAGACGTTACTCGAGACATCTTCAATTGGATGTCTTAAGTGACGTGGACCTATACACAGAATGACGTGTCACCTTATCCGACATGGAATTGTGTTTGCCATGTAGACGAAGTGCTGTACACTACAAAATATATAATATGTCCACATGGGTAAGCCACCAAGGACTTTACAAAATCACCCTAAATTCCTTATAATTCTAGTTTTGGTAGAAAAGTGGTATTTTAATATTATATTAATTAATAAATATTATTTAATATTTAAATATATAATACTGAATTTAATATGTCCGCTTTAATTACAGAATAATCAGTTTTTATAAAATATTATTATAATATTAATTAATATTTTGTATTTTTAATATTTAAATTTTTATTTTATTTTGGAAACCATTTTGGTACGAGATGGACAAATCAGAAATTTGGAGAGGATCAAAGTTAATAAATATAATCAGAACATTCTTCAATTTTATATACTTTATTTTTTTTATTTTAAAAAAAATAAAATCTTGTTTTATAAGGCTCGTGCCCTTTTTTTTCTCCTCTTGCAGACCACTGCCCGTTTCGCTGTTTTTTTGACGTTGGGCTGCTTTCTACCTTGCATAGTAGTAACTTCGACATTCTTACCCAAGGAGAAACGCTTGTCCGCTGCCAGCGTGGCAGTTTTGCGTCACCCAAGATGTCCTCGATGACGTCCTCGGAGACGGGAGCGTTGTTGGAGACATCGTCGCGTCTCCTATTTCGCACGCGCGTTTCGGGACCCTCCCACCTCCACTGTTCATTATTGACGCGTGGACATCCTCACGTTCACAGGGACATTACTGGCTAGCTCCAAGACATCAAAAATACACGCTGACATGAATAAGGACATAACAAAAAACACGGGTTTCTTATAGTGATCGTTGACATCCAATGTAGCACTTGAAGAGCTAGACTCTGTATTATATTCATTAGAAGGGCCACTATCTTAGGGACTTGTACATCAAAGGTCAATATTGACTTCGGCATCAACATCAAGAAAATCCATAACATCTGGGTGGTAATTAGGGGACATAGTAGAAGGTGTAGGCGGAGAAATTTACAAAGCTTGGAGTTGAGCTACATCTTTGGCATAAGAAGGCAACATCGACTCTTGTAAAGGACTTCCAAACTCCCTACACGTGAAATGAAGTTTAAGTTATTAGAGAACTGTATATAGTAAGTAACATATATTTTGAGATGAGCACAAGTGGTCAAGAGTACTTACTTATTGAAAATCCTTTGGTCGGGGCCTCTTCAATACAAGAGCTGACTTGGTCTTTTGAGCACTCGGCTGAGACGAAGATGGAGGAGGTAACGCCAACATGGGGTCTTCATCGGCTTTAATACCTTCTTGAAAATATCAACGTCGCTCTTCAGAACAAGAATGTCCCTTCTGGTAGATTTGCAACCCTTGACAGAGTTCTCTACAGAACAAAGAACAAGCATATATGCATAGAAATCATAGGAATGAATAAATTACAACAAATAACAAAGTGAATGACAATTACGTGTGCCAGTAGCGATGTTGACGACCACATCTCTTCTATTGGTTAGGGCCAAAATCAAATAAGAGAAAAATACTCATCCTTCTTTCTGGGGGGATGCCAAGGTTGTGCTACATTGAAAAGATGATGGGTGTTGTAATTGATGAGGGTGTTGTTCATGGCCACATTCAATCTATGTGCCAATAGGTCTGACACATCTCGGATAATAAATGAGGACTCCTAGCAGCAGGATTCTATAACCCTATGCATCTAGTTCAACAACAAAATATTGAACCTATTTGTGGTGGTGTGCTTCACCACTACTAAATTCAACGGTAGTTGATTAACATCCATCCACTCCTTAAAAGGAGAAAAACCGTAGTTCTTATAGTAGGCTTCAATATCTAACAACAATTTTCCCCTAGGTTGTGACATACGCCCAAAAACCGAGCCCCTGGACGTCTCGGACGTCTCGCCCGTCTGGATGCAAGTAAATTGGCAGTTGCCCAAATTACGCCTGGTTGCCCCAAGATTATAGTGCATGAAGTGACCAGAAAGGAATTTATCTTCATTGCATTAAGTGGATTCGTACACTTTGACTTCAACTAAATTCTTTTGCGTTGCAAAAATCTAAATCTTATACCAATACAATAAACATGAGATTAGGTCCTTGTACAATAATTTCTAGAAGTAGACGTGGAGTAAAGCATTTTCTAAAAAATTGTAGAAGGTGCGATGTTTCTGAAACTGTCTAGTTTACATTTTAATTCTTTCATTATTCATTATCTTCCATAGTGCAAATCCAAACAGACAAAATAAATATTCAATTAGCTTCTCTAAATACAAAATATAAAAAAAAAATCAAAAATCAAAGTCTATAATATTTATATGGAAATAAGATTTCTTTAAACGTCATTCTATTCCTTGCACCACAATTAATTCTATTCCCTTCACACTTGCACCAAGCGACAATGTGCCAAGTTCTACTACACTAAAGATTGCATTTATTGTAGTGGACACTAAATACGAACCTCGACAATAATTGCAAAGTTGGTAGTTATTGTAGTGACACTAAATGCAAACTAGTACACTATTTGTCAAAAGTAGAAGAACGAGGATTAAAAGCCATTGATTCATATAAAATTTGGTTTGAATGAGGATGAGAAGTCAATGGGGGAGAATAAAGGCATGGCGGGCAGTAGACTGTAGACGGTTGATTGAGGCTAACTTCAATGAGATTGGCGGCAACACATTAATTGTTGACTTGTTTATGAATAGTGTCCAAGGATAATTACACTACTCATACCATGACACTAAATGCAATCTTCAGTGTAGCAAATTGATTGGTGTAGAGCCCCAAAATTGGCCTTTGTCGGGTCTTTGGTCTATTACATTCAAACGAAGGGTCGAGATGGCAAGGGCGCTAATATGCCTATGTGGCATCACTTTCTAGAGGTTTTGGAGCCGAGACTTTGGTACCTTGAGGAATGTTTGGGTTTCTATTCGCGTTTCGAGTAAACTCTTGCCAAGGTGCCAAACATTTTTTTCTTGTTCCGGTGCTTGTGTTGGAATTGTTTGTCTAATGAGCATTTTGACCATTTCTAATTAAAAATATTCCCCCTCTTGCTACACCGGGAGAGATCCCGGCTAAGCTTGAGTCCGGAGAATTCCGGGGTTTCTACCTTTGCAGTAGATGAGTTCCGACAATCCCCGTGGAAGGTTGTCTTGCTCATTTGATTTTCTTAGTACTAACTTGTTGTGAGTCTTGTATCTTCTTGGTTTGATTCATTGGGTGTGGTTGTAGTTGGAACCCGGGCTTGTGTGACCGGTTTACCAGGACAAGTTCCCGATAAATTAAGAAAATTGATAAACCTGCTGCAACCTTTTTAACTCTTTCAAGGTGTAGGGTTAGATTGTGGATATTGTGGCCTCTGCAAGAACGGAGGGCAGTGACTTTCCGAGCACTGCAAAAACTTACCGGAAACTAGTCTGACGCTCAACAGAGTTTAACTGAAAGACTTGCGGTCACTTGTTACTGGTTACTAAGGTACCGGGGAAGCCATCCTCCGGGATGTGCTGAGGTATTAAATGTGAAGTGTTGTTAAGATTTAAAGAGTTTGATGCACGATACAAATCCTTGGAAACGATCTGATTAGGTGGGCTCGCTTAACGTTAATTTCGGTTAACTTTGAGAATTATGAACCACTAGACTCCGACAGGTTGTCAAAGGACGATCTTTGGGTGCAATTTTAACGTGATTATATCATGAAAATCCATCTAAAATAGAATAACATTCATATCCCACAACCCCATTTGTTATAGCATCACTAACAACACCGTTAAGTTTCCTAGAATCTTGATAAATTTGTAATTTGTCATTCTTTATAGGAACAACAACACTAGGAGACCCACTCACTATGTAGAAAATGATAGATAAAACCACATTCTAATAAAATTGATCATTATTGATTACAATTCTTGGTGTTCATGATCCAAAGGTGTATATTGGAGAAAATATTTGAAAATAGCAATATCACTCAATCATTGGACTACATGATAGACCAACATGGAAACATTCTAAGAAGCTCCGAAGATATTGGAAACAAAATATATATACAACAATCACAAACCAACAAACCCACAAACCCACAAATCTACAATATCCATATATAAATACACAATCAAACACCCCTCAACACGTACTTGCAATGTTAGACAATACCCCTTGCATATCCTAGATGAATTTATCTTAGTAAAAAGAGGTGAACTACAAATTCCACCACATATATACTTTGGAAAAGAAACGTACAATGTATGCCTTAAAAACCTAAATAACAATAAGCCCCAGGTCCCAATTGCATCCCAAATTCTATACTAAAAAACATGCCAAAATGTTTTCATAAAACTCCTATACTTATTTTTCACGCACTGCTATGGACAAAACCGCGTCCCTAAACTAAGGAAAAATAGCTTAACTATTTACTCTGTAAAAAAGGCGACCCTTTCATATTAACAAACCACCATACTATTGCATTGGCCAACACCATCTATAAACTATATACAAGTACATTAACATCCATCCTATCCGCTTCAGGTGAAACACACAATGATAGCAAAGAGGGATTTAGAGCTCAACACAACACTTCTAGACAAATGCAGACATTAAAGAGTGCTCTAGAAGATATCAAATTCACTAACCAAGACATATTTATACTATAATACTACACGTTGACTTTGGCTCGATTGATTACGCAAGACTACCCCCAATCATGAGTGACCTTGATTACCCAGCTGACATTGTTACCTTAATTGGTAACATCTACCCACAGTCCACAACTACATACATTGGTGAGCACTTCGGAAAAACTCACCCTATCCCAATACAATAAGGCACAATCCAAGGAGATAGCCTTAGCTCATATCTATTCATAACATTCTTTGAACCTTGATTAAGATGGCTCCAAAGATGAAACAATGGCTATACGTTTGGCACTTCAATATTCACCATCAATTACGCCGCCAACACAAATGAACTTGGCGCACTTTCTGACAAACTAAAATCTATATGAACCCAAATAAACAAAATAGATAAGTTTTGTGCTTGGATTGGAATGGATGTTGGTGTACACAAATGCACAATCATTAGATGCCCAAATTTTTTTTAAAAAATGAATCCAATAGCTTTCCAAGCACAAATCCAGGTCACAATTTTTTTTTTAGAATCAACCCATCCCAATATTACATCAAAATGAATCATATTGAAGCCCATTTGGTACCTTCACAAAAATGGAAAATCCAAACACATGTCACAACTGCAAATCTTAACAAGCAATGGAAAGATTTGATAAACTATCCAGCCATTATGAAACAAAAAATTAATATGGTTGACACCGTTGATCGTCCAGGGGTAGAAGTCCTCTAAGATTACTCACTTTTGGGCAAAAAATATATACTCCAAAGTATATTTGTTTTGGAGCCCTTTGATAAATAGTTGTTCAATGCCAACTGTCCATTGATTAGGTATGAAGAAATCATGGCTAATAAAATGTTAGGTGAACAGAAAATATCTTGAAGAAGGTGCTGATTTTTTGGATTTTGTGTTGTCATTACACATGTCGTTCTATAGGTGGCCCAACCCTTTCTCGAGATGAGTATATTGCATACTGCTGAGACTGAAAATATACCAAATATACTATGCAGAATATTTGTTGAATCAAGGCACCAAAAACTAGGTTTTGAAGAAAATGATGGAAGAAAAAAGTTTTTTACAAACATTTTATGTATCAAGATAGATTTTTGTATACTAAAGAAGGTTGGATAAGAATTTGGAGTAAAAATCAACATTAATTTTGTTATTTAGGCTTCTTGAAAAAATAGTTTATTTTATAGCAATAAAAGCCAAATTAAGTTTTGGATCTAGAATTTTCAATTATAATGTAGGAGCACATTATGATATGAATGTCTTCCAAAAAATTTAAAAGTATTTTACCTCTTGAAACTCTCAAAAAAAGTATATTTGTCTGATTTGAGATACTTGTGACATGTATGCAGTAGTGAAAGATATACTTTTATTGGCGAAACCATGAGCCAGAACTCTAATTTTTTAGGATTCTCATATTGCTATTGAAGTAAGCAATTACATTCCATTGGAAGAATTCCAAAATCAAACCTACATTGGCACTAGGTAGCAAACGAAGGCTCGTGACTTGTCCCTACGTCCTTTGTGACAAGTTTTTCATACTAGCTTAGTCGACTAAGACCCCCAGGCGTTTCCTATAGTTTCCACACAGTACCATACTCAATGATGACAATCAAAAAGCTAGACGAAAGGATAATTGCAACACAAAAAATACATGTGGACTCCCCAAATGCACCTCAAACATCATAATGCAACTTCCACATAACATGTTTGGATTAGAGGCATTTTCACTAAAATCTGGCTACTTACAATGCATTCGGGAGAAACTATTAAATGCCCTCAACAATAAAGGGCGACTTGGAAAAATATTCAGTAGTTTAATAGGCTATATTCTAGCCATATATGGAGAAGCAGAAGAATTACCCAAAATAAAAAGCCTTGATTGCTATTGATCCCCCATCATTTGAACATTATTTCTATTCAAAACCAAGAAAAAACCCACCTAAAAATACAATTAAAAACTTTTAATTAGAACATGCACCTCTAAAAAGCATGTGGATACATGAAGCCCTAACATTCACACATTTAAATGAACAAACATCTGTAAAGCTACAAAAAAACTATTTGCCACTAATATCACACACTTAATCAAATCACTATGACCAATGGAATACAAGTGATGAATGAAGAAAAACTTACCAAATATCACTCCACACCTACTAGACTAATAAAAACTGCACTAAGTCTAGCCAAACAACTATTCTGCCATCCTAAACGTCAAGACACATGTCCCTACCCCTGCCACATACACCCAAGTCCGCAAACACCAAAAGACAAATACACTTGCACCAACAATGATACACCCTTCAAAATAACTACTCCATCCATCCACCTTCCTAATCTACCCCAACCACAATACCCACACCACCGCCACACATACTCAAAAATCCCACCTTATATCCACTATATGCTATAATCCATCACAAACATAGAAAATACACTGACCCTAATGACATAAATAAGAGGATACCTCATTTCTTTGCCAATGGAAAATCCTACAAAATCCTACATGTCTCAAAGAATACTACAAAATAAAGACAAAATTCTACCAAAATATCATACAAGCACACCATCCTCAAGAGCAAAGACAAGATACAAGGTTTGTAATGCCTCCTTTACAAGTACTCCTAACAAACATCTCCACGCCACACAAGTTTGCCAAATCACATTGATCACTCATGGCTATCCTTATCCTTCAGCATTACAGATGCGGTTACTTCTAATGTTGCTCCCAACCTTAGCTCCATCAATCTCTTCTACTCATGGAGGCGCCGCACACTCCTTGCATACAAGGTGTTGTGGTTGCCTGTGTTTCTTGGTGTGGAATTTCTAACACCAGATTTTTTACCATGGAATGTGTCTCACTTGGCAAGTAGTATGTTGAAGGGCAAAGTGCCCATGCCATCATTAGAAGTGTTGCAAGCTCTGACGGCTCCACCCATTGAGGAGGATTTGGTGGCAATGCGGAACAAGTTTGCAACAAAGGCAATTTCCACATCCCAGGCCAACGCTACATCTATACCTACGAGGCAATCATCCGGAGATCAGCCATTGATCTCTGGAGTAGTTTACTTGTCCGATGTTGCGGCACGACCAACAGAAGAGCAACACAATCTACATCCAGAGGTGGTATGGTTGGTGAATGATGACAATCTGGTGGTAGTTGGCCGTACGGATGGCAACTCTACTCGAGCTACCTCCTACATATTATATTTGAGTCCAGAGTTGAGCTAGTGATAATTGGCAAGCAACTAGCCCAATATTAGGGGTTAGATGCTTATGATCTAGAGCCTTACGCCTTTATAGGTGTCATATCCGTTGGGGGCACCGAGGAGGCCATGGGTTACATCTGAGATTGATTGTAGTTGTTGTGTAATGTGGGACCAAGTCCATTGTTCTCCCACGTATCTCAATAGTGCGTTGTAACTAGTGCCACCAACTACAACATTTTAATGGGTCAGTAAAACTTAATCCACTCGATTTTGGAGTGGATAACTAGATGCATGAGGTACAGATTAGGCTTGGGTGGTCTATCGGTGATGGCAAAAAATGACCTCATTCTTGTTGTCTTTGCAGCTAGCGCCTCAACCACTCTAATCAGCACCTCAATCACTCAAATCACCACCTATTAAGAGAAAATAAGCACATCCACTTTTATAGAACTCTTACAAGGTCCTAACTCTTCAATGTGCGCCACTGTCGCTCATAAAAATTCCTGATGCCATTCCAATCAACCTTCAATGCTTCAAATCAGCCCATGTGTACTTCAAACACTAGAAGACTCTCAAGACCTCCTCCAAACAAACTAGCGCCACTAGTCTACTCTCCCAACTCACATGAGTCGGCCCATAACCTATTTAGGTTTTGTAGAAGTAGACAAAATGGTTGCATCAGCAAACGAAACACACAAGGTATTACAAACAATGCTTGGAGTGAGGTTGTTTCCATCTTTCAAAGGCCTCTACTTATACTACAACTTAGTAGCAACCTTTTGCCAACACATTGAACACATGGCGGTTCAACGACATTTGTCCATCCACGTGTCACTTGCCAGCTAATGCATGGGACACATGGCGTTCCAACTTGATGCAACCATCCATGTGCCTTTGTTAATTCCATGCAAGATACATGGGTTGGTCCTACCTCTTTGACCATGCTACATGTCAATTCACCTCTCTACCTTTTCTCCCGTTTTACATTTTCCTTCATATCTACCTCAATACAAAACCGTTTACACCACCGTAATAGCTACAAGCAACTCTAAACTCCAACAGCCATAGCTATTCGAGGGGCCATCTTGCTCCGAGCATGGTTCCAATTCTAGCGCTTCAACGCCAATTTTTTTGTTTCTACTAGTGAACATAATATTTTTCCAAACTAGAAGGCCATCCCCTATTTAACACGTGTCTTCAAGCCACTCCCAATTTTGTGTAGCAGCGGGTTGATGGACATTGGCCCAACCGCCCGTCCGGCGCTGTAGCTCCTACCAAGAACCCCGCTAGCGGGCCTTGATTAGGGGGTCATCTCTACCGTGGACATGCTCAGAATAGCATGCGTTGGTGGAGATGGGAGCATAGATGTGATGAATTTCAACAAATTGTGCTCCATCAAAAAAATGGAGGCTAAGTTGATTATCAACTTGAATTTTTTATTAATTAACTTCAGTATTGTAAAAGAAATCGAGACCAAACACAAAACAATATTGTGTCTAGAGGACACGGTTTCCATTGATCTATATACATAGTAGAATTGGTTTCCGTGACCGCCTGCATGCATGTGGTTAAGCTTATCTATGTAGGTGGAAGATTGTCATACTTTTGCTTGAATAGTTATATTTTATGCTTAATACTTTGATACTATTTGTTTATTATATAGTGTTTTAGTAGAATTAGTTATTGTATTTTACTTTATTACTATCTATTACTTTAATGCTTTTAATTTACACTTTATTTTGTACTTTTACTTTAATACCATATACAAATGTTAAAGTTATACTATATATTTTTCCTTCGTCCATTGAAGACAACAAGGATTCCACTAGCTCTAGTATATATATATATATATACATAGTAGGTAATATGTATTTATATTGAATACATATACATATACAGACTACGTAAAAGTTGTTGAAGTGACTCCTTGTTGAAAGTTGGAAGAAACAACATTATGTTAAACTTGAAGCAGAAGTGGGTGGAGGCAATGGAGGAGGTAGGCCCGTCTACTTCTACTAGAAATATTACGGTCTAGATGTTGATGCTTTGGAATGCTCCATCTGTACCAAATCCTTTTAGTCACCTGTCTTTTAGGTAATTCTATCCCTAGCACCTTACTTTTCATTTTCACGTTACATACAAATAAATTTTAGGCGCTTATTTTTGCTTGCAAATTTGACAGTCTAAGTTTTTTAGTCAAATTTGACAGTCTAAGTTTTTCAGTCACTTTTAGAATTTTCATGGCTAGATTAAATATTTTGGCAATAACTTTCAATAACGTTGCCGCATTAGTGCACTACTTTCTCAATGCATGAATTTCAAACAGGCATATTACATGCATGTATGTATATTAACAGTACATGCATATTTATATTTTAACAATACATGCATGTTTGTATGTTAGAGGCAAGTTTACATCCTCGTTTGTATATATGTATGTTTATGAGCATGTTTGAATGTTTGTGTGTGTTTAGAGGCATGTTTGTATGTTGTGAATATGCATTCACATGAGCTTAGCATATTAGAGCTATTACATGAGTAAAGCCAATTGTAAATGAACATATCTTTTTCACAATGTTTTTTTAAATCTAAAATATCGTCAATATATGGAACTTTATAAAGGTCTTGGATTTTTTTGGAATAAGATCTTGACTTAAGGTGAGGTTTAGGGTTGAAGGTAGTGACGTTAACTTGGATGTAGTTTGTGGATATAGTGTGAGAATGGCAACATTGTGTGCTTAATTGTTTCTAGAAGCTGAGGAGGGGGTGCCCCTCCTACTCACTTCCCATTAGAAGCATCCAATGTTTGGCCATCGAGAAGTTGATCGAGTTGTTGTGGGTGGAGTGCGAGCACAACGACTGCGGGGCCATGCATAGGTTCCGCGAGCAAGGCGAGCACTAGCATGACCTCATCAATTGCCCCATCCGCGACCAACTAGGTTGCACAAAGAGGCCCCATGTGTGCCATCTCCGAGCACTTGTTGATGGAGCACAACATTCCAACAACGGAGTAGAGTGAATCTACCCACTCTGCATGCTTTAAAATGGAACATGTCCAAGTTATGCTTATGGTTGTGTTGGTCGAAGGCAAGGAGGCGTGGTTTCTCGCCTCCTTGCGTCGCTACCACAACTTCACAATCTTCAAGTGCGACATCCTCTAGGCTTCTAAGATGATGGTTATCAAGCTTAGTGCTAAGATGCATGAGGGGAGAGTGTATAGTATCGAGAGCATTGTTGAGTTTGGAGACTTTGAAAACCTTTTCATTAATATACACCATGCTTATTTTAAGGTGGTCGTGTCTCTCATTCCTTGAGACTACACTTATACTTAGTATTTGTTAGAGCTTAAGTGTTGCTTGTAGTTGTTACAATATTGTAAATAGGAAAAATAAAAGTGAAAGGATAAAATAAAGAGAAAAGTAGAAGAATAAAGTAGAAGGAAAAAAATAAAACGGTAAAGAAAAAAAAATAGATGGGAAAAGTAAATTGGGAGAAAATGGAGGTAGGTGATTGGACAACCATATGTCTCATATGATTTGCAAAAGTTATTGCCAACTAAAGCTATAAGTAAAGGCCTTTGAAAAGAGGCAATATCTCACTTTGAACATTGTATGTAATACCTTGTCTGTTTTTCGTGCTCGTGCAACTAGTTCTCTACTTCTCTTGAACCTGAACACGTTATCGGCCCACTCATGTGAGTTGCATGTATAGAGTTTTGTTGCAAATTATTTGTAGAAGATTGTGAATTTCTAGGAGGAGATTGTTAGATTCTTGGAGGAAATCATGATTCATTTTTAGCATTGGTGGAATTCAAGAGTTGATTCACGGTTGTTGGAGCTTTGCTAGAGCGCAAGAGTTGCTTCACCATTGTTGGAGTGTTGGAGGTGATTGAGGACGACCCAAAAAGTTTCTAGGAGCACTGGAGGTGTTCATTAAAGCTTGTAATCCTTGTAAGTGTTCACTTTTGCATTTTTTCTCGTGAAACATATGCATATTGTACAATGTGTATGGTAGGGGCTGAAATTTTAGTATGGGTCATACGCATATTGCACAATGTGTATGTTAGGGGCTGAAATCTTAGTGTTTGAGGTGCATAAGTGCATATTGGACCCTAGGAAGAAGTCATTTGAGTGATTAAGGTGTAATAGTGCACTTTGGAAGTTAGTATTAGAGTGCAAACATGGCAACATATGATGGTGAGAGTGTTAGTGTCATTGACAAGTTCAAAGATGAGAATTTCAACCTTAGGAAGTTCAAGATGGGATGGTGTTGGCATCCATGGACCTCTAACAGATTGTTGATGATATCGAGTAGCCACCACCTTTTGACACTGACCTAAAAGTCCAACAATACTATGATTGGCGTGTAAAGAAGGCAATGTCAATCATTGGCCTCAACTTGGTGGACAATCAAGGTGCCTATATTAAAAGCTACAAAGGACTAGCAGAAGCATGGCAAATCTTGTGCAACATCCACAAGACAAAGAGCTTGTCCAACATCTTTGTTATTTGCCGCAAGTTCTTTACAACCAAACTGCAAGGAGATGATTTATTGAACCATGTCAACAATTGAAGGCGCTTGCGGATCAAGTGACTTGCTTGGAAGTCCATGTGAGAGATGAAGATGTGGTCATGGAGGTTGTCATGGCGCGAATGATGTACAAAGTGTCTTAGCGCAAAGATAAAGAGACCGATGGCGATGATGCGGTCTTGGTGTCAAGTCAAAGCAAGTGGGGTGGTTCATCTTTACATAGGGAGCTTAAGGTATAATACAATTGTTGGAGTTTAGAATTGCTTATAGTTATTACGGCGGTGTAAATAGTTATGTACTGAGATAAATTTAGAGTAGAAAGTCAAAGGGGAGAAAATGGAGAGGGGTGAATTGACATGTGGTAGGGTCAAAAAAAGAGAATCAACCCATGTGCATAGACATGACACATGGCATGGTTAAAGAGGTAGGACCAACCCATGTATCTTCCATAGGATTAGCAAGGACACATGAATGGTTGCATGAAATTGGAGCGTCATGTGTCCCATGCATTAGTTGATAAGGGACATGTGGATGGACACATGATTTTAGACCGCCATGTGTCCAATGTGTTGGCATAAGCTTGCCACCAAGTTGTAGTATAAGTAGAGGCCTTTTAAATATGGAAACAACCTCACTTCAAGCATTGTTTGAAATACTTTGTGTGTATTATTTGCTAGTGCAATCATTTTGCCTATTTCTATAGAACTTCAATAGATTATGGGCCAACACATGTGAGTTGCAAGTGTAGAGTTTTTAGTGCAAGTTTGTTTTTGAGAATCTTTGAGTGTTTCAGGTGCACAAGGGCTGATTTTGAGGTTTGGAGGTGCACAAAGCTCATTTGGAACATTGGAGGTGTTCAAGGACTCATTTGAAACATTGAAGGTGATTGAGACGACATAAAGAGCTAATAAAACAACAGTGGTGTACATATGAGATATTGGACCTTGTAAGTGTTCAATCAACGTGGATGTACTCTTTTGTCCTTAGTAGGTGTTGATTTGAGTGATTGAGTTGCTTGGATGCACATTGGGCTCTAGGTAGAGCTCGTTGAAGTCCATATTTGCATATACAAGCAAAGAAGGGGTTGATTTGTTTCAATGAGTCTAGAAGGAGTGGACTTGAGCGTCTAAGTTGTACCATTGCATATTTAAGCTTAGAATGGACTCATTTGATTCATTGTAGTGTATTCTTGCACAAGAGGGCCTTGAAGGAACTAATTTTAATGCGTGAGATGTTTACTTTAGAATTAGAGCCTCAAAGGGCGTGATGTGAGTATTTGAGGTGCATACATGCAAGTTGGAGTCTAAAAAGGGCTCATTCAAGTCATTGAGGTGCATTGGTACACATTAAAAGCTTGGAGGGCTTGATCTTGGCCATTTGAGTGTAAACATGGCCACATTTGAGATTGAAAATACCAGGGTTGTTTGCAAGGTCAAGGGGAACAACTTCAACCTAAATTGGAAGTTCAAGATGGAGATGGTATTAGAGTCTATGAACCTTAGGGAGATTGTAGAGGGCTCCGAGCAATCTCCACCAATCGACGATGATCCACAAGCAATTCAAGACTCCAATCGACGTGTGAAGAAGCTGATGTCCGTCATTGGGTTGAATTTGGTGAGAGAACTATTACCACTACGTTGTAAATATTTGAGATTGATACTAAAATCTAGCAAGAATGCTAACCAACATCATAAATATTTAGCCACCTTTTATGATGAATATCCATAAGTATCCACATGTATCACATAGATATATGATGGACTAGGGTTGGTACCCGTCGTCCCGACGGGAAGAGCGGAGGGTGGTGTGTTAAAGTTACGTTTGCATGTTTTGTATTTTAAAACCTATAAGCTCGAATCGAATCTAAATCGAATCAAGTACATTCCCCGTTGTCATCAACTGACCGGGGCAATCCCAAGTTAAATAAACATATGTAAATGCAAAAATAAAATTTACCCATTATATATGCATTATGTACTATATATACCTACTATTCACTTTAAATACCCATTATTTATTTTATATACGTGTTATTGTCTTTAGATAACTATCATTTATTTTATGTACCCGAGGTAGTACATTGTGTAGTTTCAATATGTTGGAAATTATGGTTTTATTTTTCTATTTTTGATACATAATACAATTTCATAAGCCAAATTTGAATAAAAGGGCACTGTAAAGGATTCCTCCAAAGGGCACATCTGGAGGATTCTTTCAAAGTTCACATTCAATTCAAAAGGCACATTTGATTCAAATGGCAATTCCAAAGGTCATGTGACCGGGAGCGGCCGACGGACAGACACTGACACCTATTATATAAGTAGATACTGTCCGGTACCACCTAAGTATCTCCACGTATTATACACTTGACTTACCAAACTCCTTCAAAGTGCATGGTAATAACATTTGTGCCAGTTTCCAGAAATTGCTTATGGGGTCGCTGCTCCCCTAAGGAATTCAGATTTTCAGAAAAAACCTCATCTCCGTACTCTTTCTCTGGAGAATCATACGAAACGCCTTTGTATGAATATTCACGTCGGCATGCATTCCCAAGGAGCAGGTGTAAGCTACAGTGCGACACCCCAATGGAATGTACGTAGACGGCTTCGTTCCATCCGATGCGTCGCCAGTGGCAGCCCTGATGAAGCGACGGATGAACGAAGCCAGATAGGGACCGCATCCCACATGATATGATCGTCCCCACTCCCCACTGAAAGTGAAAAACATGCTGCGTGCATGGCGGTAGAATCGCAATCAGCACCGAATCTGCGCGACTCGCGGGCAAAAGGCACAGCTTGTCGCATGCGGGGGTGGCGGGCCCGCCGCGATCCCACTGGCTGGACCTGCAAGCCACCTCACACGCTTGTGTGCCCCTCTCCTCGCGCCACCCCCGCTAGCTCTCCCCCCACTTGAGGGCGGATCCATGTCCCGGGCTCAGGATCCTCACGCGGCCCCGATGCCTCTATATCACCCTCCCCATGGACTTCTGGATGCCAAGCGGAAAATCACGCACTGTCGCCTTCGCTTCTCCATTCGATCCAGGCGTTTGTGGCGCATTGGGGAGTTGAGCTGAGTAGAGCTTGTTTTTGGGGGTTTTGTAGGGGTTTGCGAGTTTCGGGTCGCTGCCTGGATTCTGCGATGGTGGAGAAGGCAGCGTCGTCGTCGCTGAGCGGCAAGCGTGGGGGGAACCTGTTGGCGCCGCTGAAGAGGAGCGCCGCGGCTGTCGCCAAGAAGGTCTCTCCTTCGCGGACGCAGGGGGAGAGTGCCAAAGTGTACAAGGGCGTGCGGCTGCGGACGTGGGGGAAATGGGTGTCGGAGATTAGGGAGCCAAACAAGCGGTCGCGCATTTGGCTGGGGTCGTTCCCCACCGCGGAGATGGCGGCCAAGGCGTACGACGCCGCGGTGGTGTGCTTGCGCGGCCGCTCCGCGACGCTCAACTTTCCCGACTGCCCCCCGCCCCTGATTCCCCAGTCCAGGGCACCCCGCGACGTTCAGGCCGCCGCCGCTGCCGCCGCGGCCGCGTGCGCGCCGGCCTCCACGCACGAAGACCACTCCGCCACTACGGTCACGTTCGAGAGCAGCTTACGCCACGAGTTCTCCTCCTGGTCCGACGACGAGTCGCAAGAAGATATCGCAGAAGCCGTCCCGAGCCTTGTGGAGAGCCAGTCGTTGCCAGCTCTGGAAGCCTCACCGGTCGAGAAATGGATCGAGGCAGAGTTTGGGCTCCAAATGCAGGAACGTGACGAGTTCCAATTCTTAGCCGAGCTGATGATGGATCCCATTTTGCACGTCGACCCGTTGCCTGAAGATGACGACGGTCCGTTTTACGTGCCGAATCTCTGGTGTTTCACTTGAACTCGGCCAACAGAACGTTGTATATAAGGGAGCGAGGTTAGGTGTAACAGCAACATTCTAGGACACATTGGTAGTGGATTTGCAGATTCATTGCTTTCCAATTGATAGTTATTTCATCATTCCAGGCACCGACAGTACTGGAGAACGATTTTTGTAGGCGGCATATTATCGGTGAGAGACATTGTACATACTGAGTCCATGCAAATGTACTGTAAATGTGAATGCAACAAATGAAAATGACTCTGAGATTATTACCTTTGGCACAATTCTTGGCACGGATATTTCCATGCGAATATGTTATCCTACATAATTAATGATTCACTCTTTTATCATAATCCTTGGTCTTCGTGATCCAAGAGTTGCGGGATAAAATTTGTGGTGTTTGATTGTCAATGGGAGGTAGCCATGTTGGCACTGAAAATCAGCAATTGGTAGTGGAAAATAAAACGCCTTCACATCACTTTCTGAATCGTATTCTTCATAAGAGGAGGTAGCAAGGGTACTGTACCTTAGGGTCAGATTCAGTATTATAGTGCGAATAATTAGTTATTTCTAGTAATAGAAGTTTGGCATACCAATATTCCTCAAAATCCATTTTCTCACCGAGTTAAAATATTGATGTTGTAAGAAACGAGTTCCAAATTTTTGACTCCTATTTTTAAAAATATTTTTCACCAATGTTACCCTTCTCTCCTCTTCTCTTTATGAAAATTTTTGAATATATTTTTAGGAAGAGCACTACATATTAATATGTATTGTTTTTCAGAGCATCAAGATTCATATTTTTAGTGAAGTGCTCAAAAGCAATGAAAAATGTAGAGAGTAGTGTTGCATAACATAACATTATCTACCTACTAAATAAAAGGGACTACACATCCATACATTCTGGTGCCGTAATAAAAACAAAAATCCTCTCGGGCAAAAAAATATTTGAGATCTCTATTGCAGATGTGAAGTTCAAATCTCGTGAGGTGGAAAGCCCTTGAGAACTGGTAATAATTTAACCCCAAAAGGACCAAGTGTCATAAAATGGCAATTAGAAGGTTTGGTTAGGTTCCTATGGTGTCAATTTCTATCATTCCTCTTTGAAATTTTTATTGTAGATGCACATTACTAAAACCTTAGTGAGAAAACAAATGTTTCCTAAATCCGACATTTATTGAAAAAGTAATAGGGTTTTGAATTTTGAATGGGGAGAGCGGGCATGTTGAACACCTCCTAGAACTTTTTCCAGGACACTCGATTGAATGTGAAATTTTCCATACTAACAAATAATATTATTTCATGTCATATTTTCAAAAAAAACTTCTTGTTCTTTAGTGAAAAATAGCATATCAACCCAAGTCAAACATTTTCACACATTGTCATACATTGTTGGGCATGGTACCAAGAAAACTTCTTCCTTTCTACATAAAACTTAGAGATCTTCATATTTTTTAATTTATTTTTTTGCACAACAATATGTGGTGTAAACCTTCTTATTGAACATTTGGATTATCAATCTAGAACATATTAAGTTCACAAGAAATTAAAATGTGAATTGGCAGTCTTTGAACCTCCACTCCTTGCAAATTTGTTTTGAATATGCTACACCCCTCTTCTATTCCTAAATATTGGAGTATAAGGAACTAACATCATGCTTAACACAATGGTAGGATTTAGACCTTGTGTAGTGCAAAAATTTGATACCAAGTGAAGTCAAAGTCAACTGAAATTTTGTGAGGACATTTTCCACTCAATTCTAGGAAGAAATGAATCGTTTTCTCTACCTAAACACTAGAATCTTTCAATCTGTGCGGTCAAATTTTATGAAATTTTGTGAGGACGTCACTTAATGAGCCTTTATTTAGATCATATGATTGAAAATGGAATTTACAATTTGTGTTTTCCGCCTTACTCATTGCACTAGAACAAGTAGTTTTGAAGTGCTTTTGGTGTGAAAATGCCTTGGGCCTTTAGGACTTAAAGCCTCAAAGCGAGAGTGGGATGCTAATCAACCCTTCAACCCTAAATTTCCAAGAGTTCCCTCGGAAGACTATAAGAGTCTTCTTGGAAATTTAGGGGTCAAGGACAAGCTCTTTTTTGATGAAAGGAGAATTTGTGAGCGTAATAGATTATGCTAAACATAATCTACACATTGGATACATTTCATTGCGACCCCATTTCATGGGAATCATTGTAGTTCACCAATGCTTGCATCGATTTTGGTGGTGCTAGTTCCAATAGATGCTCATTCTACTCCACCACTAAGTGCAGTTTAAATTTTCCAAATTTTCCACAGAGGTGGTTTGTAGCGCTTGCTACAAGGATTAACCTTCAAGGTTTGAGTAACCACGTTTGGGTTGCAACATGATGTTTTTTGTCTATTTAACAAACAAGGTGTAAGAATTGATGTTTACAATGGTTACAAAGTTTGTATTTGTGTTGAACTTGATCCAACGACACATGGCATTTCAAATGTAGATCATTATTGCATCTACTAGTGTTTGAGAAGTTACATAATGATCATGTATTCTATATGTATGGTGTTGTGTTTGAACATGATAAGGTTTAGATATTGACGTGACCTCCAAATGAAAGATGTCAGTTGAACAATCTTCAATCCAAAGGTGTATGTCTTGCTAAAATTTAACCCCTAAGGTACCCAAAGAGTTTTACACCAAAAACACTTCAAAATTAACGGATTCTAGTGCAATGAATAAAGAAGGTAACAAAAACTTTGATTTTTAGTTCTGACCGTAGGATCTCAATAAAGGCTTATTAAGTAATACATGTACAAAATTTCATAAACTTTAACCGCACGGATTGAAAGATTATAGTGTTTGAAGTCAAGCAAATGGTTCATTTTCTTCCCTGCGTTTAGTGGATCAGCAGACTTTGACTTCAGTTGGTGTCAAGAAATTTCACTACACAAGGTCTAAATCTATTACCATCTTGTTAAGCATGACTTAACCCCTAAAGGACCACGACCTAATTCGCTCTAAAACCAGTCCAAAACTGCCACTGCCAAAAAGAGACATGAAAATCACATTTTCAAGTGAATTTTGGATTTTCAACCGTAAGATCTTAAAATAGACTTCCATATAAACATGCCCTCAAATTTTTGTTGCAATCCACCGCACGGATTGATCGATTTTAGTGTTTAAAGTCAAAACAATGGTTCATTTTCATCCCTGCGTTGAGTAGATCAGCTGACTTTGACTTCATTTTGTATCAAATTTTTGCATTGTATAAGGTCTAAATCTTTTACCATTGTCTTAAGCATGATGTTATTTCCCAACACACCAATTTTTAGAGGTAAAAAAGGGGTGTAGCATATTCAAAACAAGTGTGCAAGGAGTGGAGGTTCAAAAATTGCTATTTCACGTTTTATTTTTTTGTGAACTACGTATGTATTCAAATGATAATCCAAACGGTCAATAAGAAGGTTTTCACCATATATTGTTGTTGAAAAAAACAAAAGTGAAAAATATGAAGATCTCTAGGTTTTATGTAGAAAAGATGAAGTTTTTTTCCCCCGTTGCCTGACAATGTGTGAAAATGTTTGACTTGGAATGAAATGCCTTTTTACACTAAAGACAAGATTTTTTTTGAAAATTTCTAAATAAGGAAATATTCTTTATATGTGGAAAAAATCTGAATGTCAATAGAAACTTTTGTCAAAATTTTTGGAGGTGCCCGAAGTCCCACTTTTGGCTTTAAGTGGTACTAACTTTCAAACCACAAATCCAAAAAAAAATAAAAAATACATCTCCACGAAGCTCTTATCAGATCCTATCTTGAAAAAAAAAATCAATTAAAAAGGATTTTTTTTCGAATTGTAGGTACATGCCCAAAATCCAAAATGACCCCGGGGGGACGTTTGGTCCTTTAGGGGTTAAGCTCCTTACACACCAATTTTTAGAGGTAGAGACAGGGTGTAGCATATTCAAAACAAGTGTGCAAGGAGTGGAGGCTCGAAATTTGTTAATTCACACTTTAATTTTTTTTGAACTTAATATGTTTTCGATTGATAATCCGAATGGTCAATAAGAAGGTTTACATTACATATTGTTGTGGAAAAAATAAAAAGTGAAATATATGAAGATCTCTAGGTTTTATGTGGAAAAGAAGAAGTTTTTTTAGTACCTTGCCCAACAATGAGTGACAATGTGTAAAAATGTTTGACTTGGGTTGGTATGCTATTTTTCACTAAAGACAAGAACTTTTTTTGACAACATGAAGAGAAATAATATTACTTGCGAGTACTCAAAATCTCACTTTCAATAGAGTGTCCTATCAAAAGTTTTTGGAGGTGCCCGAGGTGCCCGCCCTCCCCATTTAAAATTCAAAACCCTCTAACTTTTTTTTATCAAATGTCCAATTTAGGAAAAAATTGTTTTCCCAGTGAGCTCTTGGTAATGTCTTTCTATAATAAAAATTTCAAAGTGGAATGTTGGAAATTGACACCATAGGAACCTGACCGATTTTTCAAAAAGCCAAATTTGGACACTTGGTCCTTTAGGGGTTAATACATTTTTTGTATTCTACCGAGTGAAGTATGTGACCGTATATATGGCCCCATACAAACCTTTAACATGCACAAACAACCAATATATGGTCATTAGGCCTTAAAGAATTTAAAACATTTGGTGATAAGATGCTTAAGTCCTATGAAAGCTTGTAGACCAATAGGTTGTTACATTTTGTTATATTTTTATAAAGATTAACCCTTTACTGCCTACCGATTTGACAGGAAACCCCCCACGCTCATACTTACCAGGTGGGGGAAGAGGTGGTGGGGCCAAAACCTGGCCCCTATTTTGTTTTTGGATGGGGACCTAAATTTAGCCATAGGGGGTCTACAGACTAAATTTAGGCCGTAGGCCCCAATTTTGTAAAAAAAAAGCCAAAAAAAGCCTCTGATTTCCTGTCCGTGCCACTGCCTACAAGGCCCTGACAGGGTCAATTTTGGTGCTTTTGCTCTTCTAACTCTTTCTACAGTTGGCCATAAATGGAACTTGTCCATGAGCAGGTATAAATTGCAAAAAATGTGTAAGATGGCGTACTTCAAGTCCCTAGAACAGCATTGGACCAGGTGGAGGCACAGCAGCACTTGAGACAGAATGAGATTCCCCAGAATTATGTGCCTGCTCCTTGCCCAGGCTACTCATGCTTTGTTGACAATTATCTTACAACTTGCAAGTGGGTCTCCCTTGCCCCTACCCCACTGCCGCACCACAACTTCTTTGTACCTCCACTTCTTCTACTGTTCCCTGGCTTAACCAGAGGCCCATAGGTGGGCCCAGGGCGAATTGACCCCTCGTTGGTACTTACCCGAGGTGGGCCCCGTCTTATTTTGGGGGGTCTAGAGGCTTTTTTTGGAATTTTTTGGGTCAAATTTGGGGCCCACGGCTATTGTTTACCTCGAAGGTCATTGCCTTGCTAAAAATAAGCCCCCATCCAAAACAAAATAGGGGCCACGTTTGGCCCCACTACCTTGTGGTCCACCTCGGGTAAGTACCAACGAGGGGGTCAATTCGCCCTGGGCCATAGGTGGTCACTTTTGGAGTAACTTGCAAATTAGTGGACTGATACTTCATCTTTGTTTGATCCGTGGTATCATTTACGGTATTTGGATCCTTGCATTTCCAACAAATTTGGTGAGAATGTGACGGGTGAACTGTAGTGATGTTTGTTGCGGTGAAATGTACCCACTCGTGGCATCTCAAAGGCATGGTCGTAGGTGTCATCCTTAAAGGATTAAGCTTGATGAGCTCATAAGGGCGGGGTACAACAAGTACTAGATCATGCCGAACAACATCTATACACGGGGAACATTCCGCTCCAAGGAAATCACTATAGCTCACCAATGCTTGCATCGTCCTTGGTAGCGCCGGTCACAATAGATGCTCATCTTGCTCCGCCACTAAATTTTTTTCCATTTTCCTTGGAGGTAGCGTGTAGCGCTTGCTACAAAGGTTAACGTGCCCAAAGGACCCAAAAATGGACATTAGGTCTTAAGGGGTTAAGAAAAGGCCTGGGTGATATGATCCCCTCATTACTCACTAAGGGGATGGATGGAGATGGATGGGGTCATTTGAATCCCTGTTTCCTTTTTGGTTTCCATAGCCCCACTCAAATCCTAAATCCTAAAATCACCAATAAACCTAAAAGTCCTAACTTTGAACCTTAAACCTTAAACCTTAAACTTTGATCCAGGAACCCTAAAACTTGATTGTTGGAGGAACAAGGAGGAGGATGATCCTCCATTCATCCCCATCCATCCCCATCCATTCCCTTAGTGGCCAACAAGGGGGTCATTCCTCCCCTTGTCTTAAAGAGCAACACTGAGCATCGACATTTTTGACGTTTCTGCACTTTTTTGTGGAGGTTTTCATGGTAATCGGAGGTCGATTCACGTGTAAAATTACCTAGCTTGGCCTCAATTTTTGAATTGATTTATAGTGACTGCCAAAATCGAGTAAAAATACAACATATTGAAATTCAACAAACAACGTAAGGAAATTGGATGCACAAAAAATGAAACCATAAATTGCATAGGATTACCATTGCAATCAGTCATACTTTCATGGAGATTGAGGTCTGTTACACAGAAGTATGTATGTATAGCAAAAAAAACAAAGTTCAATCCAAAATTCAATTTCACTCACATTAGCAGGAACAAAGTTAAAAATTTGTCCACCTACCCTTAACAGCTATAACATTTGCAATGCGCTTAGGCATGCTTCCATATAAGCTTTTACATTCATTGGGAGTAATTGAAGCCCAACAATCCTCAACACGCTCCCACAATTCTAACATTCCTTTGGGAGGTCTCTCATATTGGTTTAGTCGACGTTTTAAAGTTGCCCACAAGTGTTCAATCGGATTCAAGTCTAGGAATCGCGCCGGCCACTTCAAAAGAGTGAATTCTTGCAAATTCAACCAATGGCGCACACTCTTGAATGTATGTTTCGGGTCATTATCTTGTTGAAAAATCAGATTGGCATGATCTAAATTGTATGCAAATAGTGTATGAATCAATTCTTGCTCTAAAATTCCTATGTACATGTACTGATCCATTCTTCCCTCAATCCTACACATGATACCAACGCCACTCTGAGTCATGCAACCCCACATCATCACTCCCCTACCTCCAAACTTGACAGTTGTTGCACCATTCCAAAACTTCTACTCAACCCATCACAAAACCAACACCAAATTGACCATCAGAGCAAAATCGGTTGATTTTTGTTTCATTAGAGAATACTACACAATCCCAATCATCATTAGTCCAATGGCAATGACGTCTAGCAAATTCTAATCGTCCCTTAATCCAAAGAAGTGTGAGCTTTGGTTTCTTTTGCTTCACTTTACATTTCAAACCTGCTTTTTGTAACACACTCTTCACAACACTATCACTCATACCAACATGAAGCTCTTCTCTCAAGTAATTTCCAACTTTGTGTGAAGTTTCTAAACCACCTACAATGATTTCTCTTACACAAGCCCTGCGATCAGGTGCACTGTACACATGTGGCCTCCCACCAAAACTGCGATTCACATCACTCAAATATTGCTTACAAAATTGTGCAACCAACTTTGGGATACTTGTAAGTCTCTAGCAACATTTTCAGAACCGTTCTTCTAAGCTAAATGGGGTTTAATCCTTAAGGAATAGGCTTGGAGCGACCATGGGCAGAATCTACAAGGATCATAGATTATGTTGGCCACCATCAAGTCAGGTACATTCCGCCCATGGTCGCTCCTCGCCTAGTCCTTAAAGGATTGAAACCACAATGTATGTCATAGAAAACTAAGCAAAAGGATGAAGAATTAGGAATGAAGCTCATCTAGAATTTTTTTAGATCTAATCTTAACTCGTAGAGAACAATTTGTAATTGTGGGATACAAATTGATTTTGGACACGATCCTGAAATTATAATTCTGAAGATAATTTATTGAACAATGTATTGAAGATATGAACATATTATTGAATTTATGAAGAGAAAGTTATGGTGCTTCAAACGTCATTATTGTCGTCCACCTCCAAAAATGTGGTAGGGAAAGCTATGGTGCTTCAAAGATCTTGGAAGCACTCATTGTTTTTACTTAACCCCTAAATTACCAAGGTCCCCTCAGGGGACTATTGAAGTTTTGGGCAGAATGTAGATGGAAATTAGTGAAACCTTTGTATGAGTCCAATTGTTTTTGAAATCCGACATTTAATGAAAAAGTTATAGTATTTTGAAGTTCAAACGGGGAGAGCGGGCACCTTGGGCAACTCCAAACTTTTGCTACGACACTCTATTGAATGTGAAGTTTTCAATACTTGCAAATAATATTATTTCCTTTCATTTCGTCAAAAAGAATCTCTTGTTTTTAGTGAAAAATAGCATATCATTCCAAGTCAAACATTTTCACACATTGTCGCACATTGATCGGCAAGGTACCAAAAATTCTCTTCCTTTCCACATAAAACTTAGAGATCTTCATTTTAAAAAAAAATATTCCCTACTACATTATGTGGTGTAAGCCTTTTCAATGACCATTTGGATTCTCATTCTAAAACATATTAAGTTCACAAAAAAATAAAATGTGAATTGACAATTTTTGAACCTCCACTCCTTGCACAATTGTTTTAAATATGCTACACCCTTTCTTTACCTTTAAAAATTGGTGTACTAGGAACTAATATCATGCTTAACATGGTGGTTATGAATTTAGACCTTATGTAGTGCAAAAATTGGACACCAGGTGAAGCCAAAGTGTGCTGATCTATGGGAAGAAAACAAACCCTTTTCTGAACTTCAAACACTATAATCTTTAAAATGGTGCAGTCTAAGTTCATGAAATTTTGTGAGTGTGTTTTAATATAAGTCTTTATTGAAAGCATACGGTTCAAAATAGAAATAAAAGTTTTGGATTTATTTCTTATTCATTGCACTTTTACAAGCACTTTTGAAGTGTTCTTGGTTTGAAATTGTCTTAGTAATTTAGGGGTTAAAACGCAAGAAATGAGAGATCTTACTATTTTAACCTCTAGAGGACCAAGTGTCTAGAAATGGCAATTTGAAGGTTCGGTCAAGTTCCTATGATGTCAATTTCTAACATTCCTCTTTGAAATTTTTATTGTAGAAGGGCATTACTAAAACCTTAGTGGGAGAACAATTTTTTTTCTAAATCCGACATTTAATGAAAAAATTACAGGGATTTCAATTTCAAACAGGGAGAGCGGGCACGTCGAGCACCTCCAAAACTTTTACTAGGACACTCTATCGAATGTGAGATTTACAATACTGTACCAGCAAGTAATATTATTTCCTTCCCTATGGTTAAAAAAATCTTGTCTTTAGTGAAAAATGGCATACTAACCCAAGTCAAACATTTACACACATTGTCTGGCAAGGGGGAATTTTTTTTTCTTGCACTTCAAACACTATAATCTTCAAATCCGTGCGGTGGATTGCAACAAAAAACTATGATATGTTCATGTAGAAGTCTTTTTAAAAATTATAGGCTGTAAGTGCAAAATTTTACTCAAAAATGTGATTTTCATGCCTTTTTATGGTAGTGGCACTTTAGGACTGGTTTTTCCTTCTATAATGCCTTGGTATTTTAGGGGTTAAAAATCATTCTCTTAACAGAAGAAAGCATGTTGATTCCATCCACCGTTCGGATTTTGGATCAAACAATTATAATTTGATTTAAAGTATAAAATTGCAATGCTAAGGAAATGGGTATGTTTCATATCCCTAATCATTGCAAGACCTCTTTCCTTGTCCTAAACACCTGCATTACTTATAATTTTTGTTGTGCAACGACTGAACACAAGGTAAAACAAAGTTTTATAAATTTTTTGCATTGGATAGTGGAAAAATATGCCATTATCTTGAGTCAAAGTTCGTTGACCCTATCAGTGCAGGGAAGAAAGTTACTGCATTGCACCCTTCAAATGCATATATCTTTCAATCCACGTAGCCAAAGTCTTCGAAAGATTTTGAGTGTGTTGTTGTTGTACTAAAATTCAAGATCCTATAGTTGAAAGTAGTACATGCATTCTTCATCTGTTCCTAGTGCATTCCTTGTGTGTTCCCTGCAAGTTCCCCACGTGTTCCATGTGTTCCGTGTGTGTTCCCTTTGCATTCCCATACGCTCCCTCTGCGTTCTCATACGCTCCCAGCGCATCCCCACTGGCAGCCAATTCTTACTTTTTAAATTACGTCTGAATTTACGTAATGTTCAGTGGGCCAGCACCAGGCGTGAATGCCCCAACGCAGCCCCATCCGCACTCATGTGCGTTGGACTATTCCTTGGTCAAAGTGAGTGGGAACGAGTGCAAGCAAGTTGCGTGACGAGAACATTCCCGTCACGCACCGAGGCCAGGAATGAATCCCGACTCCATAGTGACGCCAGCTCATTGGGCACGCGGGGGAGAGATGGGAGACAAAAAGGACAGTGGCGGTAGGGCTGGCATGCGGGAATCACTGGCAACTAAACTTCAAAAAGGTTGCGCTTGTCCTGCCCTGCGTATGCAGCTGCAATTTGCATTCGTACCGGATCAGGCTCAACGCGCTTGTCCCTGCCCCTGCCCCTGCCCCTGCCCCTCTCCCTCCCCTCGCTGCTCGCCCCTCCCTCCCTCCCTTGCACTCTGTGCACGCGGTGAAAAAGTAGCGCAATCCGATGCAGCACTGTAGTGTGTGTTCCCCTTCTATAAAGGAGAGGGGGGACCATGGGGATCGGTGCTAGTTATCCTTTTGTGGAGGAGAATCGTGGCCGGACTGTTAGAATTGTGTTTGGGGGGAGTGTATTTTGTATTCATGAGCCTGATGAGTTTTGCGGAGTGAGTTCACGCAATGCCGAGGTGTGCTCTGGGGATTGTTTGAGAGTTTTGAGTTGTTGCGTTTGTTTGATACGGAAAATGGTAGAGAAGGCGGCTTCGTCGACTCTGCGTGCCAAGCGCGGCGGGAGTCTCTTGGCGCCGTTGAGGGCGCGCTCCGGCGCCATAGGCAAGAAATCGTCTTCGCACGTTGAGACGCAATCGAGTGTACATTACAAGGGCGTGCGAATGCGGACGTGGGGCAAGTGGGTTTCTGAGATTCGGGAGCCGAACAAGCGGTCGCGCATCTGGCTGGGCTCGTTTCCCACGGCCGAGATGGCGGCCAAGGCGTACGACGCGGCCGTGGTGTGCCTGCGCGGCCAGTCCGCGACGCTCAATTTCCCCGACTCGCCGCCGCAGTGCGTCTCGCCCTCGCGGCACCCCAAGGACGTGCAGGCGGCGGCGGCAGCCGCGGCGGCCGCGTGTTGCACCAGCTCGGCCACTCCTCTTGGCGAGCCCGCCAACATTCCCACATTCGAAAGCAGCAACGCCGTCGAGTCCTCCTCCGCCAGCTCGCAGGAAGCGTCTTCCGCGCTCACTCTCACCAGCTCGTCCACGGAGCCGCTAGAGGAGTGGATCAACTTGGAGTTCGGAGAGCTGGAGCCCCTGCTCGACAACGCATTCCGCTTCCCCGAGCTCCCCCCGTTCGACCAAATTTGCCAGCTGCCCAGCGGCTCATTCCTCGAGACGGAATCCCGAATGCTCTACGACAGTCTGTGGTGCTTTTCGTGAGCACTCTCTACTTGCTGAGTGCCTGGAGGAGAAGTGGAGGATTGAATTGCTGGTCTGAACTTTTGGTTGCGTGACATTCTTGAGCAAGCTCTGGCCGGGACCGCGCGCTTGGCTCATCTGAAGCGAAGTCATATGTCAACCAGCTGGATGCTTTGATAACGATTCCGAAGGTGATGCTCACCAGTTCCTTGCTTGCTGAAGATACAAATTACTACACTTTGGGTGGGTACAAGAAGCGCTAGTGATCTCATGTCATGTGCAGAGAGTGCAGGGAGGGGGTTGCCTCGCTCCAATACAGTAGCCTACTTATATGTAATCAGCCGCTATCAGAAACAACTCCCTCCCCGATATGTAATCCGGTCTGAATTTCTTCAATCCGAAACATTCAGTTCAGTTTCTGTAATCCGGTCTGGATTTCTTGAATCCGAAACATACTAAAGAAAACTGATTTAACGCTACCTGCTCTTGATTGATCATGTGACTGAATGGCTCAATTCTTCCGCTCCGACTTATACTTGTTCATGTGAAATAACGGTGTGAGTGAGTAGAAGAGGCAGGTGCTAGAAACAGAGGCGAGAAACAAATTCACAGTGAATAACCTATTTTGATAGGTCACGTGAGATGTCCATACATTCTCTCCGCTCTGCATGAACTAAATGGAACCTTTTGAATACCTTGAATATCGAGGTAGTCAGTGGTGGTTGCTTAAGAGTGTTTTACATTTTATTTAAACATAAATGGATCGTTTATTATTGTGTATGGAATTTGAGCAATTAAAGGTATTCAATTCCTAATGAAGTTGTATGGAGATGGTCTTCATTTGATGGAGCTCGTGGCATGAAGGTTCTAGAGATTTATGATTTTAATTTTAATTTTTTAATTTTTTTTATAGAAATCAATAGAACTTTCTAGAGGCTTCTTTAAGGCTATGATTGTAACTATATTTCATGACAATGATTGACACTTATTTTGATTGATTTAAAATCAAATAAACCAGTCCTAAACCAAATCATTGCTACTTTTTATTTTAATTCATGCATGCACATAGTACATCTTATCCACTACACCAAACACTAAATATAGTGTGGATTCATAATTGATGTGGACCATCCACACTAATTTTCATCAAGCACATGCATGTCAAAATTTGATTGGGTATTTGTTTTCAAGCAAGTGTGTGTTGGTCACCAATTAGATATAAATTTCCAATTAGTGTAGAAGGTCAAACTACTCTAATCCATGTTCAGTGTTTGGTGTACAAGATATTCAAGATATACTCTTAAAAACAAAAACAAAATATTGATCGTAGATAAAATTCCAAACAATCAGACTTGTTATACCTCTTAGTAAAAAATTTATATGGGGAAACAGGCAACATGTACGAACCGAAACGTCATTGCATTTTGAAGTAGACACTTATCAAAAAGAAGTGTCCGTTTACATGTTCTCACATGGAGCGAAATTGGGTGTGAACCCTAATCAAGTGACACGAGTCTCTGCTGAATCAGAGAAAAATTGTAATGATACATGCTCTCTATCTGCAGCTATCAATCTAGTTTACACAAGAGAGAACAATGCCTAGAAATGGTGAAGAGAGATGATCAAGCTCACAGCTGATGTAACAAGCTGATAGCTTGAGGTTCATCTATCTGGCCCACACCGGGAAAAAATTGGTTCTGAAGTCCTAGATTTCATCGAAATCGTTACACCGCGAACACGTTGTAGCAATTTTCCATGATGTTCATCTCGATAGGACCTGACGACACACGGCAATACGCAGCGGAGGACGTTGAGGATTGGTCGGACGAATCGACAAGTTCCTCCAGGGGCGGCAGGTCGATGAACTTCATGTTGTCCCACGCGAGGTTCACCTCCTCCAGCGTGATGAACGAGTCCGCGGAACACGCTCCGGGTGAGAATTCTCCCACACACTCCGCCGTGCTAGACTCCATCTTGTGCAGCTGCGTTTCCAGCGACTGCGCAACGGGCTGCGCCACCACCGCGGGGAGGGACACCGGAGTGCACGGGTCCGCGGCGGCCGCGGCAGCCGCGGCGGCGATCTGGACGTCTTTCGGCGAGTTACAGGCGGGGAGCGCGCGCGGAGGCGAGTTGGGGAAGTTCAACTCGGCGTTACAACCGCGCAAACACACGACGGCTGCGTCGTACGCCTTAGCAGCCATCTCCGCCGTTGGGAACGACCCCAGCCATATCCGCGACCGCTTGTTCGGCTCCCGGATCTCACTCACCCATTTCCCCCACTGCCGCATGCGCACGCCTTTGTACTTCGGACTCGAGGGCGCCTTATCATTCTTCGCCTTCTTCGTCACTCCCAGAAAATCTAGACGTCCGCCGGCGACTCTGATATCCGACGCTGCTCTCTGGCTCAAGTTCTTCTCTACCATGCCTTTCCCGATTGCTTCGATGTCTGCTCTTCTTCCTATCCTGCTTCAATCTCTGCTCTCTTCTGTTCGCCTTCGGTTCTATATGTCTCTGATATACTTTTCTTCGATCTTCACACAGCCACCTTTCCTTGATCCAGAGCTCGCACCTGGTTATATATACAACCAGTCTAGTACCCGATCCCGCAGACACGTGAAACGCAAGCCAACGGGACACGTGCGAACTTCGAGGAAATGCCATCTGGAAAATGGAATTGACGTGTCCCCTTAACCGCCTGTATCTACCTATTTCGTGGGATATAAATCCCCGAATTCTACGATTTCCCTAGATGGCTCCGTGCAAGCCACTTGGAAGCACCGCAGGTGTGAACGGTGCAGAGGAGAAAACGCGTTGATGTAGAAGGGTCCAGAGAGTTCGAAGCCGACGTGTCCAAAATATCCGGATGTCTAATCTCATCTCATGATGACCTGGATAGTAACTACTTTGTCCACCTATTTACCCTGGTCGAGAGGTGCACCAAGCCACAAGCTGGGCAGGGCTTGGGGGAGGGGTGGGACAAAACCTACCCCTAATTTTGAGTTGGAGTGGGGCCCTACGTGATCGTCGGGGGTTTAAATGAGGGTAATATTAGGCCGCAGGCCCCAATTTCGTAAAAAAAAAAAACCAAAAAAACCCTCTAGAACCCTAAATCGGGCAGGGCCAGAAAAATGGACCCACCCGAGGCTGAGGTTTGGTGCACCGCTCGACCAGGGTCAATAAGGTGATCCAATGAGATTCGACTTTATTGGCATGTGGGCCCACCTTCGACCACGTTCCAAGAAGTTGGGTCAACTAAAGAGAACGTCCCCCGAGGTTCATCATCTCTTCTCTTTTTCCTTCTCTCCTCTCTCTATTCTCCCTCGTGTGCGATAAGCTTCTTTTGTCTTATCTCTTCGCTTCTTTTGTCTTCTCTTGTCTTCGCTATTCTTGTGTGCTTTATCTTCAACCTCGTGTGCGACAAGCAACGGAACCTGGTGGGGAGCCTGCGCATTGACGGCTTCTGCAGTAACTGCGGCCACGTGCTGAGCGGCCTGTAGACACACGACGTGGAGTTCGGTTGGGTTTTGGTGGTGCGCTTTGAATTTGAAAGGCCGCGAAGGCTTTGGTGGGGTTGTAGGAGTTGAGGTGGGTTGGTTTGAGTTTTTTTCATGCATTAGTGAATTCAGTTTCTGTCATTTGAAGCCACGAGAGGAATTGGAATAGTGAGGAAATCGATATTGCTGTTGTTCATTGTGACGACTAAGTATGGCAATCTTATATAGGCGGAGAATGTCTAGCATGTGAGCTCCGTATTTCGTGGTGAGGGGAGGTGGGGACTTAGCTTGTGAATTGCAAACAATGTGCAATAGGAGTTGGCTGGCCCTACTGTAAGCCTTCGTAGTGTGCAGATCATGGGTAGTATGGTGAGATTTGTGATGCAAAGTAGATGTGTTGGAAGGCTCAAACACCAGATCTGAGGTGAGGAGTTTGAAGAGGCCCTAAGTAGTAGCAGATATGTGCAAGTTTGTCTGAAGCGGGGAAGTTAGTGTTGGAGCCAGATCTGTAAACACTTAGTCCACATAGATAACAATCCATCCCAGATCTGGAGTACTGGGATTAGATCTGTAAACCTTCCCATCAAGTCCCCCTTTCCCCAACCTAGGAACTCAAACTTCAACATCGCGCGAGGACATCACTGAATATTGGTGCAGCGCAGCTTCAACTCTCCATCACGGGCTACCCCTCACCCTCGCATCTCTTGCAACTATTTGTTATTTACATTAGATCTTGTAAAAAAAATACATCACCCTCCCATCTCTTGCGATTACTTGCTAGTAATATTAGATCATGCTAACACAATATGTAGAATTATACACACAGTAGTGTGTTTTATTAAATGGACCAGCTGCAGCAGTAGCAGAGCTGCCCACTACGAAAACAAAGGACCAGCAGCTCCCAGAACGCTACGGAGCGCGTCTTCTAAGAATCTGGCCGAGCTCCAAGCGCGCACAACATCAGATCTACACAAGCAACTCAAAAAGTCAGCTCTACCGGATCTAGGTAAGTTCCTCACCAACCCACTCTTTTTTTGTTGTCGCAGCAAAGTTATCTTCATATTACAAGCCCTTACCTCTCCCTCCCTAACTACCACGTTTCAAGAACTTAGGCACACCACCACTACCACAACACTTAGATAGAACATACCACTCAAACAAAACCTAGAATACCCTTCCCCTCCTCCACACACACTACTAGATAGACACAACACCGCAAGACTTAGATCCACCTCATACTTGCATACCTTCCCCCACATCCCATGGCCCAGATCTACTCTCCTCACGCGGAAGCGCTGCCAACTTTTCTATAGAAACAAAGTAGAAAAACCACAAGACCATCAAAAGGTAGAGCCAGAAACCATGATCAGGCATCAACAAAAAAACTTGACGATCTGGAGACAACACAGTGAGACAACACCGACATCCAGGAAGAGAGCATACGAAGTAGACACAAATTGGTGCACACGAAGGGCGCATCCGAGGACTTGCGCAACAACACGGAAGTCACACAACCTCTCTCCTCTACGGCCTCCCTCTCTGTCCATAGAATCCCCCCCTCTCAAAACTACCACAACCTCCCACACCCCAGCCCGTAAAGGAAACACAGCTGCAAACGAAGACAACACGCACACGAAGCACGCAGACAGAGACAGACACAAGAAGGACGCACACAAAGACAAAAGACCAAGAGCACACAAGATCCCATCCCATACACACAAAGAAGAGGCGCAACAGAAACCAGACAGAGTCACCGAAATACTAGTGGAGGCGGACTTGCTACAAATCCACCAAAGGCAGACTTGCTGCAGACAGGCCCTCACCAAACAGACTCGAAGGTGGACGATGCGACCTCCGTGACCTCCTACGTAGGCGGACTCTGCGATCTCCCTCGCAGACAGACTCACAGGCAGACTCTACGACCTCCGCGACCTCCCTCGCAGGCGGACTTTGAGACCTCCCTCGTAGACAGACTCGCAGGCGGACTCTACGACCTCCGCGACAGACCTCCCGCTTCCATCTTCCCAACAGACCCCTTCTCCCTTCCGGTCCCTCTCCCCCGAACTTACTCACTTCCCCCCTGTCCATACTCTCCTTCTTCGCCTCCCTCCCACTCTCCCTACAGACTCCCCCCTTCCTCCCTCCCGGTCCCTCTCCCCCGAACTTACTCACTTCCCCCCTGTCCATACTCTCCCTCTCTGCCTCCCTCTCCACCTCACAACAATCCCCCTCCCCACCTCAAGACAATCCCCCCTCCCCTTCACTCATGATCTCCCCCTACCCTCACAAAACCTTTCCCGAACCCTACTCTCCCTTCCCGCTCCTCTCTCGCCGACTCTATCCACCCTCCACACTCCCTTACTCTCCCACCCCGACTCCCTTCCCCCCTCGCAACAGACTCCCCTCCCCCTCCCCCTAACTTCCCTTCTCCGCCCTCATCTACTAACCCTTAGACCCCCCTCTCCCTCTCCGCCTCTATCCCCTTCTCTCAATAAATCCCACTCTTCTTCCTCCCAGATTTTCTCTCCCCACCTTCAATCAATGTGCCCCCCGCAGAAACCTCAAGACTTAGACTTGCGACCCCCCACTTAAAACCCAAAAACCCTACTTGCAACACTAGAAACTCTGCCTGCGACCCCACAAACCCCATTTGCGACCCCCCTACTCCTCATAGCGACCCTAGAAGCCCTCCTAGCGACCTCCCAACTTTCCCCAGCGACCTTCCAATCCCCCCTAGTGACCCCCCAAAGTGCTCCAGCGACCCTCCAACTTGCCACTACGACCTTCCAACAAGCCCCAACGACCTCCCAACTTGCCCTCGAGACATGGCAAGGAATTCTAAGAGGTCTGGCTGTAGCAATGTTGACATGGAGGGCCTGGAAGAAAGTCCTATTAGAGCACCACATAAGGGCACAACTGAAGCCAACAGCCACAAGAAGAGCAAAGTTTCGCTCACACAAAAAGGTAAGCCATTCTACAAATCAAAATTTTCAAAGTTTAAATTTTGGTTAGGTTTCCAAGACATGGAGACATTGGTGGTGGAAGACGGTGCCGAAGAATTGTATAGCAGTGAATTCATAGAGGACATGATCACACGAGGAATGAAGGCGGATGAGGCTATGGAGGTATGCAACGCAAGGGTAGCCTTCCCCCGAATTCTACAAATACTTTACCCCATGGTAACAAGCGATGGAATGAGCCAACATTTCAACATCACCCAGGTTCCCTTTGACATCAAAACTAGTGAGAATTCTGGCCTCTCCATTGACTTTCACATTGCCATCTTCTTTGAAACACTTAAAAATCCACTCATGCATGATGTAGTTAAAAAAATGGTCGAAGAGAGACTAAAGAAAATGAACATTGCTTTAGGAGAGGACCTTATCGACCCAATTGCCATCCAATGCCTAAGCATTAAGAATGGGAAAACCAAAGGGGTTTGGACCGGAAACATTAAGTTGCATCTTTTTAAGCTGGAGATTGATGGACTAATGCTACTCAAGGGTCTTAGGCCCTTTATTCTAACCATTGATGATGAGTGTGTAGTTGGGAAAGTATGCAAGTCCTATCATGGCATTGCCAAAGGATCCAACCTTTCCGTGAAGATCAAGTGCGACACCTTGATAGGAGTTTCCGCTCAAGTACTCTTTAAAGAGATACATGGAAATAGCTTTCACCGTGGTCACAAGTTTGAGATTTCGGGCGTCCAAAAAGCGATTGGAGACGCACACGCCTTTGTCATTGCCACCACCCCTCAACAAGTGAAGAAAATACTAGCACATCACATCACCATGCGAAGTGAAGTCTTGCAAGCAAGACAAGTCCTTGACACCAAAGGCCCTAAAAGTATTTTTGAAACCAAGTCTAGAAAGGATGCTCTAACACTGAACTTATCTCCTCTCCTATCCGCTTGGACCTTGCAAACACTACCCATGCAATATACAAAGTCATAGGAGGTACCAATGTGCGCTCTATTTGGTTCCACTGAGACAATGGCATTCACCACAACGGTAGTGCCAACGTCCTTTGTGCTAACCCCATAGTGTGTAGGACTTTTGTGAAGAAGACTCATAAAATAGGGGGAACCTTTGTGGACTTCGCACCACATAGAAGAAGTCTAGAGGGGGTGGACCCTCCTACCGCCGAACAAGTAAAGGAGTTCGGGTTTGAAGACATCAACACCGCAATTGTCAACACCATCACCACGTTCAACATGCAAGAGAAGAATGAGCACATCACCAAGAAGGACATGGTGTAGTTATTGGAGGAGAATAACAAGAAACTAAGACAAGTGAACAAGGAGTACACCGACAAACTACATGATGAAATGAAGACTCAAATGGAGGGCATCCAAGAATCAATGTTAGCCACCCTCCAAAGTATGAAAGCATTCACGGGAAGAGTCAACAATCCAAGAATTGAAGAAAACCGGCCAAACATGTGAGCTCCAACAACCACATAGCAAAACATATCTTTTCTATAGTATACTACAAAATACGATACGGAGTAGAGTATTCATACAGAAAGATAATTAAATACATAATAGTATACAAGTATATAAATATGAAACAAGTACACCGTACTAAAAACTATACACAATACATACACCTCACTAGAACATATAGACTACACCATACATGGTACTATACAAAAAGAAATATTGTATTCAATACTACATTCAATACAAATACTATACCGAATACCTCAAAGACTATACTCAAGACTATACAAAAAATTATTGTACTCTATATAGTACAATTAACAAAAGAATACATCGTAAATTATACACAAAACTTGAGTTGACACCATACTATATGACACTTAGTACAAAATATGATATAAATACTGACACAAATACTGATACATACGCCGCTACATATATTGATACATCTACTGATGCAAATACTGATACATACGCTGATATGTATATTTGTTCGTATACTACTATGTACCCTGGTAAGTATACTGGTATATATACTGGTATGTATACTAGTACGTACACTGATAAATATACTGGAACATATACTGATACCGATTCTAATACGAACTTTAATAAAAAAACCGATACAAATACTAATACTAATACGAATACTAGTCCAAATATTGATACGAATACTAACATAAATACTAATACGAATATGGATACAAATACCAAGACAAATAATGAGGCACATACTAATACAAACATATGTATGAATACTAATATAAAACCAAATACAACTACATATACACACACATATACAAAGACAACCACACACCATCAAAAAAACATATACATACACACATACAAAGACAAATACATACAATTAAATAAACAAAAAATAAAATACCAAAGCCACATACAAAAACAAAAAATTCTAAAACAAAACAAAAAACCCACCTTCTACAAAATACTAGTACTAAGTATGAATACCAATATAAAACCAAATACAACTACATATACACAAGAAGAAGAAGAAGAAGAACGCCGGTTTCCGAAGGAGACCGGCGTGAATAAAGTGTCTGTTCGTTCCACTACTAAGACCATGTCCACCGCACAAGGAATTAGCAAGCTGGAACTACTTCCCCCTTTCGAGGGAAGACACTATGTAACGAGTAGCCATAAACCCGCTAAACAAACACCCAACCATATAACCATTCAACTAACCAAGCAAGTAGCCAAAAACCACAAACCAACCTAGCAAGTAGCCAAGAACCACAAAGCCAACCAATCAAGAAAAATCAAAGAGGGGGAAAGAAATTAAGGGGGGTCTTGCATATCGAGAAGGGCTTGGTTGTTTTCAATTTGGCGTTTATGGAGTAAAATGGACATGGCATGTTGAGTAGTGATGGTGTTAATGTTTTTAAAGGTGGTTTTAATTGTTTCAATGGGTATTTTGAAAGTATCTTCAAGAGTTTTCATAGATGGGATAAAAGTGGTGGCACGAGCGCCGGATGTGATTACAATAAGGGGATCCACATTCCATCCGAGGGCAATGATGTCGTTAATAAGGGGTTTGTATTTATCTTTTTTTTTTGGATTGTTTCCAGGGAAAATCTATCGTTGCAATATGTGAATTCAATGAATTGAATGGTGTAGTCTTGGTTGATGATATCTGGTGGTGGGTCATACATGAGCATGGGAGTAGCCAAGGGGGGACCATATTTTCTTGTGGATTGTTATTAAAAGTGCCAGCGTTCATTAGTATAAAACATCTCGATTTATTGTAGGAGGTGATTAGTTTTCGGACTTCCCATACTGCTTTATTATGTCTTCTAACAATTAGAGAGTGAATGTGGTGGTTTTGGCATTTGAGTAGAACATGAAGCCATGTGTTAGGGTCCGTTGAGGGGCATATGGGACATGTTATGGATGGGAATCTTTCTATTTCAAAGAAGAGTTGTTTACGGGCATTTCCCATGTATTGACCGGTACGGAATTTGATAAGGCATGTGATTTGTGAATCGGTGATGATGGGGTTTTTCCAAAAATTTGTAGAGAGTTCATTGTCTATGTCATTGTTGTTAGTCCACTTTTCTATGTTAGGGAAGTTGTCTGAGATTGTATCAAGGTTGTCGTAGAAGTCTTGTTTTTTGAGATATTTGCCCAAAAATCTAATCGGGCCTTTGTCGGGGGTATCTTTTTTGGAAGGCCAATCTTCTTTTTGAAAGTAGTATGGGGTGGCATGGGCATGTTCGTGTGGGTCTTTAGCATTTTTGTGTGTTTTTTCTCGGCCTTCTTTTGCTAATTTGTGTGCTTGTTCGTTGCCATCAATGTTGGCATGGGCTCTCACTTTGTGGAGGGTTGTGATTTGTGTACGGTTTTGTAACATTTGGACCATTGATGTTAATATGGTTTGGTCGGGGTGGCTATTGTGAAGAGTAGGGTGTGTTATTTGGGTGTTTAGTAGGTAGAGTGCATTTATACAATCGGTGAATATATGTGCGGGTTCATTTTTGTATTTTGTTGTGATGATTTGTAGTGTTTTGTGGATGGCCATGAGTTCTGCTCTGAGGATATTTTGTTGTCCATGGAGTCTTTTGGCTAGTTTGATTTCCTTGGTAGAATTATATATGCCATAGCCAGCTTTTTCTCTGCACTAAGATCCCGGACTAATTTGTTCTGGTGGTTTAAAGGAGCCATCGGTGTAGTAACTGTGTGCGGGGTTAAATTTTGGTGTGGTATGAGTTGGGTAGTTTGGGAGAGGGGGAGGTGTGACTGAGTAGTTTAGTGTGTTGTTGACATAGTTTAGTTTTGACTAGTTTTTACTTCTGTTTACGAGGGTTTGTATAGGTGTTGGTGGGGCCAGTTTTGTGTATAGTTGGTGTATGTTTAAATTGTCTGTTATGGAGGTAAGTTCAGCAAGTTGTTCTAGGGAGCCAAGGGTTTGATTTTGATGATGGACGCATAGTATTTGTAATGTAGATGGTTCGATTCGGGGTTTTTTTAACTCGGGTGGAATAGTAGGTTCTTCGTATGGTATTGTGTCTGCCTCAAATAATGCAATGATATGGGAATCTGAAAATGGGTTTGAATGCTGGTTGTTGTTTTGGTACCAATTGTTGTTTGGTGTGATGATGATTGTATTTGTGTTATTTGGATCGTGTTTGGCGGCAAGTCGAGCCCAATGTATGGCTTGTTCCATGTCTTTCTCGTTGTGGGGGTGAGCTATACCATTACCGATCCATTTATAGCCAAAGGCCTTACCTAGGGATCCAAATATTTTATCTCTTTCATAAGGTGAGTAGAATTTTTTTAGTTTGGTAGAACATGTGACCGGGGAAGAAAAGTATGATTGTTCGATGTTAAAGGATGAGATTAGTGAGTCTAAAATGGGAGTGGGTATTGTGTATTGCGCATTTTTTAGGGGGTCCGTTTTTGGTATTCGGTACTTATACCTTTAGTATAGCCATATTAGTTTGGTTTCGAAGGGTTGGGTTGTTGGTTCGATGTTTGTAGGAATTTGTAATTTTGTATTATATTGATTCCATAACCATTGGAGTCAAGTAACACGGATGGTGTGTAAATGTCGGCCATTTTCTTCGTATAGATGTGCTTGGTTGTTATCTATTTGAATTGTGTTTGAGGATGTAAGGATATCATTTTTGGGGTTGCATTCTGTTGTGTAGATGTTTAAGAGTGGGATAATTATGGGTGGTGTTACGGATCTTGAGTCTGAAAATTGTTCTTGGGGGTGGTGGGCTAGGATGATATTTGAGTATGTTTTGTTTTGAATTTTTTGGTAGTATTGTTTTAATTTTTCTGTGTTATGTGTGGAAGTATTGGTGTCGTGTCGTGGAAAAAGGTCTCCTTGGGGAAGCCATTTATTGTATGTATTATTATTGTGTTGCCATTGGCATAAATATTTTGTGTAGGTATTTTGTATGTTATTTGTGTCTGTGTGTTGGATGTATTTATGGCGTATGATGTTATTAATGGGGTATGTGGTAAGGTTTTTAGGGATGTATGTTGGGGGACGGGGATGGTATGTATGTGGAGGGTTAGGGAAATTGATTGGTGTGGGGATATTTCTTAGGCATATGTTATTGTTGAGGGTGATGAATGAATCTTTTAAGTATATAAGAGTATGGGTGTATGTTACAAGGAATATTACATGTATTGGGGCATGTTGGGTGGCAAAATAGTTGCTCAGCAACATTTAGGGCACTTTCTATTAGTTTGGATGGGGTGAAGTGGTAGGTTTTGAAGTCCTCATTGTTCATGATGTGTGTGCCGTTGGATAAAGTAATTTGGGTTAGTTAGAAAATATTTTTTGAGAGGAGTTTTTGTAGAAGCTTTTGGGAGAGTTGGGCATTGAGTGTGTTGTGGTTTAGTGTTTGTTGGCGCCATAGTATTTCTAGTGATGTAGGATTAATGAGGAAGTTTGGGAGCGTACTTTTAAGGTGGACTTTAGCTATATGTTTTAATAAGAAGAATGTTCGTGTTATTGGTGATCTTATGCAGTCACTTTTTTGAATTCTGGGTATGTATTCGGCGCCACCATATTCGGCAAGGACATATTGAGTTAATCCACTATATATTTTTCCAAGTCTACCTTTATCGTTTAACGCATTTTGAAGTTGTTCACCAATACATCGGAGACATGTGTTTTTTAGGGAGAAAGCTTCAAGTCCAAATAGGTTATGTGGGAGTTGGGTTATTGCGTTTGACATACATTTTGGTAATCCACATTTGGTTTTTTGTATGGCTATTATTTTTTGATCAAGTTTTTTGATAGCTGGCATAGAGTATGGTACACTGTAGAAACTATATGCCACACTTGGACGTAGTACGATATCAACCATTTTTATTTTTTGTTTCATGGTGGCAGGGCATGTTGTTAGTTCTTTGGATTGTTTGATGAGTTTCGTGGTTGTAGTGTGAATTTGGATTTTCCATTTTAGTGAGGGAACAAGATTTGTACCTAAGTATATGTATGGTTCATTTTGGTGTAGTGTGGGGATCGGTTGATTACGGTAATTGATGTTAGAGGCTTGCATTAGGGCTTTGAAAGTGGTAGGGTTCACTTTGGATTTGTTTGGGCATCCGGTAGCGGCACATTTTGGGACACCTACGTCCATACCGGCCCATTTACAATATCTATCAATTTTATTGAATTGTATTTGGATAGATTTGATTTTGTTAGTTGTGGTGGCGAGGTCATCCGCGTATGCGGCGGAGTTTATTGTGACTTGTGATGTGCCAAAAGTATATCCATTGTTGCCTTGTTCTAGCCATCTAAGTAGTGGTTCTAAGAATATAATGAATAGGTATGGGCTAAGGGTGTCCCCTTGTATAGTTCGTCTTTGAATGGGTATAGGTTTTGTTTTTCCAAAGTGTTCACCAATGTAGTAAGTGGATGACTGGGAGTAGATGTTTCCAACAAGTGTAGCTGCCTCTTTTGGGTAACCAAGGTCCATCATTATTGCTAGTAGTCGGGCATGATCTATTGAGCCAAAGGCATTTTTTAAGCCCACGTATAATATGTATATATCTTGGTTAGTAAATTTTGCGTCTTCTAGTGCGGCTATTATAGTTTGGATTTGTCGAGCGGTACTTCTTTCTGCTCTAAATCCTTCTTGACTACCGTGCAGGATTTTGAATTTTTCACCATATGAGGATAGTATAGAGGTGAGTGTACTGGTGAAGAGTTTATATATTTTATTAGCTAGTGGAATTGGCCTATGGTTGGGTAGTATGGACGGGTCCCCTTTTTTGTATAGTAAAATTGTTGCACTTATTTTCCATGAGGTCGGTATTTGTTTTTGTTTATAGCAGTGGGAGAAGAATAGGAATAATAGTTTATGAAATCTTGGAGGCATGTTTTTGAGTATTGAGTTTGGTATGCAATTTGGGCCTGGGGCTTTATTGTTACCAAGATTTTGAAGACATGTGTCGTATGTGGCTCTGTTAAGGTATTTATGTAGTGGAATTTCTAGTTCGCCTCGTTTATCAAGGGTGTATCCATCCAGGTCGTGCCATGGGTATTGGCGTACTGCACATGTACATTCGTTTGTATGTTGTGGTTGGTAATTACATGTTGGTACTGTTGGTCTGTTGATTTTTGCTTGTTGGTTGAATATTTCATTCGCAATGTCTTCGGGGCTAGTTATAATATTATTATATTGATCTGTGATACAGTCCATTGGCGGGGATTCAAGGTTTTTAAAGACTTTTTTGTTAATTTTTTTGGGGCTAATTTCGTATACTTGTCTATTTTTTGAGATGGCTTTTTTAATGTTATCTTTGGCGTATTTTGTGATTACTTTCCGGGCTTGTATATTGGCTTTTTTTGCAATTAGTGCAATATCTTTTATCCATGTATCGTGGGGAAGGTCCGGTGGCGGCGGGGTGGGGATTTGGGTGTATTGTAGAGTTAGTAGTTCATTGCATATGGGGTGATTACGCCATTGAGGGTTGTTTTTTACAATTCTAATGGTTTTCCGTATAGTATGGTATGTGGTTAGTTGTTGTTTCCACGTTTTAGAAAGTTTACGGGGTAAGTATCCGCCTTGTTGAGAAGTTTTGTTTGTCATTTGAGGTATTGGATGTGCTCTACAAGTTTGTTCTAGTGTATCTGAGATTTTATTGATGATTTTGTCTAGGGTGTGGCATGCTTCTTGCCATTGTAATTGTGCTAATTGACTATTATTTTCAAGGATGTTTATGAGGATATCTATTTGTACGGAGTTTTCTTTGAAGAATTTTGTGTTGAATTTTTCTATGTTGTTTTTTGGGATGGGGTTGAGTATGCGTATAGTGTCATTATTTAGAATTACAGGAGTTCTACTAATTAATGTATTATTTGGGATGTGTAGTTGTACTGGTGAATGGTCCGAGTTGAGAATAATATCTTTGTTTGTTGTGGAGGTGCATTGTGTATTGTTGTTTGTATTTATATAGAATCCATCTATTAGGCTCCAATTACTATAATTATAGCCACCTTGTCTAGAGAATTGTGTATCAGTATTGATGTAAGTGAAGTTTAAGCTTTCTGTGAAGCGACGCCATTGGTAATCAATGTTTTGAGGGGGGGGGTTATGATTTCCATTTTTGCGGCCAATTAGCGCTATGTCTCTATTGAAGTCTCCACATAATAGGTATGTATGATTGGGGTTGTTGTTAATTTGGGATGTAATAGTATTTTGTATGTCTTCGGTAAATCTAGTATCTTTGGGATGGGATGGCATATACATGTGAAAAATTAACCACGGTTGTAGTGGGCGATTAGTGATTTTGATTATTTGGATGTATGGTGATATGTGCATTGGGGTGGGGATTTTGTTGATGTTGCCCGGGAAGGCATATTTTTTGTGTATTAGCAGGGTTGTCTATCGTGACATTGTGACAGTGACGTGCTGTCATGACGTGACATGTAGTGACGGACCCTCTCGTCACGACACAATAGAGTCAATTTAGGGTCAAAGATGAACTTTACCCCTATGTATGGTACATATGTTACCTCGGCAACGACGTGGCCGTCCTATGTGGCTTTGACATCCTACGTGTATCTCACCACTTTTATCCTTTGCTGTGTTGTATTAACCTTTGAGTGAAAATCAATTAAGTTGGAGGGTTTTTCAGAGGGAGCGGTTTAAGAGCGGACTGCACGTGGACATGCGATGACCGTCCGCGGACATGGCGTGGATTGCGTGCGGACACTGCCGCGGACACGCTGCGGATATGCAGCGGACTGAACTTGGACCCGCGGACTGAGTGCAGACCCGCGGACTGGCTATGGATACGCAGTGGATTAACTTGGACCCGCAGACTGGCTGCGGATACGCAGCGGACTGAACTTGGACCCGAGGACTGAGTGCAGACCCGCGGACTGGCTACGGATACGCAGTGGATTAACTTGGACCCGCGGACTGGCTGCGGATACGCAGCGGACTAGATGTGTACCCGCGGATTGAGTGCAGACCCGTGGACTGGCTGCAAACGCTGCTACTGACTGATCGCGGACTGGCTGCGGACACTGCCGTGTACTGGCCGCGGATACGTAGCGGACTAGATGTGGACCCGCGGACTGGCTGCGGATATGCAGCGGACTAGATGGGGACCCGTGGATTGAGTGCAGACCGGTGGACTGGCTGCGGATACACCGCGGACTGACTGCGGACACTTCTGCGGACTGGCCGTGGACTGGCCACGGACTGATCGCGGACTGATCGCGAGCTCGCAACGGCCTAGGTGTAGGGGCGCCAATGCAACGCGGATTGGGAGTGGGGGAGCGCGGATAGGTAGTTAGGATATTTTTTAATTTCGTTATTCCATTTTTATTTATGAAGATACAAAGGGCGGGATTGAGAGACCAAATCAAAACAATTTGTACAAAGTTGTTCTTCATTCAAAATTACAGGGAAGTCCAAAACGGCATTTTCTTCTTACAAATAATAGAATACAAATTAGACAACACTTCACAACATAGAGAAGATGCTACATACCCTATAGTATCTAAGGACTATGAAATCACAATATACTATATACTACTCATTGCGGAAGAAATTCCATGGTGTAGCTAGGTTGTAGGGCGGTCTTTTCAACAAGTCTACTACATGCGTGACGGTTGATCTCTATAGTGGATCGGCTTTCAACAACTCTTCCATGGCTTGCTCAAATCGCTTGGACAATGAACTCGGATCTTTGTTCTTTTGGAACAAGCTTGAAGAACAATCGCGGTTGTAGATCCTCCTTGCCAAGTACCCCACTGCATACGCCTCAGATCTATGGTTGTGCTTATGCTTTATTCCCATTCTCCTTGGTGACGTTGGTGTTCCGGGCTTCCCATACACATGGAATAGCTCGGAGGCAGCATGACGATACTTAACTCGGTAAGCACCTAGCTCTGTACTAGAGGGTCGCCCGTAGTTTGACATCTTGTCTTTGCCGTCCCATGATGCCATTCCCCAATCACACACCCTGATGTATACTACATCTTTTTTCTCTTGTGGAAAATGAAGCATAACATTGTTGGGGCTCAAGTCGTTGTGCAATAGGCGCTGGGAATGTATCACATCCATGATGTATAGTAGTGCCCATGCTAAATAGGCCCAATTTTTACGATACACGCATAGTTCTGTACGAGCATCAAGGTCGATTCCAGCTGTTTTAAGAATATCATCTTCGTGTTCCTCGTCATATTTTGAATGGATCCTCCAAATGGATGCTAGTGAGCCACCGTTCCACCATAGAGTATACGACTCGTATGTTCTTCTATCCAGGTACTGGATTTTGATAACCCTTGCATGGTCCACTGGACACGCTAGCGCCTCAATTGAACGTTTCTCCTGGTTTTTTTCACGACTACCCTCCTTCATTGTTTTCCCCGCAAAGTCCATGTGTACTGGAATGCAACTTACACCGTCAATACTCACACGACGGACAACTCCAAAGCCTCCTTCATAATTTCTAGTCTCCAACGCCTTTACCTCCGCATGCATTGGAAGCCACACTACACCTTCACGACCTCTACTCGCAACCCGCACAACCAAATCTTGATCAATCCAAGGAATAGCGAGGTTAGATCTCCCTTTCGGCTTGATTGCTTCTACCCCCTCTTTGAGTCTCTCAAACAATAACTTCACATCCATTGCCTGTTCGCTTATATCTTCCTTGTAATAGACATCCCAAATAGTCTTCACGAGGTTGTGAATAGCTTGTTTGGCAAAGTTTATGGGCCATGTGTTCATTGAATGTCTCATTTTATCTTCGCGGAATTTTTCTTCATTGGCAATATTTTGGATAATGAGTACCACTCTTGCCTCCATAGCTTCTAGTCCTGTAGCGCCCTTACACAAGTACTGTTTCTCCAACCTGGATAGACCTTTCTCTATCATCCAAAATAATATATCTGCTATAACCCTGAACTTAAATTCCTTGCTCATTGCATCCAAATGGCTTGTCCTTGCTCTTTTCTTGTAGGGCTCTGATTCATGTGAAAAAGCTTGCCATTTACCCCGCCCTCGTCCCGCTCCAACTGAAGGTTCGCTTGGAACCAAGGAATTTGTTGTAGATGGTACCTCATCACGTTGAACAACCTTCAGTGATGGCTCTCCTACTGCGGGCTCACCACTTGATCCGCTTGAACTGCGAGCTCCCGGGTGTCGAAATCCGCTCAAACTTTGTGATCCTCGTGACCGCCCTGCTTCAGTGGTTCCCTGCGCTAATCCTCGTAGAACCCCTCGAGATCCTACTGTGCCTCGTGAATGTGATTGCAATCCATGAGAATTATTTCGTCCAAGTGCATGAAATTCTTGGTACAGTTGTTCCATGCCGTGCCTGCAACCCCTGTCACTTCGCCCACTTCCACTACCTTGTCCTTTCGCCAACATACCACCGCTCAGACGATCGGCTGCAGCGGTGGTTGATTGAATTTCCCCCTGATGAGCCTCGTGGAGTTGCATGTCTGCATCTTGATAATGCACCCTGCTATCAGCCATTCCTGTAAAATAATTAACTGGTCACTTAAACCGGTCACTTAAAGTGCAGTGCGAAAGTGAGTGAGTCTGGAAAAAAATGACAAGGGTTCCCCCCGCATTCGTCTCTCCCAACTCCTATACCCTCGAAACCCGTGCAATGGTGCTCGCGCAACAAGGTCTCTGGTTCCTATTGGGCAAGGAAATGGAGGGAAAAAAGTGAGGACGTCAATGGCTTATCCGCCTTTATATAGGATACAAGGGGTCGGGAACATTGCGGATAGGGTTGGGAACCTCGAGAACCGCGCGGTCGGGGAGCGGATGGGGCGCGGACTAGGTTGGAAGAGGGCGCGGACTGGCAACAGATTGCGCGCGGACTGCCCGCGGACGGGGCGCGGATTGGATTGGAAGAGCCTGCGGACTGGCAACGGATTGCCCTCGGACTGGCAGCAGACTGCCCGCGGACTGGCCCCCAGAGACCGCGACCTGTCCGCTGAATGGACGTCGTTTTTATCCTTTGAATTGCTCTTTGCAACTGCCATTGCTGTAGGGGTGGGGTTTGGGGGAGACAACAAGGTCGCCGTGTAACTACAAGTTTTGGCAATGTGAGAACGGTAATGTCCAAATTTGCTTTGAACCTCGATATAAATGCATTCAAAATGGGTAAAAAATATCCCGTTGTGTACAACTCACTGTGAATTCTATGTTCGTAATGTCAAAGATAACAACATGAGAGCTTTGGTTACACTAATTCAATCGGGAAATTAGACTTGGTCATAGTTTACTGAATCTTTAATCCTTTACTTCCACAAATTAATGTGGTGCTCTAAGCTCTTGCAGCATCTCTTGCTCAAACATTACTCCCCGTTCGATATCCATGACGTCCATGGCCTTGCCGATATCGAGGTATCTCCCCACCATTAAGCCATTCCTTCACCTCCAGGGCGACATCTTCCAAAATGGCATCGAGCGCCGCCACAAGTAGTCGTTTTTTATGGTAGCGTTCTTCCCAATACAATTCCTCCGTTCCAGTGGTTGTAGATAGTGTTGTATCACGATAAGCCCTTCGTAGTTCTAGATCCCCCACAGCTCGCTCGCCAGATGAGTTGTAATATGGTGGCGGTCCTAAGCCGTGCACCAATTCGTTTCTTTAATGATTCCAATGCCACCCTAGGGTCTGGTAAAAAAACATCTTTATGCCGTAATCTACCGGTTTCTTAGGATACATCTCATTTGCTGCATGTACTAGTTTGTCTAGATCATCTAACAATTCTTCTCCTTGAAAGGTATGCCATAGTTGTGTCTTGGACATATTATATCTCCAACTCCACTCAACAGGGTTCCCATTGAAGTCTTCAAGTGCAAAGTCATAATCATCTTGACGATACATTCAATGACTTGGCATGATATCCCGTAGTCCAAATTGAAGATACAAACGTGGATGTAATGGCGCCCTATAAACACCACAAGTACACGAACAAATCATACTCTTGATTAGACAATGCGGATGGAACAAATGGCCACACGATCCAATCATGTAACACCCTTCAGGACCCCAAGGATTATCGCAGATAGGACATGATGATCCGTCGGATGTCATGGGGTGTGATCTTTGCCACAGCGGCTTTCCAATCATTTCAGTTGGATGATCATGCACTTCTCAAATGTCCCAACGGTGATCCTCTTCTGTCACAAGCCTCCAATCAATACTGTTGTTGTTCAATAGTAGCGACGGATCACTATCGTCCCAGCTGATTGGATATATGGTTTCATCACGAGGCCATGATGTGAGCAAAAGGGTCCTTAACTTCTTCTCCGATGTCCATTCAGCGCATATACTCTGGAATTCCGCCTCATATTGCCGTGTCCGTGCCACCGCGAATACCGTTGTGAGCATCATCTCTTCGCGCTCATCGATTATTGTTGAAACCAACAATTTAAGATTGTTTCGGGCCGATTCCTCGTTCTCCCGATATGCTTTTAATTCATCCAACTCCTGCTGCAAATCTGCATGCGTCACCTCCGCTGCTACATGTTGTGCCTTGATTTCTTGTAGCTCCCTCTTTAAGTCTGCAACTTCAATCATGTACTTTACATTGCTATTGTTGACATGATTGACTTGATTGCGTAGATGGGACACTTCAGCAAGCAAGTTCTTCTTCTCTATCTCTAGTGCACATACTTTTGACACCGTTTCCACATCATCGTCTCGTCCATGTTGCAACCTCTTTATTTCCACACTAAGCACTTCCAATTGTGCTTGTAACTCACCATACTTATCTTCATCAAACTTCATCGGGGTGTCAGCGGCTTTGCTTTGAATAGCATTGGCCATCTCCAAAGTTGCTGAAAGTGGGTTTGACCCCTCCCCAATCTCGTTTGGAGCATGCTTGTCCAATTCTTTGCAATGTGTGGCCTCAACCTTCATTTCTCTACGCTTTCGACCGCTACTGTTCCTTGGTGAAACAATTATTTCTCGATTGAACGGCACTTCATCATTTGGATCGTCGTACAAGGTAGGGTTATCAAGGAACCATTGAGGGGCATTGTTTCTTGGAATCTCTCGAGGTTTCTTTGCTGAAAGATGGCGTCCAAGTCTCCGACCACCTGAAAAGGGGTCGTGAAACGTTGACCAATCCACTTCCTTTCCTAATTGATATTCTGTATACATCAATGCTGCAATGAATCTAGGAATATCATTTTTAGGCCATTACTCCAAGTTAGAAATGGCACATAGGATCTCGAGGAACCTCCACTTCACATGCACGTCATTGATCTGTCTGTACGTGACTGCTCTCGCTGCACAATGTTTAGGGTGGAGCTCCGCAGGCCACCATCTGTCGAGATGCGCAAACTTGATGTACTCCAATGAATTGTCGGCTGTCCATGGCTCATGCACTGATTTTCAACCCTCCTTTGCTTGAAGATCACGGTTTGCGTATACCTCCAGCTCCAAATCTGTTGGGTTCCTCTTTGTCCTTTTCACTGTAAAACCCTCCTCGCTTGGTTTGTCCACCATCATCCTCCGTGCTCCTTAAACGCCACCTCCGCTTTCCATCATGAAATTCTTCTAAAGTCTTCTACAAATTCCCGTATCAGAAAAGTTACTTACAATAATATCTATTTACTCTCCCACATTACCTATTATCATACAAAAATTCTAGAACAACTGCTCTATTCCAAAGATATGAAGACTACCTGCACTTCAAAATAGTGCTACCTAGGCTACAAATTGAAGCGTGCACTTCAAAATATTGTTGCCATGTTTGGGTAGATTGCTGAAACTCCACCGTTGGCATAACCATCGCCTTTAATAGTGAAAAAACAGATGCTTCTGAGGACAAACATCTCCCCTTGGGAAAATGAAGGTCCTCAAAAGGAACACTTTCCCCCTTTGAAGCCCTGCACACCGCCGTCAACGTGGAGGCAAGTGCGTCAAGGCTTTCTAGGACTAAGAAAGTGTCAAGCCATGGGGACCCCTTTTGCTTTCTATAACATGTGTACCATGTCCGCGTCCCGTCTGCGGACATTCCCTGCCCAGCCCGTGGACGGGACACGGACTGCCCGCGTCCCGTCCACGGGCAGTCCGCGTCCCGTCCGCGAACCGTCTGCGGGCAATCCGCTCCCAGTTTGCGCCCAGTCCGCGAACTGTCCTCGCTCAGTTCGCAACCCGTCAGCGCGCCCAGTCCTAGCCCACTAACCCCTAGTCCAGTACACTAAACACTGAATATAGTGTAGAGGGATTATTGACGAGATCACTCACACTAATTTTCATAAAAGCATGTGCATGCCAAGTTCTGATTGGGTATTTGTTCTCAAGCAAGTGTGTGTCAGTCAACAATTGCATGTAAATTTTCAATTAGTGTAGGAAATTTTAAATATTCTGGTCTACACTATATTCAACACTATACTCAAGGAACGGTGTAGTCTTCAAGGGAATAAATACATCAAAAACAAAACAAAAACAACAAAAAACCGATAATGAATACAAGAAAGTAAGCCTTTAAAACAATACTTGCACATCAAATTTCCTTTTTTACATGGTTGTGCAATGTGTGCTCTAGAAGAACTTAGAAGGTTTTTTGAAGAACACGGTAGAGAGGGTTGGAAAATGTACCTCCAGTAGATGGAAGTTCTCTATATTTGTTTTCTCAAAATCAAGTAGAAACTTGTACACATGTATACAACATCATTTTTTTCTACTAAATATTTAATTGATTTTGCGGCTTTAGGCACCTAAACTATTTGATATCCGCCTTATGAAACACATACGCCGAATTAGTACGCATTATTTACATTCCACATCCGAAGCGCGATGAGGAGGCACCTTCACCTCCTTCGAATACGGGCTTTGGTTTTGCTCGATCCACTGGCAACTCTTCGTTAGGTGGGTCAACCAAAGTACTGTTGCGCATAAACCACTCCGGCACAGGGTTTCTAGGAATTGATAGCACAGGTAGCTTTGAAGAAAGTGCTTTGCCTAGATGCACCCAAGGTTACCAATAGTGTACAAAGGTTGATCAAGCGTCGACCAATCAACCTGCTTGCCCAACTCACATTCCGCATATATCATTGCTCCAATTCTTCTCGGAATGTTATTTGATCGATACCGTGTTTCGTGGAAGATGGCTCGTAAAACCTCTAAAAACCTCCATTTTATTTCAATGGAGGTAATATTTGAATATGTCAATTGCTTCAATCGACAATGGTCCTCGTGTGCTTCTGGAGTATACCATAGGTCGAGGTGAGCAAAACCAATGTGTTCATACGCCTGTTGACAAGTCCATGGCTTCGGTAAATCCTCCCATCCTCTATATGCCAAATGATTAATGTCCCCGTAAATTTCCAGCTCCAAATCCGCAGGCTTCTTGGCTCTTTTCGAAGGACCCCGGCCCAAACATGGCACATTTAAATTCCTCCTCCCCCCACCATCTCCACCACCGCTATGCATGGTGAAAATGTTTCAAACAAACCTAAACCACTACAAAATACTTCTAATTGCTTTTCTAATACTAGCTAATTATTCTAATATGATTATGCCGCCTATATCTAATTGCACTTTAAAATAGTGCTACAATAAATCCCATGCAAGCACTTCAAAATAGCGCTGTTAAGAGATGGCAAAAAAATATTAATTACACGGCTTCGTCAGATCTCTGATAACTTCAAAATATTCTATACCTGTGCTGATGTATTTGAGGACTAAAAATCCCCTTTCGGATAATCTCCGTTCTCAAGAGGACCACTTTCCCACCTAGAAACCCCGCACACCGCCGTCAACGTGGAGGCAAGTGCGTCAGGGTGCCCAGGATTCGTGGAAAAGTGTGCCTGTAAAATTTACTCCCTCCCCCTTTATAGCACTCTGTCCGACCATGTCCACCCATGTCCGGGCCTTTCCGCGGCCGTAGGGTCGCAACTGTCCGCGGGCAGTCCGCGTCTCGTCCGCGCTCTGTCCGCGGGCAGTCCCGAGTCTCGTCCGCCCTATCCACGGGCAGTCCGCGTTCAGTCCGCGTTTCATCCGCGACCAGTCCGACGCAGATTCCGCGGCCACTGAGTTACTTGTCCGCGCGCCTCTAAAAATTTTGTCTACATTCTCTTTACAGTCAGACCTCGAGAAGTGTTAGGGGTTGCGAGCATTCTTTTTGTTAACACTTAGGCCCGCTGTACACTATGGTGGAGAACTCCACCGGCCAAGAATTCAAGGGAAATGGAGCAATAAGATCGGAGTACAAATTGTTCTTCATTGGATTGGGTTTACACTATGGCTACAACTTGACCGGTGAAGAACTTCAAGCATGGATGAAAAGATGACATGGATGCCTATGTGGCAACACTTTATTGAAGAGTTCCTCTGCTCTGGATTAGTTTCTTCTTCAACCTCAACCCCCGGACAAGAAACCAAACCACTTGAGGAGAACAATTTGCTTAAAATATACTTTCCCACTACAAATTTGCTGAATTTTACATAAGTTCAAGTTCATTCTTTTTCTTCCACGAGTGTCTATATTTTAAAAAAATTGTTGAGTAAGTTGCGCATTTTTTTCTAGTTTATGTGGTACAAATTTAAAGTTAGTTTGATTAGCATTCAGTGAGTTACGTGCATTTTAGTGGAATGGAGTTCTGCATACTGGGCAAATTTTTATTGCTAATGATTTTCAATTGTACTTTAATTGTAATGACATGATTGTGGTGTTTGTGTTTAGAGTAGGAGTTTACTACTTGTTACTCTTTCTTAGATTTTCAAAGTTGATAGTAGCCCAAAAACTCTATGCTAGATTATGTTTTCTATACAAGATGTAGAGTTAACCCGGTGTAATAAGTGGCTCTCAATATTGCATTGCATGTTGAAATCATGTGAGCTTTTTACCACACAAACTAGACAAGTAGAAACATTTTTTACAACAACTTTTACTACATTTTTACACTTGATATAAAACGTATAGATTTTGAAAGGTGATAGTAGCCAAAAATGCATGTTGGACCTTACAACATTAAGTAGATGGGAGATATCCATCCTTTGTTCAAAGAAATTAAAAACTATTCTGGGAAAAGATTTTCCATCTACTAAAAGTAGATGCATTGAAGAAATTAGAAGGAAAAGACAAGATGACATGGCAAAAAGCGGGAAGGAAATTTTAAAAACAATTTATATTTATGATACATAATTTATTTAGAATATTTTTGTCCTAGTTTGACCTTATATTTGGACATCAATCTTTGTCGAGATATATCTAGTCTTTCTTTTTATTTTTATACTGACATCTTCTGAAATTTCTTTTACACACTCCTCTAATGTGCAAATATCATTTCATTTCTGTTAGTTGGATCAATTATTGTCCACATTAACAAACAATGTCCTAAAGATTTATACTATTAATTTTGGCTGAGACTTCTTTACCGGCCGGTGGAGTTCCCCACCGAAGTGTAAATTCCTATTAGGCACCGGTAACTCATAACACTTATAAGTTGTGATGTCGATGATTTGTAAAACTTACAATAAAAAACCACTTAGCAGAATTTAAAAGGTAAATACATAACATTTATAGAAATAATGGATGTAATTACGAAACTTTGATTCATTATTCATCTATTCGTGTCACCCTCAATCTTGAACCTCCATTAGGCACTTGTTGTCTAGAAAAAAAAATTAACCAACAAAAGTACTTTATCTTTTTGGGCACATACGATCATACTACTAAAATCATAATCCGCGCAGTGAACCACGGACCGTTCAATCGCGCTGTCAACCTTGGAGTAAACTATGGGTACGATGCAGCCAACCACGTAATAAATCATGTTACCTTTTTCAAAATATAGTTTGTAATATAAAAACTACATGAGAATGGTTGGACTATTGCGTTGCAAAACATTAGCTTGAGTTTTTGGGTGTGACAAATATGCATTTGTGTGTTGCAATCTGTGCTTTTGATTAGAAATTGGACGTTCAATTTTTTTTTTGAGTTAAGCACTAAAAGATTGAATTGTAAATTATGAGTTGTAAACTTCGAGTGACAAAGTTGTGAAGTTGGAGTTGTGAGCTTGGAGGTTGGCATACAAAGTTGGAGTTGCAAAATTACATATTCAAGTTGTGGAGATTGAAATTACAAGTATTGAGGTGAGATTGCAAGTTTTGAGATTGTTATTGCAAATTGAGTTTGTGGGTGTGTGAATTTGAGATTGTAATTGCAAGTTGAGTTTGTGGGTGTGTAAAATTTGCATTTGTGTGTTGCAATTTGTGCTTATCCAAAATAAGATTGAAACTCTTGATTACAAATTTGACATTCATAACATTTTTTAAATGCCATGTTAAAATGTAAAAAATCTAAAACTTAATTAATTTATTTCTATTCTATTCTATTACACTAGTGGAACCCCCGTCCTAACCGACGGGTCATGGGCACTCTTGAGTTAAACAAATGTATGTAGATAAAAACTTTAAATTTTGGATTAGATCAAATCCAAATCCTAATGAAAGGACACATTCAAAGGATTCCTCTAAAAGGTACATTCAAATGATTCCTTCAAAGGGCACATTCAATGGATTCCTCCAAAGGGCACATGCAAAGAAATTGTGGAATTGTTTTGTAGCGTTCATTCATTTGACGCTCCATTGTCATCTACGTGTTCATCCACTTGACGTGTTCTTCATCCTGTATTCTTTTATATATATAGATTATAAAATTCATGCATGGGTTTCAAAGATATATTTATATTTTATGTAGATTGTTGTTACCTTTATTTTTTATATTTTGTGATATTAAAACTACATTAAAAAGGTTGAACTAATGCGTTGCAAAGCAAGCGCCAATTGCTAGTCCTCCTCTAAAAATATAACATAAATTGTTATATTTTTTTCTGTTGTCGTCCATGTTTTTTTTAGCATGGCATTGTATACCTATATTTTCCGGGTTTAGAAAGTGCCTATACTGAGATACCAAGTGTTTTGATGTATTCCTTAATTTTTAAAACCTCTACATAAATGTCCCCTGAGCGCATCTTCACCATGATGGATAAAAGTGGCTTCCTCCACTTCAGGGAATTGAGTCTCTTGTAAGTGCTTGGAATCACCGAGGTGCCCAACATCAAGTCAACTGAAGTGTTCTTTTTGCACTATTGTTATTCCGATATTAATCTCAGTCACGTTTACTTGAAAGTGTGCAATGGCCCACGCACTTAATGCTCTATTGGTAATCTTTCCACCAGTAGCTAACAGTCTCACGATATTGAATAATCTCTTGTTTATGTATAACACTTAACATATAACACTTACTAGTCTTAATTTGAAGGGATCGGAAATCTCCATAACACATATAGAGTGTTAACACTTTTCGAGGTAACCCTTATTGATGTCTGACTGTACTAGGTACCTTATGGTGTGTTACAATGTCTAGAAATAAAAAGAAAACATATGGTAAACATACAGAGAGGGTATAAAATAAGACTTAAAAGTAAGAGTATTTTGTGAAACATATGGAAAACACAAAGAATGGATATCAATATAATTGTTTACTTGGGTTTAGGGGTTAGGGTTTAGGTTTTGGATTCATATAGAAGTATATTTCAAGACCTTACGATTGAGAATCCAAAATTTCACTTTAAATATGATTTTAATGTCTCTTTATGGGAGTGGTTGATTGAACTAGTCTTTGAGCGGGTTCGGGAATTATTTTGGTCATGAGTGACCCGCCCTTGTCAAAGATGGCAGGACGGGCCATGTAAGGAATCTTGCCCTTAGGGGTAATAGATCTCAATTAAATTGGAAGGAGAATGAACATGGAACGAAGGACCAAGGGACAATAATGAATAATATCTAAATAAAATTAGAAGGGGAGGGAATGGAAGAGAATTAATCGCAGATGACTATCTAAACTAAATTAGAATGAGAAGGAGGAGGAGATTTATCACTAAAGCATTCAATTAAAATAGAATGAGAGGGAACCAAAGGAACAAGGTTCTCATTTCAAAAAAATTTAATTCCTTCTCATTCTATTTCAATGAAGTTCTTCATTTGCAACGATACATTTTCAGGTGTGTCATTTCCAACATCGAAAATCATTTATTGTCTATACAAAAGAAGAGCATTTCATGTGAAGTCATGGAATTAGGGAAAATGGCCCACATTGTTAACTAGGGAATTAATAGAAGGGTTTCATTTCCTATAAATGGTAAATCTGAATTTGTAATCTGCCAGCCCTCCACTGCTTCTACCAATTTTTGAGATATGCGTTGCCTTTTCTTTACCTCGTCTAATTCGTTACAACACCTTGGCAATGATGATAACGATGTTACATAGAAAAGTCTTACTTGAATGTTAAACGTTAAACCTAAGTTATAGGGAGAGGGATCCAAGCCAAACAAAGATGAAGAAAAAAACGATGAAATATTTGAAGAATTGTCTGCAATAAACAACAAATACTATCTTTATTGGAATTATTTTACATCCATTTCAAGTCTTACTTTCCAGGATTTAAAAAAAATAATAAGCGGATAAATAATACAAGAAAATATGATTTTGATTTGCAACTTGCACATCAATATTATTTTTTTACAAAGGTCTACTCTAGAAGAAATTAGAAAGTTTCTAGAAGAACATGTAGCGAGAATTGGAAAATGTGCTTCCGGTAGATGGAAGTTTTCTAAATTTGTTTTCTCAAAATCAAGAAGGAATTTGTACACATGTACATTACATCTCTCTTTTCTACTAAATATTTAATAGATTTTGCGATTCTAGGAACCTAAACTATTCGATATCTGCCTAAAGAAAAAAATACGCTGAATTAGTACGCACTATTTATCTTCTATACCCTTAGCGCGACGATGAGGCACCATCATTACGGCACGTTTGAGGTCTATAAGAAGCTTGCAGCACCTCTGTTTCCACTCTCTGTCTATTCTGTGGACCATCGAGGATAGCCTTGACTTTTGGGGAAACATCGTTCAAGATAAAGTCAAGGGCCAAACTATGTACCCGGGATTGATGATACATTCTTTCCGCAACCAAGTCCACCGTTGCATTGCGTAGTTCTGAGACTTCTTCCACCGCGCGATACATACGCCTGAATTCCGCACCAATGACCGCCAGCTCTCCGGATGAGTTGTAATGTGGTGCAGGCCCAAGGCCATGCAATATTGTCTGTGTCTCACGATCAAAATGCCACCCCATTACATTGTAGAAAAACATCTTCAGACTGTAATCTGGTAGTTGGTTAGGATACAACCCCTCCGCCGCCCGCAGTATGTTCGTTGGATCTTTTAAGGTGCGATATGCCTCGTTTGCTGCAACCAGCTCTGCATGTGATACGTTGAATCTCCAATTCCATTTAACGGGTTTCCCTTCATCAGTGCCTACGTCAAAATTTGGAAAGTATTCTTGACGATACTCCCAATGTGTCGGCATGAAATCTCTCAAGCCAAATTGCAAATATAGACGGGCATGATACGGCGAATGACAGATGATGCATGAGCGACTTAGGATCATATGCTCAATGAGACATTGTGGATGGAATGAATGTCCACATGCTCCGAGCGTATAACACCCTTCCAAGCCCCATGGATATTGACAAATGGGACAAGTTTGACCCTCTGTGGTCATTGTCCCCGCATTTGCCCATATTTTATGTTGCCCATCTCTATCCTTCTCATGGATATCAAAACGGTGATCTTCTTCTTGAATGCGCGCCCAGTTGATGCTACCATTGGCAGTAGTCACTTCTGGGTCCATGTCATCCCATCTACTTGGATACATTTTTTCTACGTCGGCCAAGATGTAAGTAAGAAGGCTCTCAACTTGTGCTTAGATGTCCACTCTTCAGCAATCTTTGCTATCTCAGCCTGACATTGTCTCGCACGTGATGCCGCCAACACCGTGCCCAATATCATGGTTTCCCTATCGGTATGGAGTTGGAGTATGTCGTTTTGCATTGCAGAAATACTTGCTTCATATTTTGTATTACAATGGCGGACTTCTTCTAATTCAATCCGCAATTGGGCCATGCTAGCAACCATCTCGTTCTTCTCCGCTTCCAAGCATTCTGTTTTTAGAGCTCCTTCTTCCGCACGTTCTTCTGTTTCAGCCTTGTACGCATCATACTCCCCGCGTAACTGATCGTGTTGTTGTGCCGTCACATGTTCGATATTAAGATCCCTCAATCTCAAACTACATTGATTCCATATCTCGTCAACGATTTGTTGATCCACATCTTGTTGGATGAGGGCGACTTCCAGAGAATGTTGAACGAGGGCCTCATTCTAGGGGCCTTGTTGGGACCCACCATCACAAGGCGCTTCACCAGCCGGCACAATATTATTCCTTCGATTGCGGGGCTTTGGTATTGCTCGATCCGCTGGCAACTGTTGGCCTGGTGGATCAACCAAACTACTCTTTCTGCTAAACCACTCCGGCACGGGATTTCTAGGAACTGATAGTATAGGCAACCTCGATGTAAGTGCGTCGCCTAAATGCTTCCCAACATTGCCAGGGAGGTCCAAAGCTTGATTAAGCATCGACCAATCAACCCGCTTGTGCAACACACATTCTGCGTATACCATCGCAGCTATTCTTCTAGGAATGGTATTCTTTGGCCAACGTGTTTCGTGGGAGATGGCTCGTAAAATCTCCAAAAACCTCCATTTTATCTCTACGGAAGTAATGTTGGCATACGTTAATTGCTTCGTTCGGCAATGATCCTTGTGAACTTCCGGAGTATACCATCGATCGAGGTGAGCAAAACCAATGTGCTCATACGCCTGCTGACATGTCCATGGCTCCGGTAGATTTTCCCATCCGAAGTACGCCAAGAGATTAAGGTCTCCGTAAATTTCTAGCTCCAAATCCGCAGCCTTCTTGGCTCTTTTTGAGGGACCCATGCTCAAATCTGGCGCATTTAAATTCCTCCTCCCTCCACCACCTCCACCACCTCCACCACCGCTATGCATGGTTGCCATGCTTTAAACAACCCTTAACCACTACGAAATACTTCTAATTGCTATTCTAATACTAGCTAACTATTCTAATATGATTATGCCGCCTATAACTAATTGCACTTCAAAATTGTGCTCAATTAATCCCATGCAAGCACTTCAAAATAGTGCTGATGAGAGATTGTTAAAAAGTATCACATACATGGCTTCTTCAAATCTCTGACAACTTCAACACCTTCTATACTTGTGCTGATGCTTTTGAGGACAAAAAATTCCTCTTTCGGGTAATCTCCGTCCTCAAAAGGACCACTTTCCCACTTTGAAAACCCCGCACACCGCCGTCAACGTGGAGGCAAGTACGTCAGGGCGTCCAGGATTCGCGGGAAGGTGTGCAAAAAACATTTCCTCCCTCCCCTTTTATACCCCCTTGTCCGCCCTTGTCCGCCCATGTCCGCGGCCGTAAGGTGGCACCTGTTTGTGCCCTATCCGCGTCTCGTCCGCGTCCTGTCCGCGCCTCGTCCGCGCCTTGTCCGCGGGCAGCCCGCTCCCTGTCCGCGTGCAGTC
>OZ020519.1:21988378-22042585 GCA_963971425.1 Bryoerythrophyllum caledonicum | reverse complement strand
ACCTGTCCGCGCTAGTCCGATGCAATATGTGCGGGCACTTCTTTCTATGTCCGCTAACTCCTAAATATTTTTCGCATTCAATTTACTGGGTACCTTATTGTACGAGATGAATGTCTTGAAATAATAATGACATTAAAAAGTAAGAGTATATTATGAAACATATGGAAAACATACACAAAGAATATCAATAGACCTCGTAGTATGCATAATGGGAAATTTAATAGACATCCACTCAAGAACGCATTCGTACTATTGGATCATTCTCTTCTATGCACCGTGGATCCACATCAGATTCATCCGTGCTCTCTTCATCGTCGGATTGTGGAGTAGCACTTCTCAATTGCAAGTTATCGTCTCGACCAATAACCAACCTCCTTATTGGACGAGAGCCGTTGATGTCACGTATTCCATTGTCATCCATATTGGGTCTTCCGTCAGATGGGTCGTAAGCTTCACCGACAAATGGCATTAGTATTCTTTGATTCCTTCATCGTCTCTTCCTCCCTCGTGTAGTCTTTCGTCGACCACTAGCACTTGCGGTGCTTGTAGAAGCCTCTCCGCAATGTGGAAGTGCTGTACCTACATCATCAATTGCATTGATGTCTACATCTAAGGACAAAACTATCTCTCTTCCACTTGTTACAAGCACCCTTCCACCCCTGCGTACAGAATGACCTCACTCACTTGCTGGAGTGAGAGGTTGCCTTTGAACGGTTGGACTATGAACATTATTCGACCAAATGGATTACCGGCGATTTCGTCCTTGTCCAATGTTTGGGCAATTGTTTTGAAGTGCTACCAATGAAGCACCGACCCCCCGTGTGGTCGCTCCACCGAATCTCCTCGCAACTACTTGACTACGGGTGATCCGCCGATTTTGTATTCCAACTTGGGGAGGTAGTACATCAACCTCCGTGGTTGACACATTCACTACAACGTCTCCAATAGGCGTGGATAACCCTTGAACATTTGAAGTCGTAATACATGGCAGATTGGAATTGCCATTGCAAACCACCCTCGATGGCACAAAAGACGTATCACCCACCGGTGTAGTGGCCTCCTCATCCCTGTGATCCGGGATATGTTGCCTTTCCCCACCAAATGATAACGAATCACTTTCAGGCTGGGATGGCAAGTCAACGTTTACGTGGACGGCTTGGTGGTGAACGCCCCCTTCCTGCTCAGGCCAGAGCCCTTGTCCTGCACAAAGTTGTCCAAATGACGGCCCATCATCATCCCCGGGAAGGTTAGATGGCAATTGAACATGTTGTGGTTCTTCACCTTCGATAAACTCAAAAAGACCAATATCTTCAGTTTTGCGATCACCATCAAAGTGAAGACCGTCATAATCCGAACTGTTATCCCCATCATGGTGACCCTCACCACCGTCACCATCTGAATCTTCATTGTCCAAATAAAAAGTACCAGCGTCCATGTCAAAATCACCAAGTCCATCATGATCGACATGATGGCCATCATCATTTGCATCATCAGAATCGTCCCCATTGCTTTCATCATCGGAATGCACACCATTCAACTCAAGCCACTGAGCAACCTTTGTTCCTCTTTGATGCCTAAGGAGCCTAGAATTGGTGTAAATGTAAATGAGGTCCTCCGCCTGACTATGTTGTAGGCGATTGCGGGATTTGTTTTGAATATAAGAGTACATGCTCCAATTGCGTTCGCATGCGGAAGCAGAACATACTTGAGCAAGGATGCGTCTTGCTATAATCTGCAATTGCTTTGCCCCGCCTCCCATGGCATTCCACCATACATGGGGTGGTACATTCAAGACATTTGGTTGCATGGAATCTGCAAATGTCCCTCTGTTCTCAATGAAATCTTGGTACTGATTGAGGACCAAACCTAGATCATCCTCCCTCGTAACTAGGTTCCGAAGAACACCATTCAAGATTGGTCTCGCAAGCTCGTGCTCGTGCAACGGGGCCTATCCACGCAAAGAAGGATTCAACATAGCCCCCGCCCAATGAAGGTCAGTAATCATGAGCCTCCACCTTGCGTTAAAGGCATCTAATGCCCTTGTTGTCAAATCTTATTCCAAGCAGAACGGGGCATTGCGGAATCCTTGAACATGGATCCCCAATTCATGCATGACCTTCCATGCATGACACATAGCGGGAGCATTGCCGTCAAACACATGAAGAGCACGTACCACCGGCAACACCATGTACTCAAAATTCACACAAACATCCCAGAATCCATCCGAGCGTATAACGCGTCGTGCATAAAGGCCTTTTGCATGTGCCCTTGTATTTTGAGTCCGCAATCCCGCTAGAAAAGCATGCCAGTCTTCATCAACCACCATTCGCTCCAATGCTTGTGTGGGAAGCCGTTCCCCCTAACTTCCGGAATTTAACACCAAATCCGGAAGAAAATTAAAAAAAAAAAAAAAAAATAGGTAGTTAGTCGGCCATAAGAGCATAAGTAGTTCATAGAACGGAATTAGATTTTAGTGCTGCGCCGGAATCCCTAATGGAGGTAGTTACAGCATCTTTCTCGAAAGTTGCAAAACCGGAGTACGGTTGCAGCCGGACCCGGAAATGCCATCATGACGCGTAACGGTTTTCCGTACAAGGGCGTCAGATACAAAACGCGACTGGTAGCCCTGCGCGCCAATCTTTTAGGGTTTCTAGCAGTCTCCTTCTCCTTCCAATCCGCGCATTCTCTTAGGGTTTCACATCCGGCCTTTGTGAAAGACGGTAGCATAGAATTAGGGTAGCACGAGAGACTTGGCGAGGTCAGTGCGTGCAGGATTTCTGGACATCATTGCGAGGTGCAAGTTTACGGAGAGGTGGGCACGGATGGCGGGCAAGAAGGGCAAGGCTCCGGCTACCAAAACCCTGCTGCTACAGAAGGTGACTCCGGAGATTCCGAAGCCGGTCAAGACCTGCCGGGTGTTAAAGAGCTTCCTCGAGATCATGGGGTGTGAAGGTCTTTCAGCGACACCATGGGCATTCCAGAGCAAAACGATGATGGCGGAGATCCTCGGAGAGCCACCAAGCCAGTACGCGCAGAAGGTCAGGGCGCATCCGGAGGTGTGGACCACGGCACTTTGGAGAGACACCTACGAGTTCCGGGCACGGACGATCAAGGTGGCGGAGCGTGACGACGCCATCCTGAAGGGCGAGTTCCGCGCGAAGGCTAACCCTGAAGACGGTTACGTCCTCAGTGACCTCACCGATTCGAATGCGAGGTTAGTAATGGCGTTGTTCAACCCCATTTTCCATCCCGAGAAGCCTAAACGGATAGTGTCCAAGCTAGCTACACTGATCCTGGGGTCGATGAGAGGAAAGTTGTCCGTCGACTAGGCGGCCATCATGGACGAGCAGATCGATAGAATGGTGAAGATCCTGCCGAAAGCCCGGAAGACCCCATCTCCCCTTTCCACCTACCTGGCTCATATGTACGCAAAGCAGAAGATGTTGAATCCGGATGAGCAGGCCGAGTACGATAGCCTGCTCACCATTCAGTCATACGGAGGGATAGAAACAGATGAGGAGCCGGAAGAATCGACGGACTCTAAGACGGAGAAGTCATCATCCCCCCTCATACTTCGAAGACTAAACCGGAAACGGAGTCGTTCAGTGCAGAGGACTCCGGAAACCCCCGGAGCATGCTGGCCTTTATCGACAATTCCGGCTCAGAGCCCACCCGCAACACCACCAACCGCGCTGGAAACAACACCGGAAGACGACCGATTCATAACCGGATCCGAGCCAGGACCCACATTTGTTCCAACCATCACTAGCGACATACCGATAAACATTCACGAGCTCTACATACACATTGTCTGGCGGACCAGAATTCAGGAAGGAGAAATCCGGGAGAGGCACACCATGATCATGGCGGTCCTGGAGGCAGTAGGACTGGAGGACACCACTCACCTCATCGCTCAGCTCAGGAAGATGAAGGAGAAGCACGGTTCCGTCACCAGACTAGAGCAGGAAAACGCCACTATAACCAAGATCATCACCCGGCTCTGGGGTCAGGTCTGACAGGCGGAAGCTGCACGGGATGCAGCACATCATGCCTGAGTGGTGGCAGAAACGAAGGTCCGGGCAGCCTCTCAGACATTGACCGATATCCGCACGGCGTTGGACTTCCCGGTGGATACGGTCAACCGGGCGTTGCTCTACACGGAGAGCTTGGAGAAGAACGAGAAGCTCAACAGGGGGCAAATCATCCGATTCCTCGTGGATCATAGCCGGAAAATGGAGAGCACCTGGACCAAGATGCAGGAGCTAGCGAGGGATCTCGTGGCGGCAACCTCAACAGTACCAGAACCTCCACCTCCATTTCCGGCACCTCCTGCCCCAGACGCGGCCGGACCATCCGGACCCACTGCCGGACCGTCCAAAACCGCTCCAAGTCCGTCCGGATCACCATCCGGACCGGCTGCTACTTCCCCGCCCCAACCTCCGGCCGGCTCTTCACCCAGACCTACAGCCGGAACGCCGAAGTCACTCAAACTATAAGAAACCCGTGTTTTTTGTTATGTCTCCATTCATATCAATGTGTTTTGTTGATGTCTTGGTGTTAGCGAATAATGTCCCCCCGAATGTGAGGATGTCCACGCGTCAATAATGAACAGTGGAGGTGGGAGGGTACCGAAACACGCGTGTGAAACAGGAGACGCGACGATGTTTCCGGCAACGTGTCCGTCTCCGAGGACGTCACCGAGGACATCCTAGGTGACGCGAAACTGCCACGTTGGCAGCGGACTATCGTTTCATCTGAGGTAAGAACGTGAAAGTTACTACTGTGCAAGGTAGAAAGCTGCCCAACAGTAAAAAAACAGCAAGACGGGCAACAATGTGGAGGAGGAGAACAAAAAAGGCACCACCCTTTAAATTTTTTTAATTTTTAATTTTTTGGAAATTAATTTTTTTGATTTTAAAATAAAAGGAATATTCTGATTATAGTCATTCTGATTTGTCTACTTCATATAAAACTTTTTAATAATAAAATTTACTTTTTAGAAATTAAAAAAAAATTAAAATTAAAATTTTAATAATATATTATTTAAATTGGTTATTCTGTAATATAACCTGACATACTAAATTAAGTATTATATATTTAAATATTAAAAAAATATTTATAACTTAATATAATATTAAAGTGTATTTTTTCTACAAAATCCAGAATTAAAAAAAAAAAAAACATTTTGCAAAGTTCTAAGTGGCAATACCTATGTGGACATATTATATATTTTGTAGTTTACAGCTGTTCATCTACATGGCAAGCAAAATTCCACATCCACGAACCTCACAAGTCATTTTGTGTTCAGGTCCACGTCATTTGAGACATCCAACTCCATATGTCTTCAGTGACGTCACTATGTCTCTAAAGACATCCTCCGGGATGTCCTTGAGAACGTTGCAGAAACGCGACGATGTCTTTGCAAAAATTCTGGAAGATGTTTTTTGAGACGTCCCACTTGGGTGTCTCCGTAGTCATCCTCGGAGACATCACCAGAAACATCAAAAGGGACATCCATATGCGGTCATGTTTGAGTGGATGTCACCTGTGTCTCGTATGACGTGGCTGTTGGCACCAGTCCGAACGTGTTGTACGACATCCCCTCAGACATTTGCATGTTGTTAATGACATGTCCGCGGTGACATCCGCAACAATGCGACCCGTGTCTCGAAGAATGTTTTCAGGGATGTCCACGAAGACGTCCCTGAAAACATCTACCATAACATTCATGATGCAGCATGGCGTCTTGGCCCAGACATTGACTATGACACGGTAGAGGACGTGAGAGGCCATCAGCAAAAACATGTAAAATGTCCTCCGATACATAGTAATGTCAGCATACACGTCCATGGGGATGTCCCGGCGGATAGATGAAGGGGGCAGTAATGTACGGTACTACGAGCAAAATGTCCAAAAATCACTACTCCTCCTCAATCTCAACTTGGTTGTTGGTTTCTGTTCCGGTTACGACATAGCTCCCTCCCGTCGTAGCAGCTCTCCGAATTGGGTCCGTTTCCAAAATCGGCGGTTGCAAGCCCTGGAAGTCCTCGTCGTCACCAATTGCGATAGCGTTGGCCACTAGATGCTGATGATGGGGTGTGTTTTGCCTCCCTCTAACTTCTGTTCTGCAAACAATCTTCCACCCGAGTCTCGTAGGGTCATCGCAGAAAAACCCCTGCTGACAATGCAAGGGGAATGCAAAGGAATCCGCATGTACTCTGTTGTCCATGTGGTTGAAGTTTGCCACGCTGAATCCGTACTTGTCACGTTCAATGCTAGGAACTCGCACATCTCGTGACGCTTTAACACACTCGCATAGCAACACCGTCGTATAGTGATTGCGATAATCCAATTCCAGTATCTCCTCGATGTACCCGACATACTCGGCTGTATGGTCAATGGGCCTCCCATTGCGAATCCCCCAACGCAATTGCTATGTATAGGTGGCCACCACACAGGAGTCCGGAGTTACAAGGCCTCCTTCGGAAGTCCTAACACGCAAATGCATCCCAAATCCATACATTTGTCGGTGGGAGGTTGCATAACGCTCCGGCGGACATGAATACTGTATCACGTCCTGGTCCAAGAGAACTCCACCCTATTCTGCTGCCTGCACCCGCGCCTTCAGCCAATCAGCAAAGCTTGGCAAATCACTCAGTTCGGGTGGGTATGTCACCGGTCTAGAAGGTCGACGACGTCGTGACAGTACTCGAAATGCCTCTCGCTCTTCCCATCTACGTCCCTTCGCTGTGATGTATTCCTTGAACAGCACATCCACCTCTGTTCTTAGACATCAGACATGTACGGTAATCACGTAGTGCACCTGTGACGTTGGGATTTATCCCCTAAGACGTCTCCAGTGACATCCGTCTGTTCACGTGGACGTTGCAAATGACATGTACACGTCCATCATCTGTACATCCTCCAAAATTCTACAATGTTATGTTCAATGTCAGCATGGACAGGCATGTAACGTTCACGTGTCCCCTATTTTGATGCATATGAATGATGTCAAGAAGAACATTAGAAAGTGCTTAGAGAGGAACTCACTCTCGCCACGGCTCCAAGCAAGGTGCGTTGTCAATTATGAATGCGTGTGCATAGCCGCGGACCTCATCGGACATTCTTCGCTTCGTGTATTCATTCAGCCTCAATATCTCGTCGTTCATAATGGCGTCCTCGTTCGGGTCCCATACACGGTGGGTTGTTGCTGTATGCCGCTGCATGTACTCTGTGCAGAACCCAAGCGTGTCCTCTAGTCTATAGCCTTCTGCTATACTCCCTTCTGGATGTGCATACGTCCGTACGTAATCTTTCAGCGTCTTCATGTATCTCTCAATTGGATACATCCACCTGCAATGCACCGATCCGCATATGAATAGTTGTTCCATGAGATGCACGGGAAGATGAGCCATCACGTTCAGGAATGTGGGCGGAAACTCCTTCTCCAACACACACGTTGCGATTACCACGTCCCGCATGAGAGCATCGAGGGCGTCTTCCCGTACCTCTTTGTCACATATACGCTGGAAGACTCTGCACATTTTGATGATAGCTACGCGCACCTCTTCGTCCAGCAAGTTCCGAACAGCCACCAGGAGAATCTACAGGAGGTAGTACAATCATCATGTTTGACTTCTGAAAACGAAAACACAAGAAGGTGGAAATAATCATGACTGCGATCACCTCTGGGCTCCTATGCTGCGTATGTCTCGACAGACATCAGCATTGTCTGGCCAAACATTGAAATGTCATAAAAAACATCATCGTGTCTTGTAGAACATTTGTTTGTGTCCAATTCAACTTCCAGATGTTTTGCAAGACGTGGCTTACAGGAAAGAGTCCATACAAGAGAATCCTCAAAAATAGACATTCACAGTTCCCATGCAATGCACTATAGCTGTTACAATAAGTGTATTCTGACTGAAGGTAATTTAAGAGTAGTACCCATACCTATTGCATGAGGACATGATAGTCGTGTGTCTTCATGTATTGCAGCTTTCCGTCCTGCAGCCGCTTGTGAATTGCTCCTACGTAGTTTGTGGGAGTGCGGATGCTGGAAACAATGTGCACAAACTCTCGCTTCTCCTCAGGCTTAAGTATGTACGGTGTCTGCGGCATGTAGTATTCGTCACCTCGGCGTCGGGGGGGCTCCACCCATATCTCCTCACGTATGTTCAAGTCCTCCACATCTTGATGACTTCCTGGGCTGTCGTTCATTCCAAACAATGTCTTCAGAATGTTTTCGCATAGATTCTTCTCGCAATGCATGACGTCCAGTACGTGTCGAACCTTGAGATGCTGTTAGAATGAACCATGCATGTTGATTAGATTTGTAATATTTCATGTGCATTTCTAAGAACAGTGCCACGCGGTTCTAGAAACATCCCTCTGCTACTGAGGATGTCCTGAAGTATGTCTGCAAGAACATCTTTCATAACGACATAGACATCACAAGTAACGCTGCGACGTCTACTATGACAGCAACATTGACACAATGCATCCGATATTTGTTCCAACAGTCAGCATATACGAAGTGTTCACCTGCCAGTACGGAAGTTCGAAGAATGCGCTAAGACGTTTGACTCCCGTGTAGTACACAGGGTCACTTGGAGATCCTTCCCTGCCACCAAGATCTAAGTATGACTGCCGCCACGCTGCGTAATGGATGACGTCTGCACCTGACATGGTTCGAGGCGTTGTCCGGTTCTCACGCTTCCCATTGAACCTAGTGTTCCTACGGTACGGATGGTGACGAGCAAGGTACCGACGTACTCCTCCATACACTATCTTCGAACCTCGTGTCGTACGGTCGGGACGCATATCCCCTGCCTTCGCCATCCGTGCATCTGTCTCCGGGCCACATTCAAGACATCCTTTATATCCCTTACAGCATAGGCCTAAAATTAGGCCGTATGCAAGGAAATCCGAAATGGTCCACATCAGCAATCCACGTAGATTGAAGCGTCGAGACCCCACGGGTTGGATAAAATCATGTGCGGCGATTCCTCACCAAAGTTGGTGTAGTTCCTTCAACAGCGGGCGTACAAACACGTCGATGTTTGTTGCAGTTGGAGAACGCTTCTCCGATATCAATATGCACATGGATATGAAGAACTTCTTCGTTACAAACCAAGGCTCCAAATTGTAGATTAAGACCAGCACTGGCCACGTAGACCAATTTGTGTTGCTCAACTTGAAAGGATTGACACCATCTAGTGCTAAAGCAAGACGCATGCTGCGGTCCTCACGTCCAAAGCCGTCAAACGCGACGTCCATGTTGATGTGTTTCCATGCTGGGCTGTCAATCACGAATCGCATCACGTCGTCGTCACTAACGTGCTTTGTGTGACCTGTCAACATCCCCGCAATTTCTGGTGATTGCCACATTCGTTTCAAGCGGGGAATGAGAGGGAAGTGCCTAATCACCTTGGCTGGGATGGAGTTAGTGCCTTCCAACCATCGGGACTTGGAACACTTTGGGCATGTCTGCAACTCCGCATGTTCATCCTCATAGAGGACACAACCATCAGGACATGCATGGATGTTGTTGTAGTTCAATCCCAACCTTCGAATGGTCTTCGATGCAGCGTAATGACTATTGGGCAGCTTGTTGCCTACAGGGAGCACATCCTGTGCCAAATACCGCAGCAACTCACTAGTGAACGTGTTGCTCACCCCAAAAACAACACACATGTTCATGATGACGATTGTTGCGGAAACAACGCTTGTTCTGGATCCCGCATAGAATGGTGTAGTGGCTTCCTCATACAATTGCTGGAGGCCATCCACCGTATCGCTATCAATGTCGTCATCCTCTTCCAAGTGTTGTTGCCCCTCTGCATCATTATGCAGTGCATCACCACGGTCGAGGGCCTCCATGACCTGGCGCTGGACGTCGTGATTCTCATCGAATGCAGTAACGTCCTCCGTAACATGATTACGTCCGGAGATGTCGTCGGCGATGTCCGGCAGGACATCAGAAGCGCCAATGTCTGGTGCCTGCTCTACAACGTCATCGTCATATGCAATGTCCTGGACCCAGATACCGTCCTCTAGATATCCAGCGGGAGGATCCCCACCTATCATGGAAAACGATAAACAAGGATGTCTACCGACTCTCGTGTCGTGCTCTCGAATGACGTTTATACGTCTGCGCTGACCGCCGTGACAATTTTGGCAAGGGCAGCGGTATGACGCTATATTCTGCTCCGTTGCCACTCGTAGCTCTGTTTGTAGTATGAGATCAGCAAGAGGGATGTGACGCAGTGTACGGCCGTCGTCATCGATCCGGACTCTTGCGCCGTTGCAACGCCTGCCCGTACGCATGGTTCACGTAGCTAGCAACACATATACAATGTCAGAGATGTTGTTCAAAACTCATACCTGATGTGAAATCACCTATTATATTAGGAGTAAACTATACAAGTGGTGGTATGATTTGTCATCATGTCCTTCACAATGTCTATGACCATGTCTTCGAGAACGGAGTGACGTTTAGACAAGCATCCCTACGGACATTCCATCGAACGTCCCAACGCCCAGCCCAGTGTATGTCACTCACCACTGCTTCTTTTGCCTGTAGTCGATGGCCGGGCATGTGAAGATGGCGTTGTTTGTTTAATATCACTACTTCAGTACGAATGAAGTGTCCATCGACGGCTCGACATATTCACGCATTCCAAATCAAGAAGCTCCCAACTGCACTTGTAACATGCTCTGCAATGAAAACATAATGATGATTCATGTTCCGACAAAGGGGATGGGATACGTTACATTCAATGATCGGAAGTGAACAGAACTGAATTTCTGAATGTGCATGGGAGGAAGATCGGTCAACAATGTGTACATTACATATTCGCAAGTGTTTACATAGTCAAAGATGGCTTCACTCCCTGTTACCGAAGCCTCTAAAGTGAACGTTCACCCATGAAGTAGTAAACATCATCACATTGAGTTGGACATCCTCGTAAACAGAGAAACATCCGGACGTTACAAGTGACGTCCTCCTAAACATAGAAACATCATAACGTTACTAATGACATCCGCGTCTACCACTCAGACGTCTATAAAGAACGTCATCCTTATCACAGAACAGGTCTAAGAACCCGGCTTCAGTATGGAGGCCTCTAAGATGCCAGTACATCATCTCCATCGATCATAGCAAAAAAGACTTGATCGTACATCCAGTGGTTGTAATCATCCTCCCAAGTGTCAAAGGGCTAACAATCCTCATAGAACCATGACATGCTGAACATGTTCTTGTGGTATACATCATCCACGGTCTCCGCCAAGAAATCCTGATTGTTCATCAATCCATGCTCATATAAGTACATGTGTTCGCTATGTAGAAGCACTAGCCGCTGCAAGTACGTGACATGCTGTACTTCGTAATCTTCGAAAGGATATGGTTCATACGGATGATCCCACTCTCCCACAGATTCGACATCCAACCCTGCCTCCTCATGCAACGCCATGGGGATGCAGCGACACGGCTCAATCACTACAAGAAATTGGGGTGGATAGCAACACCAAAAGAGTAACGTCTCCTGGAAACGTTGCTATCTGAGCGACGTTTGTTAGAAGGTCCAAAATCCTTATATAGAACAACGTCTCATGTTTCCACAAGAGTTCCCCAAAACAAATAGTACCCGGTCATTTGGGAACACGTTGGAAATCTGTCATCAGCAGCGCGCTCTTCGGCGACGGCACGGCTGTGTACGTGGTTGGATCTGACCCCAATATTCCCTTAAATTGCTTGGCCTTTGTTCGAGATCCTCTGGGCGGCCGACACGTTCCTCCTCGGCAGCCATGAGATCATCACCGGGAAGCTCACAGAAGCCGGCATGGCCAGCATCGAGGTGTCCGGGCTTATCTCCTCCAACATCGGCGCGTTCCTGAACGAGGTCCACAAGGTGATCAAGTCGCCGGACTACAACAACATGTTCTGGGCCGGGCACCCGGGCGGCCTTGCCATTCTCAGCAAGATCGAGGCCAAGCTGGGCCTCTACAACGACAAGATGCAGGGCAGCCGCGACATGGTGCAGGAGTTTGGCAACATGTCGTGCGCAAGCATCATGTTCGTGTTGGACCAGATCCGTAAGCGCTCCCTCAAAATGGGATCTTCCACGATGGGCGAGGGCTGTGAACACGGCTAGTTCATTGGTTTCGGACCCGGACTCACCTCAAGGTCATTGTCTTGTGTGCCGAGCCGAATGTCCAGTAACCAGTTTAACCAATTTTTGGTACTCTATCAAATAAGAACAATACTGTTGCTAGTACCTGCATGAACTTATATCAAAGTCCAGCATAATTGAATTGGATGATATGTTGTAGCTAGCTTGTGACCTTCTTAATTTAGCTGTAGATTTATTTTCAAAGTGAAAATTTGGTGAATGCAATTCGTGTTGCAAGCCATTGTGGAATACTCTGATCTTTGATGTGCAATTCGAGAGTCCTCTCCAGATTATATGAAACCATGCCTATAATGCATGATTCAGCTCTCCAATGCTCCACGTCCCTGATGACACTGAGACCATGACAGGAGCAGCGCTTATAGTAACACAATTATTAATTTCGACTCTTACTTGTATGTGTTGCTAATGATCCTAGAGGGAAGGTAGAAAACATGACAGAGAGTTTGTGAGACATGAGCCAAGTTGTGGGAGTAGAGCAGGCTTCACTGCTCTACTTGTTCACAAGTAATTCAAGAAGTGACTGAAAAATTGATGTGCTACATGTAAGATGTTGCCTGCCTTCCGAATTGGAGCATGTACATTCACTTAGTACTAAACGGAACTTCTCCACTATGATGATTAACAAGCACTCTTGCACGCAGTATGTACCTTAAGTCTGTTAGGTACGTCAAAGCGGAATAGGTAACTCTCCATACAACACTGATAGCTTGTGCCTAACCTCGTACAAGTAATGCATTCTAAACCTGCATGGAAACAACGACATGTGCCAAAAGAGAAGTGTCACCTGACACCTCCTCCCCGCTCGCGCATCTGTCCACGCTTTAACAAACCAATCTTCCAAAAACTTGGTGCTCCATTCGTCAACCGAACTGATACACCGGAACGCCTCGCAGACAGAATATAGCCTCCTGTCCATATGATCGTAATTATATGATGTGAACCAATCCATCAAGACACCATGAACTTCTTGTCCTTTACTATACTCTTGCTCTTTGCGTCGCAACTTCCAACGTTGCGACATTGCTTCGACTTCAGCATCAACACTGGTTCCAGGTCTAGCACTTGCAAATGTCGTTTGCAATGAAGTGTGTTCGTATCACACCCACCGTCTTCCTATATTTAGTTCACCACGTGTTGTGCGATTTCAAAGATGAAGAATTTTGAGAAACTTAGGTGAACTAAATATATGCACCTCCATCGTGGACTATTTTCACACCTCTTGGCCGCCTTCCTGTCCCACCCGATTTAACAGGCGGCCCATGTTGTCCACTACACTGATGGGGCCCATTGACGAATTAGTCAAAATGCCAAGTCCACCTAATTTGTTGACCGGCTTCTAATTTTGTAAGGAAACATCCATCGTTGCCACCTAAGATATCTCATAGTAACTGCTTTGACAGTGACGGTGAACTTTCGTGAAGAACACCAATGAAGAAGAAGAACTTGAATCACTCTTGAATCACTTCCAAACTCACATTATCAATAAGTGGGATAAATCCTTATTTTCATATGATATTTTGGACTCAAATGTATTTATAGGTATGAATATTTTATTTATTGGAGACCACCTCACGAATGTCAACATTATAACGTCTCAAGTGAACAGAAAGGTTCTTTTCCCTAGTTGCACAATAAATGTGAATGTATAAATATTAAAAAATTAGAATGAGTTCTATTTGACATCTACAAATAACGTCATTTTTTCCCACTTTATTTCATTGAATTTTATAATCCACTTCCATTTAATTTATTTTATTACATTTTTTTTCATTTTATTTTATTATTTACATTCCATTTTATTACCGTTTTCTCAAGTATCCTTACATTTTATTAAATTTCATTTTTAATTCATAAATATTATAAAACTCCCACAAAGCTCTCCAAAAATAGTCAACCTTCAATATTTTTTTCATTAACATTCATTTCACAGGGACACCATGTTGACATAACCAAACCTCCAAAATAGCTTTTTATATCACTTGGGCTCTAAGGGATTGTATAGTTACTATAGTACACCTATGATACGTCATTATAAATGTAAAATACTTTGGCTACCAGCGGCACTTTCTGACATTTAAGGGTTGAGAATTCAATTCCTACGTCATTAGAACTTTCTGGACATGCCAACTCACTTGGATTAAAAGTAAAAAATGCCTATATTTGTAGTACAAAATTTTAATTGTTCATGACTTCTTATGAATGACTACAAGGAATTCCAAATAATTAAACTTTGCTATGGGAGAAAAAAAATTTGATGGTGAAATTAATTGATCAAATTCAAGTCAAAAACATTACTAGGAGGGTGGAAATCCACTAGGTTTACTCAATTTTATACTTATCTTTTGTTATTGTATATCTTGCTCTAGACAAACTTTTCTTCATACTTGAATTGATTTGTCATTATAAAAATCATATGATGATTGATTACTTTTTGGTGATAAGTATCATGTCAATAAATTGGTTATTTGTTGATACAAGATTATACATAAACCTTTCTTTTACAATTGGATTGATTTGTTACTATATGGTCACTAAAAGTTTCTTGGTGATAATTACCATAAACACAGTATTTCTAAACATGACTTTGCAATTTTTAAACCTATACTCATTACACAATTGTTTTCAATATGCAACACCCATTCTCTATCCCTATAAATTGGTTTATAAGCAACGAACATCATGATAAACAGAGATTTCAAAACATTCAGACCTTGTGCAATGCAAAATATTGATACCATGTGAAGTCAAGATTATAACTTAGTTGTGATATTGTGAGCTTAAGCCTTAATCCCTAAATGTCAAAAGTTTCTAAGTAAGCTTTTGCAATATTCTGGCACATTCAAACGGTTTCATTTTATATTTATAATTCATGAAATTTGTTCAAAGAAATAGAAGACCAGATTTACATTGGAATATAATTTTTATTCTAATCAAACATATTGATAAAATTTATTCCAACTTAACCCTTGAAGGCCCAACAAATCCTTAGCGGCAACTCTTGGAGGTTGGGTCAATTTCCTATGGTGTCCATATATAATTTTCATCTTTGAAATTTCTACCATAGATGGACATTACTAAAAGGTTTGTGTGAGTACAATTTTTTCCCAGAATCCAACATTTAATGGAAAACTAATAGGGTTTTGAATTTCAAATGGGGAAAGTCGGCACGTTGGGCAACTCCAAAAACTTTTGCTACAACACTCTATCAAATGTAAGATTTTCAATAATAGCAGGTAATATAATTTCCTTTGATTCTGTCCAAAAAATACTCTAGTTGTTTGTGAAAAATAGCACATAAACCCAAGTCAAAGACTAAATTCATACATTACAATTTTCTTGAAAGTGCTTCTCGAAGTGGCAAGCTAGGAGGATTATGGTGACTGACCATGTGAGATTTAAAAACGGAAAGAAAGAGAGCATGAGGAATTTCAATTTTTTTTTTCTGCTCTAATGAAATGCTTGACAATCAATGCTCTTGAGCCCTACCCTATGCAAGCAAAAACTCTCCAATAGTACCCTAAGTTCTCAAACACTTGACCAATAGTTCCCCCACACCTTTCCCAAGCCAAGTCACCATGTGCATGTGGTCCCATCTACTAAAATAAGACCCTAAGATTTTGGGTGACTATCTAGTGTATTTTGGTGACTCTCAAGAAATTGAAAATTCAAGGATTACAAGGATTCTGCATTTTGCAAAGAATAATGGCACATGTTGATGAAAGAAAATATAATAAAGAGAAAATATTATAAATTTTATGCAAAAATCAAAACAAAAAAAAAACTTTATTTAATTTTTTGTAATTTCTGAGTCACAATTTCTTTCACTTCAAGTACTTTTACATCAACATTTTTACCTTTCTCTTTCTCCATGACTAACTTTCTAATTCTTTGTACCAAACACTTGTTCATCTCAACACTTGTACCCAATCTAGTAAATCCAGATGCAGTTTTGGAGGGGAGAGAAGCATGAAAGTCGGTTTTCGCACGCATGATTATTTCTACGACTCCATTGCAAGCACTAAAATCTACAAAACACTCATACGAGGGTACCACAAATTCACCACCAATTGATTCAAAACCTTCATCCTTATTGGCTAAACCTCCATTTTTTTGGGATATTGGAGCCCGAATGCCATAGGAATAGGAATTATGATCATTGTCTTGATGAAAACAATTACTAAAATCATCAGTTGTAAATGTTAGCTGACTTGCAAAACTATCAGATGCTTGTTGTAAATCAGAAAACTCAGATTGTGATAAATCTGGAATATTCGCTTCGATAGCTTCATTTCTTGTGGTTTCGAATAATACTGGAGCAAGTTGATTAAATCGCTTCTTGTAAAAATCTGCTATCCATGAAACAACTTCTTCCTGATCATTCTCCCATTGATGAATCTTCGATATTGTTTTTGAAGAAGTAGGGATATATCGTCCCAATGAATAACCCTTGTCCATTCCTACACAATAAAATTCAATTAAAATTTATAATACAAGAAAATAAATACAAATTAAATATAAATATATTAAAAAAAAATTCAACAAGTCTCACCTCCTCTCCATCCAAGCATAAACATATTTCCTTTGCGATGAACCGTGTTTCCTCTTATAACTGCTGCATTTTTCTTAAGATTATATAAACTGGTAGTTAACAAATGAAAATCTTCTTTCACATTTTCGGACATTGTATCAGATGGGGTACATTGTACCACAAAAATAACATCTTTTGTTGTTTTATCCCAAATGGCAACTTGACCTTTGTGAATACGAAAGTAACCATCAGGACATTTGTTCCAAACAATTCCTTGAAAATTCTCTTCCACTCTTCGTTTTGGTAATGATAGACATCGCCTGCATATCATTTTCCAAATATATTATTCAATTTTTTATTTAATATTACAAATAAATAGAAATCAATAAAATATTTAAAACCTTAACTTACAAATACATACCTGAAAACTCTTTACGTATTTTTAATATGTCTCTTTGTTGTCTTTTTCTTTTACTAAACCTGGCGGATTCTTTCCACTTCTCCTTGTCGACCATTGTTATTACAATGGTCATTATTGCAATAAATATTACCATTCCAATACACTACGGGAAATCGGCCTATAAATGACTACAGCACAAATGACTAGCCAGAAAACAATTACTACAAAATTACTCAGGACCTGTAGACGCTGCCCGGATCTAGCTAGTTAGCTGCCCTAGTCATTTTACAGTAATTTAAGTTTTCGCGGGCAGAGAGGTGATGAGAACCATGTGACGACCAACATCGTTCATATCGTCATCCCAGTGTTTTCATCCATGCTTCATCCGGTAGTGTTGACGTGGCAAGAAGGTGATTGACTAGGGTTGTGCCTTAGTGATTCATTAGTGATACGTTTGAAAAGAATTACTCTCTCACTAGAAAATAACTAGCTACAATAATATATGTTAGAACTCAAAAATAACTCATGGGTATTTTTAGAAAATTGCTGAAGTAGATGGATGTCTACTTCTGTTGGACATTGCTGATGTGGCAAATAGGTGATGACTTGGATTATATTCCAGTAATTCCTTAGTAATACATTCGGCACAAATCACCGCGTCACTAAAATATTACTTGGTGCAGTAATATATTTTATAACTAACTTGAGGATACTTTTTAGAAAGTTGCTGACGTAGATGAATGTCTACTTACTCGCCACTACAATAATGATGTTCATTAGTGTTTGCAACACTATTTACGAACTTAAACTCTAAATGTCAATTACCCTACTAATGTAACAACATTAAATGTCAATTTAAACACTAATCGTCAATTTCTGTAGCTTTTGCCCTTATTACATTTTAACACATTGACATTTAGTGTTGGTTATGTAACAATATCATATGCCACATTTCATTGCAAGTCACCCAAATCTCGCCACATGTCAAAAGCAAACCTTCCATGTTGGGCTGATTTTTTCAAGGTTGGATTTTCAAATGATGATTTTGGGGGCAATTTATGTCCAATTTGAGAGTTTTTGGTACCTATCTAAACTGATTTGAAAAGACACTTCCAATGGCACCTTACCCATCTTCAAATTCGTCTTAAATAAAAAGTTATAGCGAATATTTTTGGGCAGATTTCTTGAGTTTTGGTTGAAAGTTTGAGGAGGCATATCTTTATTAATTTTGCACCAATTCTATCGAGTGAGGTAACCAACTTATGTGTTTTTTCAAGGAGATTCCATCGGTATACGGTAAATCCTCTAATTCGTTGTGATGCAAAAGTTATGAGCAAATTTGTTAGGCTGAATTTTTAACATTAAAATTACTACCACTACTTAGTCGCCACCTTGTCCACCAGCGTTTTCTTCTTCTCAAAAGCTCCTGGAGGCTGCGGTTTGCACTACTCAGCCATCAAGCTCGTGGAATTTCCTAGCACGCTTCTAGATTGTGCGTTTGCGAGGGGGACTTACGTTGGTCCAGCGCCGCTCGGCCACCAAGCTCACGGCGGGAATGTGCAGCCGGTGACGAGGAAGGTGTTGTCGCTTCTCTTGCTTACTGTTGTTGCTTCTCTTGCCTGCAGGATCTGCCATCGCATCAACTGTGGACGTTGTGGCCTTCAGTAGTTTTTTGTCTCTTCGCGCCCGCCGTTTTATGCATGTGGTTGTTGGTGGTGAAGCTTCTATGAGGGCGTGGGTTTTGTGAGTTCGTGTATGCGTGTGTCTCCCTTGATTCAAGCAAGGTCTGTGAGGGTTGTGTGGGTTGGTATTGGAACGATCTGTGGGCTTCCGAAGCACCTCAGTTTGGGGACAATCAAAGGCAGTAATGAGATAGGGTTTGAGATAGTTCTCTCTCAAAATCTCGAAGCGGTGAATCTGGAAGAAGTGGGTTTCGGAGGTGCATTGCGGACGAGCGGGAGGGGAGGTGGAGGTGAGGGGGCGGTGAGAGCTTTTGCGGCAGCATGGGAGAAGCCGTTGCAGGAGCTGGCGGCAGGCAAGGAGTTGAACCGCAGTGGAAGATCAGCTTTGAATCAGTTAACAAGTAAGTTTGTATTTCATGTGCATCTTCGTTGCATTGATGTTGAGGGGAAATAGCGATTGTGATTTGGTAGAAATAATTTGGTTCTTGGTGATGGAATTTTCGAAGATGGAAGGTGAGTTGCCAGAAACTCTACCTAGTTTATGAATAGCCAAACTGCTCTTGAAGAACCGTATCTGTCTGCCCTAGTGATTGTGTAGTGATTGTGTAGTGATTGTGTGGTGATTGTAAATCGATTATGTAGTGATTGTGTAGTGCTTGTATTGTAATTGTGTTGTAATTGCGTGGTGATTGTCTAGTTACTGTGTGGTGATCGGATAGTCATATCTTGGTTTTGTTGCGTGGTAATTGCGTGGTGATTGTGTGGTGATTGTGCAGGCTGTTGAATACACATTCAATGTGGATTCAAGATTGAATGACTTTGAGGGGCTTGGAGATCTTGCACATTGGTTGAAACGCAACAGAGACTCATTGTTGAAGGACTCTTTGCATGCTTTGCAATCAGCTGTACCCGAAGGTTTGTATGTCTCTCTTGATATAATTTTATGCATCATATCTTAATTTTGTTGAATCTTACCCAGGTAGCGTCTTAATTTTTCTCAAGCTGGAATACGGCTTCCTCGGCACAAGAACTGCAGGGCGTAGTGGACAGAGGTTATCTGACTCCAAAGGCCTATTAGTTGGTAGTGATTCTTTTCCGGAAAAGGTGAGACATCATTTTATGTTATTTAATGTTGCTCTTGCATTTTGACCTTTGTTTGCTTCATCTGATAAGTATATTGGCGTTGTTCACAGATTACAAAAGGACGTGAAGTGTATCATATTTGTGGAGAGGAGAACGGCTGCCAGAGTTATTGCAAACTTAGTGAACCACTTAGAATGTCTCTCCGAGTTTCTCTAGGCACGGTCCATTTGTGGAGAAAATGCTGGGATAGCCACCACTCGAGGACAACAACAAACTACAGTAGCTGAGTTTAATCAAGGACATGTTGACCTTGTTTTCTTTATAGCTATGATATTCGAAGGAGACAATTAAATCTTTGTGTGTGCACCTTTTTCTGTGGTTTCTTACTGACAACCGAATAATGACTAGAGTAGAAGTAGAATTAGTGCTTGCAATCTTATTATAGCCTATAGGCAATTTATTACTACCACATTAACTAAGAAATTACTAAACTAACACTGCATAATGACTCAACCTAAAGTGCATAATGACTAAACAATAATTTGACAATGTACAAAAAAACTACCAAATAACTATAGAATGACTGCATTCAAACCACAGAGTAACCAAATAATAACTAGACCAAAACTAAAATTAGTACATGCAAATCTATTATGGGTAAATTTACACTACCAGAATAATTAAGGAATTACTAAAGTAACACTACACAATGACTAAACAATAACTAGGCAGTTCTCAAAAAAACTATCATTGTCCACATCATTGTCCATGTCATTGTCCATGTCATTGTCCATGTCAACTGCCACATTTAATTCCACGTCACACAAAAATTCACATCATCATTCACCATAAATTTTATGTCACACTCAAATCCACGTCAGTAGCCAACTCATCAATGTTCGAGGATGATGGGCCACATAGGCAGATGGATGAGAAGTCCACGTGGCAAAAAGAATGACTACAAAAATCTATTACTCAAAACTATTACTGTGCCCGAACAAAAATTTTCTTAGTCATTCCCTAGTAATACAGGTCATCTATGACTCAACAATGACTAAAATCACTAGTCATTGATGCCTCGATTTCCCGTAGTGATAGCCATTCTGGAAACATGGAAAACAAAGTAGATAAGTAAAAACCAATATCGACAACAAAAAACCAATTTTACCCGAAGATGTTACCCAGGAGGACTAATACCTCCAGAAAAATGTTACCCAAAAGATGTTATCCAAGAGGACTAATACCTCTAAAAAAATGTTACTAGAGAGGACTAATACCTCTAGGAAAATATTACCAAAGAGGACTAATACCTCTAGAAAATGTTACCAGAGAGGACTAATACCTCTAGGAAAATGTTACCAGAGAGGACTAATACCTCTAGGAAATGTTACCAGAGAGGACTAATACCTCTAGGAAAAATGTTACCAGAGAGGACTAATACCTCTAAGAAAATGTTACCAGAGAGGACTAATACCTCTAGGAAAATGTTACTAGAGAGGACTAATACCTCTAGAAAAATGTTACCAAGAGGACTAATACCTCTAGAAAAATGTTACCCGAGAGGACTAATACCTTTAGAAAAATGTTACCCGAGAGGACTAATACCTTTAGAAAAATGTTACCCAAGATAGATGTTACTTAAGAGGATTAATAGCTTGGAGAGAGGTTACCTCAAATTTGATGCAATAAGTTGTAAGTATAACTACAAAACAAAAGTAAACACAAACATTATTGTCAGTAAATTCAGTAAATTGAATCATAAAAGTAATATGCTTGCATCAAAATCAAGGACATAAAACTACACACCACATCATTACATATACTAACATGTACATTATAAAAAATTACATTGCAAACAAATGAAAACAACTCACTAAGGGCAAAACTCATCAAAGATGTTAAGATGAAGCTATATACTAGAAGGAAAAAAAGCTATAGACTTTAGGGAAACCAAAATATAAGAGAGAGAGAGAGAGAGCAAATAATAGAAATATATTTGAAATATATTATCTATGAAGAAGTGTCTTCAACTTTGTGGGAGAGTTGCCTTATATACTTTCCTCCTATCATAGAAGGTAAAGTAAAAGACAAGTTCACTTTACTTTTCGCCGATATAGAAACATAAGTTCCTTTTATCTTATTCGGATATATAAACTACTGATTGTTTCTAAATTTAGTTTCTTTTCTAAGTTTAGAAAATCTTAGTTTGAACCTCTACTGATTTCAGTATAGAAATCACATGAACATAATAGAACAATTGTTTAATCCTAAAAACCTCACCACCTCAAAAGAAAAGAAGACCAACCACTCACTGATTTTAGAAATTAAGTATGCATGACACTGATTTCAAAAATTAAGTATGCATAATACTGATTTCAGAAATTAAGTATGCATGAGAAGAGAAGCAAACCTTGAGCCGGTGTTGTCCACAAACCAACAATCAGTGCTCAACCCCAATCACAAGAAACACCAAGCGAATCTGCAAACAATGAAAGAAACTCCCTTAAAAATTGAGAGAACAAATCAAGGAAACAAACCCAAGTGACACACAACAATCTATGACAATCTCAGGCTTTCATCCCACAAAAAACAACAGCTCTCTTCATCACAAAAGAGTGATGTTCACGTGGCGCGGACGTACGATGGGGACCGATGGGGACAAGGGGACGTGGATGGGGGACAAGGGGATGGGATGGGGACAAGGGGATGGGGATGGGGACAAGTGGACGATGGATTGGAGGGAAAGGGCTAGGGGATGGGAAGGTGGGGACTTAACACAAAAAAATGTTATCCCTAGTTTGAAATATAAATATTATCCCTAGTTTGAAATATATTATCTATGAAGAAGTGTCTTCAACTTTGTGGGAGAGTTGCCTTATATACTTTCCTCCCATCATAGAAGGTAAAGTAAAAGACAAGCTCACTTTACTTTGAGCCGATATTGAAACATAAGTTCCTTTTACCTTATGCGGATATAGAAACTACTGATTGTTTCTAAGTTGACTTTTACTTCAACCCCTAAAAGACCAAAAACACCATATTCATTATATTGGGAGATTTCCATGATTTTGATCTAGTGCACATTCAGCTCTACTCGAGCTGAATGTGCATAGTGGGTACATTTTAGAGCTCAAGAGCAACATACGTATTATATTGGGAGGCTCACAATCTCCCAACATAATGAATATGGTGTTCAAAGTCTCCTTCGGAGGGATTTCTGATTTTGGGCAGGTTCCTAAAATTAAAAAAAAAATCATTTTTCTTTGAAATTGTTATTCTAGATTGCCTCTGATAAGAGCTTCGTGGACATATTTTTATTTTATTTTTTGGATTTGTGGTTTGAAAGTTAGTACCACTTAAAGCCAAAAGTGGGGACACCGGGCACCTCCAAAATTTTTGACAAAAGTTTCTATTGACATTGAGATTTTTCACATATATAAAGAATATTTCCTTTTTTGGAAATTTTAAAAAAAAATCTTGTCTTTAGTGTAAAAAGGCATTTTATTCCAAGTCAAACATTTTCACACATTGTCGGGCTATGGGGGAAAAAAATTTCATCTTTTCTACATAAAACCTAGAGATCTTTATATTTTTCACTTTTTATTTTTTCAACAACAATATGTGGTGAAAACCTTCTTATTGACCGTTTGGATTATCATTTGAATACATACGTAGTTCACAAAAAAATAAAACGTGAAATGGCAATTTTTGAACTTCCACTCCTTGCACACTTGTTTTGAATATGCTACACCCCTTTTTTACCTCTAAAAATTGGTGTGTTGGGAAATAACATCATGCTTAAGACAATGTTAAAAGATTTAGACCTTGTACAACGCAAAAATTTGATACAAAGTGAAGTCAAAGTCTGTTGATCTACTCAACTCACGGAAGAAAATGAACCATTGTTTTGACTTTGAACACTAAAATCTTTCAATCCGTGCGGTGGATTGCAACCAAAATTTAGTGGTATATTTATATAGAAGTATATTTTAAGATCTTACGGTTGGAAATCCAAAATTCACTTTAAAATGTGATTTGCATGTCTATTTTTGGCAGTGGCAGTTTTGGACTGGTTTTAGAGCGAAAGTGGTCGTGGTCCTTTAGGGGTTATCAAAAGAGATGTTAGATATATCAAGAGCCTCAATCACTATAGACTAACTTTAGATGCATTGTAGACTAAGTTTAGATGCACCATAGACTAACTTTAGATGTATTCTAGACTAACTTTAGATGCATTGTAAACTAACTTTAGATGCATCTTTTTATATGATACAAAATTTTGTTTTATTTTTTGTAAACATAATATATCTTCAAAAATGTTTAAATCTTAGAATTGATATTATGATTTTTGGATGGACAAATTGGAATTTTATAAACTTCAAAGTCACAACAGGCTCCTCCAGCAACTCCAACACATGTATGTGATATTTAGGAAAGAAAATAAAAATTTGAATCCATTCACATTCAAAATGTATACAATAATGGTTCAAGTCATATACAAAGCAAATTTCTTCATACTCTATATAGTCTATACATCCCACTATACATTTACATTATCATTTAACTTAAGCAAAGCGTCTGAACAATTTTTTTTAAAAATGGCACTATAATACATGTCATTAATATAGAAAAGATCACATAATATTGATAAAATGAAAATTATGAGGCACTAGCTGTCACCTTTCGATTTCCATATAGTCCATGTTGTCTTGTAGTTAGTCAACTTCTCTTTCTCCCTCAATGTCTGGTTCACCATCAGAAAGTTGTAAAGGTGTTTCATCGTCCACATCAGGTACTCCATGTTCCTCCTCATCCAAAAGTAACGCTTCGTCCAATACATTTTCTTCCTCATCCTCTCCATCCTGTTCATCTTCTGACATATTGTCTTCTTGAATGTAGACCTGCCATTGTGTGTCATGTTCGTCATAATCACCATGATTAGATGACTCTCCTCTCTCCATGTTGAGGGTCTCCTCAGGATTTATTTCATATACCCGTGTCTTTCGCACCTCCAAATCCACAACAATTTTCCAATGTGCTTTCATACGGTCATCAACCAAAAAAACTTGGTTGCAATCTGTGGGGTAAACAAATGGTTCGCTCCTCATGCTTTGAGAATTCATAAATCCTCTTGTAAGTACCTTGTTGTATCCACACTCATCTTTGATCATAATTGTACTACTTTTCCTCCTACTTTCGTCGTTCTTATACCATTGTCCACGAATGAGGGTTTCTCTAAAAGAAAAGTAATCCAATTGGATTATATGTTCTACTTGTCCAATAAACTCCACCTTATCCGGCAATCCCATGTCAAAATTGGCAGAGATAAAAGAATCTTGTGTAGTTTTGGTGGTATTGTCCCGTGTTGCAACTCTGAAATGTTGACCCTTGCTCCACATTCCAGCATAAAATTGGGCTTTTACCAAAGGTCCAGCAGCCAAATCTAACACATTTTGTGGTACACTAGAACCAATTGCAACTACAGCTAGCACCGTTCCATGTAGCCAATGTCTGAAAGACGGCAATGTATTATCACTGGCCAATGCCCGCTCATAATTAATTCTCCAATCTTCTAAAGCACAATGATTGTTTACAACAAACGTGTGAGCTTGCTCATAAGTGACATTATCCAATTTTTTTTAACAGAAGCGTTTGGGAGTAATTCATCCTTCATATCAATATCTTCTTCAATTTTCCACATTGTTGGAGGTGTAGGATTTAATAAAGACACGTATTCAGATAAAGCTCCCATAGCTTCATGAGCTATATAGCCTTCCGCCATGCTTGACTCCGGGCGTGCCTGTTGGCGCGCCCAATCCTTTAAGCGCTTCATGTAGCGCTCAATAAAATACATCCATCGGTAATGCACCGGCCCAGCTAGTTCAACCTCTCGTACCAAATGAATTATCAAATGCGGTTGAATATCAAAAAATGATGGTGGTAGTGTCATTTCTAAATAACACATGGCCTCATATCCTTCAAGTTCCAACCTAGGTAGATCCACTGATTTGAACTCTTTAGCACATATGTTTTTAAAGAAATGGGATAATTTATAGATAGCTGTCCGTACTTCATGTGTCAACGTCCCGCGAATGGCAATAGGCAAAAAATCATGTAGTACATTATGCCAATCATGGGTTTTCATCCCCACAATCTTGTTAGAAGCGAATTTTTGGGCCATTGATGCTCCATAAGTGGTAGGAGTCCTAATCTCTGCAATAGTTAGGGAAGTTCTGTTTATGTACTCATCCAAATAGGGCAGTGACCGCTGAAGAGTGTGTTGATTTGGTCTTTGTTCCGCCGTGAGAGGATCCCTGTCATCACAGAACAGTGTCAGTATTCAGCTCTTCAAAAGCAAGACTCTTGTATTAACGACGCTGAACAGAACTTTAAGTCGTCCACGTTGACGTTCTCTATGACGTCCCGGTTAACGCTTAGACGTCTCAGAGAACGTGTGGATGTCATTTCCTAATTTAAGTGCAGTATGCTCAAAGATGAAGGCAACATAGAACTCCTGCGGATTAACTAATTCGGATAGCGCACACATGTCCAACTATACGTAATTCACACAGAAATGACAATACATATATACATTTTATAACTTCTTCAACAATTTATGGATTCTTCTAGGGTGCTCTCGTACACAGACGGACCCAGTTGACATTACAGAACGCATGGGACATTCTCATGTTACACGTTACGTCTACAGAGATGTTCTTGTGGATGTTACAGCGTTTGTAAGAATGTCATTTGAGATGTCTCCACGGACATCTCTAGAAACGTGGGGATGTCCACAGGGATGTTCATGGCCACGCATTTGTCGGGACAGCCTGCATTCATTTACTAGTGCACGTGTCTAACGTAGTGCAATGAATATCGTACAGACAGAAGAGGACAACGAAGGTGCGTGTAGGACATTAGGATGGGGTCTTTGGAAACCCTATTGAGGTGCATTTCACATGAGTGATGTAATTCGAACATGGCAGTTAGTAGACACTTTGCAGTGCAACCTAGGGTTTTCGTAGTGAGAGACACCATACCAGCACAGGTTCAAGAGTCCAACGTCACTAAGGCCGCTCTTCAGGACTTCAACAATTTTGTAGAGCAAATTGCGAGGGTGTCTCCGACAACTGCAAACATGAGGGAGAAACGCCAAATTCCATCGACTCAAGTGAGGAGGAGCGAGCGCTTGAGCAAGGCCGTGGATGTAGTGGAATCAGCTCCACCGACAGCACTACACCCCACGTCGCAAAAGGTATAGACCACCTCCACAGCACCGCAAACCCTAGGAAACACAATAAATCTTGGCGGCGTTCTCAGTTCTTCTGCTCCGACACGTGCTTTGTAGAAGACTGCACGGGTATAGGTCCCCTTCGGGAGTATCACTCCCAGCGACGGTGGAGGACGTGCCTGTGTTGGACGGCGCGACGGATCACCTTTGGGCTCCACTTTCTTGCATGGGGGTGCAGCCAAGGACCGTAGATCACCTTGTGGGAAGGAGTCACTTCGGGTGAGGGACGTGAGAGGAATTGGACAAGGGAAGGGCCGCGCGGAGATTCTTGTAGGCTGCAGTTGGAAGCCGCACCTTCGGCACTGTGACAGCGGGGTTTGATTCGTGCATTGCTTTCGCTTTACATTCTGTTGAAATTGCTGCAATTTAGATCAGTAACTTTTGTTGGTGGGCTCTGTGCATGATGTGGAGCTTCTAAGAGGTACGTCTATTTTTGGTTCACGTTTTGTAAGCCCATGATGTCGATGTCTGGATATGTGGGGTTGTGCGTGCTGTGATTGTCCAAAGTTTCACTTGTGTCTATTTCAATTTCGATGCGGAGCAAAGTGGAGGTCGGCCGAGGTAATGCCTACAACTGGGAGTGCTCTGTTGACGTTGTCCAGGGTTTGTCGACCCTTAGTAGAAACAATTGTTTACATGGCTTTCAGGTGTCTCGCCTTTGGCGCTCTAGGAAACGTCTTCGTGTTTCAGCCTACGCAAGGTCGCTGTTGAACATGTGTGTTACTTTAGGTTAATTTTATCACGTTGTCGAAGACGTCAGCATGTCCCGCGCGATGTCTTCATGTTGTTGGAGATGTCCACCGGGTTGCGGTCCTGTTGTCGGTAACGCTAAGCGAAATTGGAGGTTTCTGGGTTTGGGTTGAAATATTCATTTGCCGTATTCTAAGACGTCTTCATGTTTTAGGTTGGGCCCGGAAGCTCTTGAAGATGTGTACTCTAGAGCCAAAATGATAAAAATAGATTTTTTCCGAAAATTAAGTGTAAAAAGGGTTGTAGATATATGGAGAATTAAAAAATAATGATTAAGTTTACACTAAGTACTTAATTAATTGGTAAGTACCTATTCATATTCAAGAATAAGGAAATAATGGGAAAAGGGTTGAACTCGCACCCTTTGGATAGGTTGTACCTTTTCATGAATGGATATGAAGAGATGTGAAGATTTTGTGGAATTAATCTTAATGGTTAATACTAGGGGAAACCTCTTTCCAAGAGTTTTACCTCTTGGATGTTGAGTAGAATCACTAGCTTGAATTTTTAGCATTCTTGGCCATTACCATAGAAATTCCTTGGAGGAAGATTGGAGTGAGCCCTAGCTTTAGGTGAAAGAACTAGTTGATGACTCTTAATGTTGTAAGAGTATTTAATTTTATATATGAATATATAATTGTTATTGAATTTGCATATGTAGAGTCTTGTGACTTGAGTGATATGTATAATTGCAATATTATGTGAACTTCATTGCATAAATTTGACATTGTGTGTTGTAAATGCAAGTGCATGCATTAGGTATTAATTGTGGATAAAATTCTTATGCATGAATGCATTGTATATTTATTCTTCATGGAATAAGATAGGGAAATACCCTAACTACTAAGGTCGTGGGTGTGACCTTGTGTGTGTGTGTGTGTTGGAGCATTAATCATGAGTGTGAAGATTAATGGAGATAATGTGAAATTAAGTGACTTAGTGCATGAGATGTGTAATGCATAAGTACTTAATAAGATCTTGAGTGTGAGTGAGCATAACTTGAGTATCATAAGAATAAGAGTGGAGTTCTTATTCATGTTAATGCAATTTGTGCAATAAACATCAAGTGGCATACCTTGATGCATGGCAAGAGTGTCATATTATGCATACAAAAAAATTGGCATTAAGTCTAACCTTAATAGAAGGGATTCTCTAAGGTAGGCTAAGTTGTGAGTATTTAAGAATCTATCATAAGAGAGAAAATAAGGAATAAATCCCAAAGAAAGACTTAAGAAGAAAACATAGAAACTTAAGAATCTTAAGTCCAAGTTTGGATACATAAGCTTATGAAGAGTGAGACCTTAAGTACCATGAGACCCTTAAGTTTAAGGGCTTGGACTTAAAGGTTCGTATAATTGAGAATACGGGACAACATTTGCATTCAGTGAGATGCACTCCCGGTTCTGGAAGTCTTAAAGACAGAAACTTAAGAACAATGTAGGACCGAATTGGTCTAGATAGTGCAGGTTCTTAAGAATCAGTCTTAAGTGAGAAAGTGAGTGCTTAAGAACTCAAGGACAGAAACTGTGTTCTTAAGAACATGGACCCGACCAAGAGAGAAGCCTTAAGTAAAATTCAGACATCTTAAAGACAAAGTGGTACGAGTAAGTGTGGAACACCGTGGTCTTTAAGGGATAATTGTGGGTAAGTGAACTTAAGTGGAGACTTAAGAGGTGAACTCTTTAAGACTTAAGTTAACTTGTGTATGGGATTTTTTGAGACTAACCATTGTCTTAAGAACGTGATCACGTGGACCGAGTGGACGGACGTGAAAAGTGGAGCGTTTTTGCATAAGGTAAGAATGTGAATTCTTAAAGATTGTAATTAAAGAACCAATGCAATGAGACTTAATGGAAACTTCCATTAGCCCAGTGTGGCAAGTGTTTAAGGATTAGTGGCATAAGCACAAACTTAAAAGGACTAATGTTCCGTCTTAAGGCACGAGAGATCCTTGGGGTTTAGACTTTGTTTGTGGATCCCTTAAGAGTGATACTAACAACCCTAATTTCCTAAAAATAGATAGATAACCTTAAGAATTAACCAAAATGATAGCTTTAACGACACAATTAATCTCCAATTACTTAAAACTAGGCGTATGATCATCCCCGTAACGAAGCCTATGAGGTGTGGGTACACTTGGGTGTTTTATTAGAGTGGTGAAAAATCACTCTACATTTTTTTGGCGACCATGCTGGGGATGGTACCGTCAAGTTTTTAAGTATTTTTCTAATATAGGAAAGCTGTCAAACTTAAGTCAATTACTTAAGTAAACTATCATAGCATTTAGTTTTTTTTGAAGTTATAAACTTTGGAATTACTGAAAAAAATTATTAAAAATTAAAAATTTATATTTAAAAAAAAAAAAAAAAAAAAACTTTTAGTAAAGAGTGAAGACATGTTGTTACAACATGTCTACTTTTCCATGGGAGGTTTCTGAAGAAGCATTGAGTGACTTCTTTAGTGGTCCATATTTGTTTAGCGCCCTTTATCGTGTCTATAGGAGTGCGTATTACGGACAAGGATTTCAATTTTATGGGGCTCACCTAAAAATTGATCAATCATTTAATGAAAAATTTGAACAACTACCCTTAGAAATTAAACAATTAATTTTAAACAAAGTGTGGAATAAGGGTGAGGGTTTTAATGAAGTAATTGTCAAGAAAAAGACTTTATATTTAAAATATCAACTACACTACCTTTTTGCTCAATATGGTAGATTGAAACTTCAAACACAACCATTAATTTCTAGAGGCTTAGGGGCTTGGAACGGATACAAGTTTAATCAAGAAACTTATATCTTTGCTTATAGTAAACAAAACTTAGAGAGCAAAGTATTCTTTCCCGACTTCTTATCTAAAGATCCAGAAGTTCCCGTGAGTGTAGCCTTTGATTTATTATGTATTTAAAAAATGAGTTCCTCAAATGAAACTTTTAAGGAACAACGGACAAGGTTGAAAAGATTGCTAATAATTTATTCTAAAATTCAATACAATGAAGAGAAATTATTTAGACTTTTGGGGACAGAAATAGAACGTATTAAAGACAACAACCAACATTCCATTAATAGGAAAAAGATCATCAATACTTTTTTACAAAAATTCAATTACCCAAGAGAATTAATAATAGAACCATTGTCACGAGAATTTAAGATAGAACCATTTACCCTGACTGATTGGCGTCACTATTGTTACCTCAATGGAGCAAATGAGAAAAATTGAACGTCTAAATTCTAAAAGTGAAAAAAATAAGTCCCTTAAATTCTTATATGCAAGAATAGCTTATTATGAAACTTTCATTAGTCAGGATAGGAAATATTCGGATATAATAGAAATTGAAATAGAAAGATTAATTGAGCAGGCAAAAGAATGGTTGAGTGAACTTGAGATAGGGGAATTGTTGGCATATTTGGGTTACCCTATAAATAAAGAGAAGGAATTAAACCTATCTATGGAGGCTCTCCACCTTTGTTCAAGTTAAAATTCTTTATAATACCTTGAAATACCATACAAGTACCCCAATGACAAAATGAACCGAGAGAGTGATCCTTTATGTACCCCAGTTAATGGTGGGAAAATAATTAGGAGATTAATCACTATAATTTGTGCATATCACCGTATAGGACCTTATGATGGGGAATATTTGAAAATAGCCGAGAATGAGATAGACCTTTTAATAGGTATAGCCAGTGAATGGTTGGGAGAAAATGAAATGGGAGCCTTATTAACTATGTATAAGTATCCACGAAACATTGCATGGGAAGTTGAAGGAATGAAGCTTATAGAGGAAGCAATTTATCTTTGTTTAAATTTTAAATTTAAAAATTAAGTTCAGAATAAGGATAAATATAAAAAACCTATGGGGATTACTAATGTCAGGAAAAGACAAAGAGAAAAGAGAAAAACAAAAAGTCGAGAGAGCTCAACGTTATAAGAAAAGGGTAGAGAGGAAACAACCAACTCTAGTGTTAGGAGTATATAATCCTACCTTTAACACTGTTACAACTCCTTCTCCCTTCAAACTAGATGAGGAAATAGAAATAGCCTTAGAAAAGGCATTGAGACAAACAAAAAGGGAGTCAACATATAAAACACTACCCGATCCTCCAAATTCTCCTCAGTCAGACACAAAGACACCACAATTTACCCCAGAAGAGTTAGTATTCGCAGCATTAAAAAATCCTAGGAAGAAATATATAAGAAAAAGAAAAGATAAAAAATATACCAGTCACTCTTGTTGTTCTAGTAGCCCGGAAGAAGTAAATTGGGAGACCTAAAGTGAGAAGGTTTGATCTAAATCCTTAGAAAAGGAAGGATCCTCAGAAGAGGAAGAAGTAGATGAAAAACCTAACATTCATGATCAACAACTTGATGAGTTAGAACGATTGTTTAGAACCCCCATACCCCAATCTTTAATAAATCGTACATATGAAGTAGGTAACTCCTCAAACCAAACAAACTTTGAAACTCCCTATCCAAGTCCTTTTGCCCAAGAATTTGAGAAAAAATTGGAAATACCAATATTTACTCATAGTGAAGCAAAAGAATCTATTGACCATTTTCTGAATGATAGACCATTGGAAAATGAAGAAGAAAAGCATAAGTTTCGTAAGGAGTTATTAGAAGCTTTTAGCCAAATTCTTAGACCTACCGCTTTAAACTTTGACATACAAGAAGAGATTGACCAATCTAGTGTAGAAGGAGAGGAATTTAAGTATAATCCTATTAAAGAGGAAAAGTTAGATGTAGGTGAGCAAAGTGAGCCTAAAGAAGGTGAAAGTTTATTTAATAGTGAAAGTAAAGAAGAAGAGCACTCAGAACCACCAGTGCGAGAAGAGAGTCCAGCTGGACTCTCTTCACATACTTCTGGGAGGACTTCTCCTTTTGACTCTTCTTCTGCTAGTTCTACCTCTAGCAGGTCCTCATTATCCTCACCACCTTCAACCCCTCCTACTCCTGACAACCCTTTGGTTAATCCCCTTGCTATGGCGCATCATAGGATGCTTAATATAGCTCCATTTCCCATATTCTGTGGTGATTTGGGAGAAGATCCAGATTCCTACTTGGAAAGATTTCAAGTAGTAGCAATAGCTAATAATTTAGCAATTGATAAGTATATCACTAGTTTTCCTGGTAATTTACTAGGGGAAGCTCAAAGGTGGTATGCAGCATTAGATCCTCAACCAATAAACTGGAATGCTTTAAAAGAAGCATTTTTGACCAGGTTCAGACCCCAGTCTTATTATAATACTTTGCAGGATCAGTTACAAAGTTTTCAAATGTATCCCACAGAAACTATAGCCGGATATTATACTCGGCTTAGAAACTTATTGAATAGATGGCGAGATCATAATATGTCAGAAGCATGGATCACTAATACCTTTACCAGAGGTTTATTAGATCCTATGTGTATATACCAGGTTAAACTTTCCAACCCGGCAAATTTAAATGCAGCATATGAAGCTGCTAGAAATTGGGAAGCTGCTATGCAACGATCTAATATGTTGTTACAGACAAAAAGGATTCCATATCAGGATCCATATCTTTTGCCTGTAACTACTCAATATGGGATGGATAATAGTGGAAGAGATTATTATCCTAGGTCAATATCTAGTCAACCCCAATTAACTATACAAGGACCACCTCATCCTAGAGAGCAACAACTTGCGTTGATGCCTCCAAGTCATGAGGAAAATGAGCTCCAAGCCTTACAAAAACAATTTAGAGAATTGTCAGTCCAAGTTAATGAAGGTAGAAATAAGCGACCTAAGACTACTAATCAACGAACTAATATTTGGTGTAGTAATTGTAAGGGACATGGACACTTGGCCACCGAGTGTAAATATCCAAAAAGAGGAACACCTAAGCTTAAATGTGCTTATTGCGGTGCTAAGGGCCATGATGTAACTACTTGTAGAAATATCAAAGAAGTAAAGGCCCTAGTACAAGAGCAACCTTCTCAAAATAATAACCAAAAACAACCTTATAGAATTACATCCAAACAACCTTTTACCAGACCAGGAAACAATAATAACCATCCGAGAGGAAATAATGGTTATAGTCAACACCAAGTTTGGAGAGGACCTAACCAAGATAGAAACAAAGAAGTAGTATGTTATAGATGTGGAGAGCCAGGTCATTATTCTAGGGAATGCACAAATGCACGCCAACAAGTTGGTTTTAATCCCTTATGTGGAAGATGTGGGCAAACGGGGCATGTTTCTACCTTTTGCACAGCCATAATTACTGAGTTTCCTAATGTTAGGAAACAAGTTCAAATTCAAGAAGTAGAGTGTTCTAATACTAGAAATGTAAACTATATGGCAATTGATACACCTCAAGATGTCTTTATCACGAGATCACAAACCAAGAAGGCCCTTGAAAAAGAACTCGTTAGTAGTTCAGAGAGTGATTATAGCAAAGTAAAACTTAATCCTGTGCTTGCTAGAAATATGCCAACTATACTAAAAAGACCAGAAATTCTTAAACCATCACCACAATTAATAGAAATAACAAATAGTGATTCTCAGGAAAATCCTACTCAAGTACCTATAACACCTTTTCGCCAGAAAAAGTTGTACCTATAATTCCAGATGTGGAAAAACCAAGTACTTCCATGAAACCGTTGGAACAACCTACTTTTTATAAGCCTTCAAAAAAGATAATGAAAGAATCATCTATGTCTTTAAAAAAGAGAAAACATAATAGGATTATGAGATTAGCAGTGGGTATGCATCCATATGATATTCTCACAGATTTAGATAGATTACAACCTCAAATTTCTTTGAGACAATTACTTGCATTGTCACCTTATTGTAAGAATGAGTTAACCTCTTTTCTAATTAGAAAGAGAACAAAAATACAAGAGGAGGACAATGTTAAAAAAACTAAACAAAAAATATATAAGGAAACAAGTAAATCTCAACCCGAAATTGTGAACGTTCATGATATCTCTCTAGATCCAGGTGCACCTACAGTAGATGTAATTATAGATGGAACTTTAATTGATGATAGTGGGAGTAGTGTCAACCTTATGAGTGTTGATACTATGGAAGAGTTAGGCATAACTACCATAGCATCTACTCCTATTATTTTAAGAATGGCCGATCAAAGTAGAGTCAAACCTTTGGGAAAATTGATACAATTAAATACAACAATTGGTGGAATTGATTATAAAATTGACTATATTGTCTTTAAGGTGAGTGAGTCTATTTCCACATATCCTATTCTCCTTGGCAGACCTTGGTTGTCATCAGCTAAAGCCAAGGACGATTGGGGCAAGGGAACTTTGACAATTGGGAAGGGCAAAAGTAAAATTATTCTTCCCATGTTTCCTGCAAACTATCATGGTGAGACTCAAGATAATGCTTCAGATTGGACTACTGATCCAAACTCAGAATCTGAGCCTGAAGATACTAATGTTATCCAGGACATGCCTACGTTTAAAGGTTTAAGTCCTGGAGAGTATTTTGTCCCTCCTAGTCAAGTTGATGACTCGGATGCAGCTATTGAAGCATGGCAAAATGCTCATATTTTTAACATTACTACTGAGGGAGAGTCAGATAAGGAAATTCCTTATGTGTCAGACTCGGATGAGTTGCTAGGTGATAAGAAAACACCTAATGTTCGACCTTTAGTAAAAAATACTATAGAAATAAATTTAGGCACTACGGAAGATTCTAAGCCTATTAAAATATATGATGAATTAAGTTCTAAAGAATATGAAGAATGGTTGGAATTCTTTAAGAAGGTGAAAGATGCCTTTGCTTGGACTTATAAAGATTTGAAAGGCATACCTCCTGATGTTTGTCAACATCGAATTATCCTAGAAGCGGATGCTAAACCTATTAGGCAAAGGCAATATAGGATGAACCCAAAGTATTCTCTATTGGTTAAAGAGGGAATTGATAAATTACTGGAGTGTAATTTCATTTATCCCGTGCCATTTAGTGAGTGGGTGTCACCTATTGTCATAGTACCTAAAAAGAATGGTAAGATCCGTATTTGTCAGGATTTTCGACAGTTGAATAAAGCCACTAAGAAAGATTTCTTTCCTTTACCATTTTCAGATGCAGTCCTAGATGGTGTAGCGGGTCATGAGTGTTATTCCTTCCTTGATGGATTCTCGGGTTATAATCAAGTGCAGATTGCCCCAGAAGATAAACCATTGACCACTTTCACTACGGACTGGGGGACTTTTGCATATAATGTCATGCCATTTGGATTGTGCAATGCTCCGGCAACATTCCAAAGAATTATGACTCAAGCCTTCACAAAATATCTTAGAAAATTTATGGAGATATTTTTAGATGATTTTTGTGTGTTTGGTTCTAAGAAAGATCATGCACAAAATTTAAAGAAATGTTTTGATCAATGTAGAAAGTATGGCATCTCCATAAATGTTGCTAAGTCTGAGTTTGCCACTGTATGTGGTAAATTATTAGGTCATGTTGTTTCAAAAGAGGGAATATCGATTGACCCAGACAAAGTAGACAGTATTATTAAAATAGAAATTTCCAAACATCTCACGGGACTAAAAGGCTTTCTAGGTGCAACAGGTTATTATAGAAGATTTATTTATAAGTTTGCTTTTATAGCAGCACCTTTGAATGTCTTAACAAAACAAACTTTACTACCGGGGGTATGGACAGATGATTGCACTAAAGCTTTTAACAAGTTAAAACGTCGTCTTAGTAAAGCACCTGTTCTAATTCCCCCAGATTGGACAAAACCCTTTGAAGTATATGTTGATGCTTCTAATATGGCAATTGGAAGTGTGTTAAGCCTGAAAGATTCCAAAGGTCATGATAGACCAATTTACTTTGCAAGTAGACAGTTGAGTGCCCCAGAAAGGAACTATTCTGTAACTGAAAGAGAAGGTCTTGGCATGATTTTCTCTGTTCAAAAATATAGACATTATTTATTGGGATATAAATTCACTTTTCATATTGATCATGATGCCTTGAAGTATATGATCAATAAGCCTCAATTAAGTGGTCGAATTGCAAGATGGGTTTTGCTATTACAAGAGTTTGATTTTACCATTAATGTCAGACCGGGGAAAATACATCAAAATGCAGATTTTTTATCAAGACTTAGTGAGACTATAAATCCACAGTCCATAGATGATAACTTTCCAGATGCACACATCTTTTCTGTTAAAGAGGGTGTGGAGGTACTTGATGTAATTCCAAAAGAATATGCCGACATCATCTACTATTTAATTAAGGCTACTTTTCCTATTGAATACACTAGCAAAGATAAAATTAAACTAGTCCATCAATCTTTGCCTTACACCATGATTAGTGGTGTTCTCTATAAGAGAGGCAAAGATGATGTACTTCGACGATGTGTAAATCCTAGTGAAGTATCAATGATTTTAATAGGATGTCATGATGATGTCTGTGGAGGGCATTTTGCGGGCTGGGCTACAGCTCAAAAAATATTGCGAGCAGGCTATTGGTGGCCCACACTTTTTGCCGATGCCACTAATTATGTTAAAAAATGTGATCCTTGCCAGCGAGTTGGTAAACCGACAGCCACTAAGGCTATGCCATTAACACCAATTTTAGCACAAATTCCTTTTGAGAAATGGGGAATTGACTTTGTAGGTCCCATTAAACCACCTAGTCGTGAGGGTCAAAAACGCTATATCTTGGTTGCAACCAAATATGTGACTAAATGGGTAGAAATGATGACGCAGACACTGTGGCAAAATTCATTTATGAACATATCATCACTAGGTTTGGGTGTCCAAAAGAAATTGTAAGTGATAGAGGGACTCATTTCATCAATGATACTATTGAGAAAATGTTGCAAAAGTATTTTATTAAGCACCGTAAGTCGTCACCCTATCACCCTAGAGCTAATGGACAAACTGAGAAGTCTAATGGTATTCTCTGCAAGATTATCACTAAGACATTACAAGGCAATGCATCTAATTGGGATTGTGAGTTGAATAATGTATTATGGGCATATAGATGTACAATAAAAACTACAACTAAAGCAACCCCTTTCCAATTAGTATATGGATTGGAAGCCATGCTCCCGATAGAAGTGGCATTACCTTCTCTACGTGTGGCAATTTCTGAAAGATTAGATGATGAACAATCTCTAAGAGAAAGATTAGATAATCTAGAACGTCTAGATGAAATTAGAGGTCAAGCCTACATGAATATGGAAGCTATACAAAAACAAAGGAAAACTTATTATGATAGTAAATTACAACCAAAAACTCTAAAAGAAAATGATTTAGTCTTACTCTATGACAGTCGATTCCAAAAATTTCCAGGAAAATTTAAAATGAGATGGTTTGGACCATACAAAATACTTAAATCTTATCCTAATGGTTCTGTGGAATTACAAGATTTTGCAGGTAATGTGCATGCAACACGCTATAATGGCTACAGGCTCAAAAAGTACGTAACTTGAGGGCAAGTTACCTTTTAAAAGAGGGGGGCTACACCCCTACTTAAAGGAAATTTTAAGAAAATCTTAAGAAAGAATTTTTAAGTAGTCCGGAACGACACTAAACTACCAAAGGGAAAGTGTAAAATTTTGTGTTTTAAGTCATAGTTAATTTATGATCATTCATAAAAAATATTCACAAAAAACTTTCTTGAGAAAAACCTTGTCATAAGGTATTATTGAAAAAATAAAATTCAAAAATAAAAATTCTTAAGAGCTAAATCATTTTGCATAAAGGAACAGTACTTAAGAAGTCATCTCAAGTTAAGTCACAGAATTAAGGTCATAAGTGTGATATCATGTCAAGTGGTCTTAAAGAACTTCAGTGCTCTTAAAGATACAGCTGTTTTAAGGAACTTAAGCCGTCTTCAAACACTCAAGAGACGTCAAATCTACAGTTGCCTTAAGAACTCAAAATAGTCTTAAAGACACAAATGACTTAAGAACTTGAGTGTCTTATTTGCGAGGATGTCAGAAATCCAATTGTCTTAAGAACTTGAGTGAACACCTTAAGACAGTAAGTCTGGGGTTGTCCCTGAAGTTCATCTTAAAAAGTAAAATTGTGAGACAATAATAAATTTAAGCAAGGAGATGCCTTAAAACAGAAGTAAGCCGAAGCAAATTATGGAAAATGGAAAAACTTAAGAAAATAAAAATGATGATTAAGTTGGTAGGAAATCTGTGAGAAGCAACCTTGTCATAAAGTGGAGAAATCTCATCATGTTGAAAGATCAAATTAAAGTGCCATGGAAGGGACAAAAGTGGACACTTCACTCGAGGGAACAATAATCAATCACGTCAAAAGGATCATTGCAATGACTTGAAAAATGTGATGATAAGGACGAGTGGGGACGGGACTTAAAACCAAGTGGCAAAACTTGATGAGCCGTTAAGAAAACAAGCTGCCAAACTTGGCTATGGCTCATCAGAGAGTATTCACAAGTGCATTGTTCAGTCGCTGAAACAGAAGTTGAGAGGACAGTTGCATTGTTGAGAGTTGGAGTGTATCGTGAAGAATTGTTGCAAGTCGTAAGTTTGGTGGCTCTGTATTCGGGAAGCGAGGTGTCACCAAGAGCGGAGAAGAAATTGTCACACTTTTGCAAGTAAGTTCGTCGTTAAGTTATTCTGAATGTGAGTTCACAGAACAGAGGATTGTTGAATTATGCCATTTCGTGGTGAATGAGGTTGCTTAAGACCGCAGAATTTAACTAATCTTCCTTGCGAAGGTGTGAAATTAACGGAATAAAATTTACTGAGAGTAGATAACTATCTACAAGAGTAAAATCAGAAGAGTTTGTTAAGGGAAATCAAGAAACGGCATAACCGTTGTAACCACTTTGCATGTAATCTTCAGACATAAGTCTGCACAGATGAAAGGAAATTCTATGAGTGTAGATGCATGTCTTAAGAGTGTTTTGTAGCGTGAAGAAGACTGCGCAAACGAAGTAGACAGTGCAGGGAGAAGAATTCTGTTTTCTTGCTTAAAACAGGTGCAAAATGGTGAATCCAAATTCACAGAGTGGCGTTGGTTGTAAGAGAACAGCAGACAGAGAAATCAAGATGAGCCAGAAACGGAAGACGAAGAAGGATTTCGAGATCGATCCTTCTCCGCTGAGGGAGTTGCCAAAGAAGGTGTATGAGGGCAACCGTAAGAATTTGGAGAAGGCAGGTCTCCTGCAATTCATCGAGCAGCAATGGCCGGAGGCAGATCTACCGCGAGTGCTGGCCTTCATGCTGAACTCCAAGCGAGGCGCACAAGACGAATTTTTGATCAACGGTGAAGTGGTTCGCTTCGACGTCGAGGTCGTCCAGCAGCATTGCCCAAGCTTGCCAAAGACGGGACCTACGCTGGTGGGATTGCCTTTGCTAACCAAGACTGAGCTCAGTCGGGTGTTCGAGAGGCCAGACGACGCCAAGGTGGGACGGGGATATTCGATCAGGAAGGCCAAGGCTTCGTGGAAGGAATGACTGAAATTTATCAACCTTCGACTCTTGATGGCTTTTGATGGAATGGAGGTATTATCACCCAGCGCATTGGCTGCAGCGTACAAGAGCTAGAATGGAGAGCGACTCAATTGGTCCAAGATCATGTACGCGCATCTCCGACTGGAGCTAGCAGGGAAGAATACCCGCCACAACATTTTCTTCCATGGGACCACGTACTTCTCAGCAATCTGTCCCCCACTGAGGAAGAGCTTGACTGGAGGAGCACAGGAGGTGGAAGAAGAATCAGGGAGGAGTTCCAAGAAGAAGAGATTGCGCAAGATGGTGGAGGAACCGGAGGAAGAAGAGGAACCGGAAGAGGCTTCTGAAGAAGAAGAAGATGTAGGAGATGAAGACATGACCAGTCCAGCAAGGGAGGACGCTGAAGAGAAGACGCCAGGGTCACCTGAAGCCCCTGCACCAGCGAAAGACAAGGGGAAGAAACCGTCGGCGGAAGTGCAGAAGAAGAAGGTGAAGCCCCCGATCTCCACTGGAGGTGTCTTGAGTATCACCTCAGGACATGAACCACGTCCACCAGCAGCAGCGAAGCTGTCCAAGACACCATCCAAGCAGATTGTTCCGTACGCTGCTCCCGAGGTTGCCACAATGGAGGACCCTGAAGATGAAGCTCCTCTCAAGCGAACAGAGAAGAGATCGCAGGGGGCAGATAGCACCAAACAGGGTGAGGTTCGGGAGTTGAACAAGGCGAATCTCGAGCTGATGGTGATCCAGAAGGATGATCTCGTAGCTCAATACCAAGCCACCAACAAGGACATCTTGTTGGCCAAGGATCAGATGCAGAAGGACTTCCAACGCGAGAAGCTCCGGCTAGAGAAGGCTCTCTTGGAAGCAGAGCGAGCTAAAGAGCTGCTGGACAGGGAGCGAGGTGAGCTGCGAGGGAAGTTGGCCCAAACAACTGAAGAAGTTCAGCGCTGGGAGACCTTGTGCAACGAACAGACCACTAAGGCACAGCAATGCGAGGAGTTGCAGAAGAAGCTGAGCCACATGGAGCAGGAGTACCATCGCCTCAAGGCGGAGTCGGAGAAGGAAAATTCAGCTCTAGCTGGAGACAAGGAAGCACAGGTGCGAGATTGGCACACGTTGCAAGAAGAGCTCCGGCAAGCTTCCGGGAGCGCTGCCCACTGGAAGGATCTCCACACTGCGAAGGAGCGACAAGTTGAAGAATACTTGCTCGAGATTGAGAGTCTTAAGACTCAACACCAGCTGGTGAAGGAGCAGTATCAGGCTGAGAAAAATTTGGCGACGGAGTTAGCGACATCCCTAGCTCAACAGAAGAGGGAGGTGCAGGCGAGTAGGGAAGCGTCGACCGTAGCTACGCCTGACTCTTCACAGGTAGCAGAGTTGGAAGAGAAGGTACGAGATGTCACTGAGGCTAATGCCCGGTTGACTGCACAGACGACCACAGATAGAGGAGTGAAGAGCAAACTCCAAGACGCAATTTGGCGCCAGGACTTACACGGTCCGCCAACCTTTGCACTCTTCCGAGCCTATGAGTTGCAGAGGACCGCTTGTTTAACCATGATGTGTTTGAATCATGGAGACAAGCTGAGCCGAGGAGAATTCCAGAACCTGTGGACCGTAGCGGCGAACTTCGCCAATATGCAGAATCTAATCTGCGAAATGATTGTGAGACAAGACCTTCAGCTGGAGGGCTCGAGACAGCTGCTGGTGCCGATCGGTGATATTGGAGCCAGAGTGCTACTATATTACTGGCACTTGGAGGGGCAGCTGCAGATGCGGAGGCAGTATGATCAACCGGATGTAGCTCAACGAATGGTAGTCATTCCGGAGGTTGATCTTAAGACAGTTCCCCTCTCCACGGACTATCTGGGAGAATGGAAGAACCAGATGGAGAAGCTGACAAAGCTGCTACAGAACGAGCAGAGCTTTGTGGGATGCATGACTCAAGTCCAGGAGCGCGAGGACTTGGCTCAGTGAGGTGAGATCACCATGGGGCAGTATCTCTACGCCAAGGTCCGAGCTCACCACCGACTTAAGCGTGCGATCGAGGGAGCAAAGAAGAAAACAGTAGATGTGGCAGATGCGGTTCAGATGGCCACTTTCATGTCACCCCCTCCAGATTATAGACACACGATCTGGGGAGGCTTGCCACTACCAATGACCGGATCGTTGAACAAGCAACGATTTCTCGGAGAGTACGTGAATCTGTTTAATAGCGAGGAGGAGGTGCCATTTCCCTCATGGCAAGCCATAGATTGGCTATTGGAGGACTTTGGCTTGTCACCGCAGGTCTGGAGACAGTGGGATCAACTATATCCCAAGGCATCCCAGACGTGGTCAACGGTGCCACCAGTAGCGATCACGATGAGCTACCACCAGTGTCCCTTGAAGGGATATCGGCGTTACAAGTGGGCGCCCTGGAGTAAGCTCGACACAGTGCCTTACAACTGGCCACAGATTCCAGGGAGTTTTTCTTCTCCCCAGGAATGCAGTGATTCCTATCGAGCCTTTTTTGAGATTCACCGAAGATACACGGACCCTGTGTGTTTTCGAGCAGCAGTGTTTTGCAACATCCTATCTCATATGTGTATACGATACAAGTGCGTGGTGAATGCCAACAGATTTGACGAGACCAAGCCCGAGTTTCACCTATGGACGAAGATGCAACAGATGCCAAGTCGCCATATGAGGACTTTGGAGTGTATGGTAATTACCAACTTCCTCCACGGTGCGAGCTCGGTGTTTGCCTTGGAGAATTCCAGCAAGCGTCAAGAGCAGCTGGTTGCCTGGTTGAGTTACCAGAAGGCACACGAGACGTATCTCTTCAAGCATGATGAGGATGTTCGTCGTAATGTGGAGATGGCTGAGCTGCAGCTGATTCTCCAGGAGTGTGAGTTCAAGGATGCGTACAAGCACAAGCGTCCTCGACTTGAAGCCAGACCAAGATCTTGAGTAGACATGAGTTTTTTTAGGAGAAGCTCTGTGCAGACAATGTAAATATTATGATGGAATTTTGTGATTGCAGCTAGAGTTTAGAAGTTTGCAGCTTCGAGAACTTAGGATATGGCTTATTGTGGAAGCCAGGATAATGAGCCGATAGTTGATTTTGAAAGACTGAACAAAAACCTGTAAAGCTGCAATCTTCTGAAAATATGAATGATATTAGCTGCATGATACGATGTCATAAGATTATGAACACAAAGAAATGGAGTCAACAACTAATTAAGAGGAGAAACTATCTGGGAATGAAGAATTCTAGGAGTGTGCTACGAAAAATAAAAAATATACAAGTGGAAGTCAGCTGAAAGGAGGTTCGGTGACTTGGAAGTGTATACACAAAGAAGGAAATATTAAGCAGTAAGTTATGAAAAAAAAAAAAAACCATGTTGAACTGCTTGTAACTACAGGAGTCAGCACTCTAGTCAAGCGTGGTGGGATAAGCCACGTGTGAAAGATACATACCCGGCACTAGCACCCGGAGGTTGCCACGACAGTATGTACCCGCGGCACACGTTAACCGACCACCAAGGCCTGCTAGATGAAGGTATCAGGTCTGTTAGCCTATATATCGTGAGCCGCAGGAGCCTTACCAAACGATATGGGACAAATGTTGATCCTAGTATGGAGAAAAATAGAAACTTCTATCACTGTTTCCATATCTGGTGAAGTGCACAACACATTTTCACAAATTTGCAGTATGAGGAATAACAAGGATCAAAGATGTATGAAGAACTTAGGAAAGAATGGAAAAAGAAGATTGATTTTCGGAGTCTGTGACTTATAAAGAACTTGTCAATACAGACAGAGCTCTGTCTGTACGTGGTTAAAAACAAGTTCGGGAAGAAACGAACCAGCTGAAAGAACAAATAATTTTCCTAATTAAAAAACCAGTACGTAGTAAGTTTATACTTTAAAGTCCAACTCCTTAAGTTCAAAATTTTAGAAAAGATCCCTTTAAGTACAAATTTGTATGATTCCTATTTTGAGTGAGATCATCTCTTCATGTGACCTTAAGGCAAGTGAGAGTTTAAGTTACAACCTTGAGCAGACTAGAACCTTAAGAACCAGACGAGCAAGAGAAAATTAATTCCTTAAGGCAAAGAACAAATAGGATAGATCCTTATTTTCCTTAAGTAAGTCAGTTCTTAAAAACCTCTAATGAGTGAGTTTTTTTAAGAACAAAACCAAAGTCAATCACACTTTGGATAAAACAAAAATCTTAAGACTTACATGTAGTGAGAGTTTTAAGAATATGTGGAGGGATAGTGTCTTAAGGAAAGAGCAAATTCAATTGAATTTGTAAAAATTTAAAAAAAATAAAAATAAAAAATAAAAATAATCATCATAAATAAAAAATAAACTTAAGGCATATAGATGAAAGGAAAAAAATAAGAGGGAGAGAACATGATAACTATAATGAGAGATTATCATGAAAGGAAAAAATAAGAAAGAACATGATAATTCTAATGAGAGAGTATCATGAGAGGGAAAAATAAGAAAGAACATGATAATATTGAGAGATAAAGCAAAAAGACTATGGAAAACAATGTGAGTAATGTAGATGAGACGATTAGTGGTGAAGTAATACACACACTACTTGAATTGTATGATAGGGTAGCTCACACAAGTTAGAAAAATAGAAATAAAAGAGTGTGGAAAGAAAATTAGTAATCTAGGATTAGTAATTAGTTGTGAGGATGCACTACTAATTTACTAATCAAGAGATGTGAGGACTAATGAATGCTAATTTTTTAATTTGAAAAAAATGATGAATGAAGTGAAAAGAAAAAAATAAAAAAAAAATAAAAAAAAATGATTGCAAGTGGAGTGTAAAGGAAGATATGGAAGAAAAAATAAATTGAAAAGAAAAATTTGAAAAGCAATAAAAATTAAAATTGAAGATTTAAAAGAGAATGAAAAAATTCAAAGCTAAAATGAAAAATTATGGAAACCTACAAATGGAAGACTTAACTAAAATAGTTAAGTTAAAAAGAGAAACTTGAAGCCAAGTATGTGTGAGACATACTCATTAAAGAGGAGAACAATGGAAAGCAAATAAAGAAAATCAACAATTCTTAGAGAATAAAGACAAGTAAGAAGAAATCTATATAGAGCTTAAAGAGACTACAAGAAAATGATAGAAAGGAAGATGGAGTGCGAAAGATCAAGTTCAAGGACAAAGGTCGTTGAAGTCGACGAGGACGTCTCCAAGCTAAGAAGAGGGCTATGTAGAGCTAAAATGATAAAAATAGATTTTTTCCGAAAATTAAGTGTAAAAAGGGTTGTAGATATATGGAGAATTAAAAAATAATGATTAAGTTTACACTAAGTACTTAATTAATTGGTAAGTACCTATTCATATTCAAGAATAAGGAAATAATGGGAAAAGGGTTGAACTCGCACCCTTTGGATAGGTTGTACCTTTTCATGAATGGATATGAAGAGATGTGAAGATTTTGTGGAATTAATCTTAATGGTTAATACTAGGGGAAACCTCTTTCCAAGAGTTTTACCTCTTGGATGTTGAGTAGAATCACTAGCTTGAATTTTTAGCATTCTTGGCCATTACCATAGAAATTCCTTGGAGGAAGATTGGAGTGAGCCCTAGCTTTAGGTGAAAGAGCTAGTTGATGACTCTTAATGTTGTAAGAGTATTTAATTTTATATATGAATATATAATTGTTATTGAATTTGCATATGTAGAGTCTTGTGACTTGAGTGATATGTATAATTGCAATATTATGTGAACTTCATTGCATAAATTTGACATTGTGTGTTGTAAATGCAAGTGCATGCATTAGGTATTAATTGTGGATAAAATTCTTATGCATGAATGCATTGTATATTTATTCTTCATGGAATAAGATAGGGAAATACCCTAACTACTAAGGTCGTGGGTGTGACCTTGTGTGTGTGTGTGTGTTGGAGCATTAATCATGAGTGTGAAGATTAATGGAGATAATGTGAAATTAAGTGACTTAGTGCATGAGATGTGTAATGCATAAGTACTTAATAAGATCTTGAGTGTGAGTGAGCATAACTTGAGTATCATAAGAATAAGAGTGGAGTTCTTATTCATGTTAATGCAATTTGTGCAATAAACATCAAGTGGCATACCTTGATGCATGGCAAGAGTGTCATATTATGCATACAAAAAAATTGGCATTAAGTCTAACCTTAATAGAAGGGATTCTCTAAGGTAGGCTAAGTTGTGAGTATTTAAGAATCTATCATAAGAGAGAAAATAAGGAATAAATCCCAAAGAAAGACTTAAGAAGAAAACATAGAAACTTAAGAATCTTAAGTCCAAGTTTGGATACATAAGCTTATGAAGAGTGAGACCTTAAGTACCATGAGACCCTTAAGTTTAAGGGCTTGGACTTAAAGGTTTGTATAATTGAGAATACGGGACAACATTTGCATTCAGTGAGATGCACTCCCGGTTCTGGAAGTCTTAAAGACAGAAACTTAAGAACAATATAGGACCGAATTGGTCTAGATAGTGCAGGTTCTTAAGAATCAGTCCTAAGTGAGAAAGTGAGTGTTTAAGAACTCAAGGACAGAAACTGTGTTCTTAAGAACATGGACCCGACCAAGAGAGAAGCCTTAAGTAAAATTCAGACATCTTAAAGACAAAGTGGTACGAGTAAGTGTGGAACACCGTGGTCTTTAAGGGATAATTGTGGGTAAGTGAACTTAAGTGGAGACTTAAGAGGTGAACTCTTTAAGACTTAAGTTAACTTGTGTATGGGATTTTTTGAGACTAACCATTGTCTTAAGAACGTGATCACGTGGACCGAGTGGACGGACGTGAAAAGTGGAGCGTTTTTGCATAAGGTAAGAATGTGAATTCTTAAAGATTGTAATTAAAGAACCAATGCAATGAGACTTAATGGAAACTTCCATTAGCCCAGTGTAGCAAGTGTTTAAGGATTAGTGGCATAAGCACAAACTTAAAAGGACTAATGTTCCGTCTTAAGGCACGAGAGATCCTTGGGGTTTAGACTTTGTTTGTGGATCCCTTAAGAGTGATGCTAACAACCCTAATTTCCTAAAAATAGATAGATAACCTTAAGAATTAACCAAAAAGATAGCTTTAACGACACAATTAATCTCCAATTACTTAAAACTAGGCGTATGATCATCCCCGTAACGAATCCTATGAGGTGTGGGTACACTTGGGTGTTTTATTAGAGTGGTGAAAAATCACTCTACAATTCTCAATGTCAAACACGCCTCCCTCTGCTCGTTTATGATCCACTTGTATTACCATTTCAAGGAGACTACTCTGGGGGACGACATGGCGTATGGTACGCAACTAATGATGAAGAAGTTCGAGGGGACTGAGTCAGAACCTGAACCGGGGTCTGAGGGAGGAAACAACTCATCCCAGTAAGGAGAGGAGGTTGTACCACCTCCCAAGCGCCAGAAACAGAGACAGGGCGGAGCCCCCTCCATCTGCACCCGCGCAGCCATCCGCGCCACAGCCACCGGACCGGCTCAACTTGGAGGCAAGTCTTATCCTGCCTCAGAGCTACTAGAAGCCATTCGCGTGTATGTGGAAGATGCGGACCGGACTTTGGATCAAGCAAGCAGCTTGGTGGGTAACCCTCTGCGGGAAGGATTGATCGATGCGATCAAAGAGAAGGTCCGAGGAGCTCGCGACCTTCACCTCATGGAGCAGAAGGTCAACCAACTCACACTCGAGGTGACAAAGGTAAGGAGTAGAGCGTTGGAGGCAGAGAGAAGTTGCAAGGCGGCTCTTCTCCAAGCCAATGCCTTGGCGGCAGCGTTACAATAGGTAGATGAAGCATTACGTTTTCCAGCAGATGTGAAATTGAAGGCCAAGATGTTCGATGCTCGATTGGAGAGAGATGATCACATTTCTAGCAAGCGGGTGATTGCCTTCGTGATGGAGCAAACCGTGAAGGTTGAGGCGGCTTATGCCAACATGCGGTTATTGGTGAGCAATCTCACTCACATTCTACCCAAGTTTGTGGAAGACTCCGACACTTCCGACAAGGATGGGGACTCCAGTTCGGAGACCAACCCCGAGGAGCGTCGCCTCGGTGATCACGGTCCACGGAAGGAGAAGGAAGTGGTGGACCTTGACAGCCCGGATCTGCCCCCTCAACTCGCGAGCACGAGGGTCCCGATAGGACCTTTTCCTTTGGAGGTCACCTCCTCGATGTAGAGCGGTTGGAAGGAACGCCCGGGTGTTGCGATGGAGCTCCCACTCCCCTTGCATCCTCGTCAGTTGCCACTCAGTGATCCCTCGCGCCCTACATCGGTTGTGGCCCCTTTGCAGAGCGGGCTTCATATGGGAAAGACCGCAAGTGAGAGCTCCTCTGACTTGTACACTCCAGGACAGATATCCGGCCAGGATATCATCATGGGCACCCCGAGTCAGGTATCGGCCCCTCCGACACGATCCGGGCCACATCTGGGCATGACTACTGTGTCAATCACCCCAGATGGCCCGGATTCCTCCTTGCCTTAAATGGAAACCGTGTTGAGGGCAATGACTGCCCAACCCACGCCTTCCACCGATGTGTTTGCGCCATTGCTGGCACTTGCAGCCGCCGCGCCCATCCCGACTTCAAGCCGGAGTTCCAAGAAGCGCTAGAGGAGGGAGGAGCGGAAGAGACTCGAAGAGCTGGCCCGAAAGTAGGCCAGGATCTTGGTTTGTAGGTCACTGTTCAGTCCGGGTTATGGCCCCCGGTTGACTTTGGTATTGACTTGGTTTTGCCTTGGATTTTGTGTAATAAGTGACCTCTGACGGTGCACGTCGTGTGGAGTGGCAGCACCGCCGCCAAGAGCAGTTATTGTCACTGTTTTTGGTTAGAAGGTATCGTTTGAGTTTGGACTCTTGTGTGAGTCTTTTGCAGTATAAGAGAGGAGTCTCGTGGCCTCTCTCTTCACTGCTTCATGTGTGTACTTGCTTTCAATTTAATTCTAAACCTACGCTCTTAGAAAACCTTCGACGGTTGGAGAGCTCGGATTCTATATGACTGTAAGTACCATCTCAAGTAGTCCACTCCTCAAGTTCATACTAATCGTCAAGTCATTGTTTCCTTGTTCCATCAAGTAGAGTTAGTCCGGGTGGATGGGAATAATAGGTGAGATGGTTAGATTGTTAGTTGGGCGTGACTCTAACTCTAACCCCTTGTGATTGTTTCCTTATTCCCTCAAGTAGAGTTAGTCCGGGTGGAGGGGAATAACAAGTGAGATTATAAGTGGTTAGGGAGGGACGAGGGGGGAGTGACGGGTGTGGAAGGAGTCTTGATATGTCTTGTGTGACCGGTCGGCGGCAGGATGTCATCGATTGTGAAGATGTACGCTGGATCCCGGATGCATCAACCTTTGGTCGGATAGGTTGATCCATAGGAGCATTACATACCATCAACCTTTTGTGTTGAGGATGGAGTAGACTGGTTTGACCTAAGGGCAGTATGTCCAGAACGACTCTAACAGCTCGGATTATCTTGAGAGAAGAAAGACTATCCAACTAACCCCTTTGCGCTGTGATCCATCGGAGTAATAGGAGGAAGACTTTGTTCCCTGAAGAAAAGGAGTGGAATCAGGTATCTTTTGAGTTAATAGCTATGCTAGCCTCTAGTTAATACTCCTTAAGCTGATTCTGAGGTTATAGGAAGGTCTAACAGCTCGAATGGTAGGTAAACCAAGTACTTGCTACTAGAGAAGTGTTAGACTTTAAGGTCCAAGCCTTATCTCCTCTTACGGGGGCAACCCAGTGACACCACAACCATCCCAAGTTAGTAAGTAGGAGTGATTGGAGAAACTGTGAGGAAGATTTGACGTTTACTAAAACTTGTTTGAGTCCGTGAACCGTCGTTCATGGTGATAAAACAGTCTCCGGATACGCAAGTACCCCGGATGTCTATAATGTATATAGTTGTAAAGTCCATGTAGGATCCGGGCCATGTAGGATCTGGGCCATGTAGGATCCGGGCCATATGAAATCCGGGCCATGTAAAGTACTTGGGTGGGGCGGTTGGTGCAATTAACGCTCATCCCTTGTGATCTATACCTTTCCCTCCTTTCTTTTGATGTATATATTGTATAGTTGACATTGTACAGACCATAGTTTGTTGTTAGTCGTTGTAGTTCTCGGTGACTCTCTGTGGGAACGATTACCTTAAGGGTATTTTTGAGTTAAGATGTGAATACTTGCCAACGCATACTACGACACAAAGTGGCACCGCTGCCGGGGAGTCACTTCGCTGAACTCAATGACTAATAGCATGTCCTCTTGTATATTCTTTCTGAAACTAACTTTGTGATCCTTGGATACTTAGGAGCTACGAGGCGAAGAGAGAGAACGAGGAAGATAGAGAAGGAACATCAACCGTACATCACAATAGCTTCCAAGTTTCCTCCACAGCTGCCCTGGCGGCGGTGTCTTTAAGGGGAGCGACTCAAGTTCCGTACTCAGAACCGGCGGACAACGAAGGCCAAGAACTCTATTCTTGGAATGGAGACACCGGTGGAAGGTATAACATCCGGTGTGCCTGTCCGACCCCAAGTGACTGAAGTCTGTCTAGATCTTGCGAAAATAGTTGTACCTGTGTTGTGTCCGTGCCGCGTTCTATACACACCTGTACCATGCCCAAGCCGTGTCCGCGCCCAGATCCAAGCAGATATTCGAGCACTCTCTAAGCAAGACAGCTAGTCCATTAGTGTAGCTAGTAGTTATGACCAATAATCCTAGATCAAAGGAAAGACGTAGTGAGTGCCTAGGCAGTACCATGAACCTTCATGAGTAAAAAAGAACCTAGCGAAAGATGAGTACGTCGATCCCAACATAGAAATAGAGGTACGAGACAAGGAAGCCAGCCCTTCCGTGCCGAACTTAGTCCTAAGAACACCCCAACCCGTAGACCGAGCAGAGGAGTAAGGGTCGTAAGTCCCCCAGTAGACATCCTGGAAGTACACACTTATGTAGGGAGTGACACGCCACCTCTCACTCCGTCTTTTGAGCCCTTCCTAGAAAAATTTGAAGTAAACCCACTAGGACAGACCACAACCTTCGAATTCGAAGACCAGGAGGTCCAAGAAGATGAGGCACCCGTCACCATGGCTCGCCCCCCGACCCGCTTAAGGTATAGCTCATTCAAGGGTAATGGAGAGGCGGACGTCGATGAATGGTTCAGGGAGTTCGAGACGATTGCCATGGCCAACCAGGAGGATGACCCTTCACGACTTTGGGTCTTTCCAGGGTTGTTAAAGGGCGAAGCTCTCAATTGGTACCATGGGCTGTCGGACGAGATGAAGGCGGATTGGGAGGAGCTCAAGGACTACTTCATCCAAGCTTTCCGCGAATCGGGAGGAGAATTACGTGCCCTAAGTCGGCTGAACAAGATCACCATGAAGGATAAAGATTTGGTTCACAGATACAGCCAGAGAGTGAAGAGCCTCATCAAGAAGTGTGCCACGGAGGGAAGCCCGAGATTGTAGAAGGAGTGGTTTGTCGGAGGCCTTCCCTCGGCCATGGGGTTTGCGGTAAGGATGGCCAAACCAACGACCTTTGCAGAAGCCATAGAAACGGCCCAAGATTATGAGGACTCCCTTCACTCGATGAGGAAGACCCGTGACAAGTACTCTGAAACATTTCGTTTGGAACTCCAAAATGTTACGTGCTCTGGTAAACGCGGATGGGCCTCACGTGAGGACGCGAGCGGCTCGTAAATTGCTGGATGATTGGGCCTCAGGAAGTGGTGAACCAAGTGGAGCCGATGCCTGATGAAGTGGAGTATATGCAAATAGAATGCAAGATGAAAGCGTAGCATTTGTAACCATTTTGTATGTTGCGAAATTTGCATGTGCAATATAAATATAAGGACATCTTTAAAGGATTGACCCAATTCTTGCATCTCCTTTTAAACATTTAAATTAGTTTGCAACATTTAAGATAATTGAATTTGCAACATTAAAACTTTCCATGGTCCTTGTTCGCGCGCGCCCGGCCCCACAGCACAAGCGCCCGGCCACTGTTCGCGCGCGCCCGGCCTTAGAGCACACGCACTCGGTCCCCATTCGCGCGCGCACTGTCACTATTCGTGCGCGCCAGGCCCCCATTCGCGCGCACTTGGCCCCAAAGCGTGCGCGCCCGGTCTAAGAAGACACGCGCCAGGCCCCTATTCGTGCACGCCCAACCTTACAGCGCACGCGCTCGACCCTGAAGCGCACGCGCCCGGCCCCATTCGCACGCGCCCGACCCCATTCGCACGCGCCCGGCCCCATTCGCACGGGCCCGACATTACAACGCACGCGCCCGATCCTGAAGCGCACGCGCCCAGCCCCATTTGCACGCGACCGGCCATTCTGTTCCTCCTCGTGAGACCATGATTGGTACGCGCGAGACCGTCCCATCTCGTACGCGCGCAGCCTGTGGGGGGCATGCGCGCCTTGCTATAAGTTTGGGAATCGTGGCACGATGGGCCCACTTCCCAGGCGCTTTGGCCTGCAACTGCCACGTGGTGGCTTCTTGCTAAGCACTATTGGGAAGTGGGTCCTAGTGTCTATTAACACCCTTTTACTTCGAGTGTCTATTGACACCCTTTTACTCCCGGTGCCCCTTCACGCTAGTTTCAAGCATGGACTCAAGTGGGCCTTCTGAGATTCGGGCTTCCGAGAAGAAAATGAAGAAACGAGTGCGTGATGCGGGACGAGTACGCAACCACAAGCAGAAGAAACACATTCACATATTCATCGATGGTGAGTTGAAAGCATTTCGAGGCTGGGGAGATGTACCAAACCCGTGGACATTTACACAATGTGCGAAGTACATTGCCTGGTGTCATTTGGGACGAATGTGGCCGCATTCGCGGCATTCGCAACTTCGGAAATACGACAAGGGTAATTTAAATTACTGCACCAATGAAGTATTCAAAGAACGGTGCATCCAAGCGTACCAGCACATCTACAACACGACAAAGGTTCACCGGAACGAGGTGAATCTATCCATTTTACGTATGGTGTATGCTGAGATTATACTCGGAGTAGTAGTCGATTGGAGGACGATGGAAATACAACCAAACTCCAAGATGATACGAGTATCCACGGCATCACTACCAATAGAACGCAGGTATCCGGGCGAAGCTCTAGGAAAAAAGGCGAAGGAAGTTGAAGTTCCAAACGAGGAAGTCGTGTGGTGTGACACTTCCGGTGATGACTCGGACACTGGATGCGACCCATCTATTTGCAAGGAAATTGGGGGCTTTACTAAATGCCATTGGCTAGATTTTGCCCTCCAAGACACACCGACAATTGGAGAAGATTCCGGCAAGGAAGAAGATCAAACTGAGATGGACGCGGTTGCATATGAGAACATCAATGAAAACCTAGAGTCTTCTGATGATGTTCCAATTGGACGAGAGGCTCATCTTCAACTTCTTGCTAAATATCAGCAGAGTTTACAGGAAAACAAGAATCTAGTAGAAGAAGCCAACCGCAACAAAGAAGAACTTCAAAAATTACGCGCTGTACTCCAAGAAAAGGACAATCAAATCCAGGAATATGCAAAGTTGGTGTTTACTTTAAAGTCGTAGAATTTGATAGCAATGGAAGTAGTGCCATGAATGATAAACGGACAATTTTGTAACATTTTGAAATCATAGACCTTGTGAATTTTGTAAATTGCACTTCATTTGTAAATGGCTTTAGTTCAAAACAATATTGTTTATCTCTGACGTTAATCAAGTTTGTATGGTTCAGCATGTTTTAAAATTTGGCTAGATGTAATAAAGTGAATGTTCTATATAGTCTTGTATACGTTTAAATTATATATTTGATGAATGTGTTATGATCTTCCATGATTGTACAACT
>OZ020519.1:21835884-21988178 GCA_963971425.1 Bryoerythrophyllum caledonicum | reverse complement strand
GCCCCAATTGAAGATCACGCAATCAGCCACCTTAAAAAGATAGTTGAAGGCCACGATTTCCAATTGGAGTTTGTGAGATGGACTGGGCGCGCGCGACTATTTATACTAGTGGGCCGGGCGCGCATGCCGCATGGAGAACGCGCGCATGCCGCATGGGGAACGCGCGCATGCCGTATGGGGACCGGGCGCATACGCTGGGGTCTCGCGCGTACGTTTCGGGGTCTCGGGCGTAGGGTTTGGGGCCTCGCGTATAGGATCCACGGTCGGGCGCGTGGACATTGGGGCCGGGCGCGTGCGGGAACAGGCCGGGCGCGAATGGGAACGGACTAGGCGTGTGCGGGAACGGGCTCTATCATGGCGGGAACATGCTCTATTCGTGGGGGAACAGGCTCTATTCGTGGGGAACAGGCTCTATTCGCTGGAGGGCCGGGCGCGTACGCTGGAGGGCCGGGCGCGTTCTCTGGAGGGCCCAGCGCGTACACTGGAGGGCCGGGCGCGTACGCTGGAGGGCCGAGCGCATTCTCTGGAGGGCCGAGCGCGTACACTGGAGGGCCGGGCGCATACGCTGGAGGGCCGGGCGCGTACGCTGGAGGGCCAGACGCATTTGCTGGAGGGCCGGGCGCGTACGCTGGAGGGCCGGGCGCGTTCAATGGAAGGGCCGGGCGCGTACGCTGGAGGGCCGGGCGCGTGGCGTCTTGGTCAAGCGCATGCAGACGCGCTTGCGCGGCCAGGGTTTTCCATTTCACTATAAATGGAATAGATTCTAATATCAATCACATAGGCTCCTCTCAAGTGGCTCCTTGTCCTAGTACTATTTGTACTTTGCTAGGAACTAAGAGGAGGGCCACCACACATTGGGTCCGGGGGAGGGGTTTTGATTTTTTTTTAAAATTATAGTTTGTGTAGGGTTGTGATTGTTGCAATGGCCACTGATCGTAATACTGGGAAGCGGCCCACGTATGTTGATTTAGATGCTCCAGATGCATCGGAGCTTCCACCTACTAGCGTTGCGGAGTCGAGCCGCAATCCTTCCGATGCACCGAAGGCACCGTCGAAGAGGGCGAAGCAAAAAATGTCTGCGCACGAGAAGGATGCCAGTTATCCACCAAAGGAGTATACCGCATTTCTTCGAGGTGCGGCAATACAATACTACCGTTGATGGTGTGAAACTGACGTGGTGCGATTCCGTCAAGTTTATTGGAGAAGGGAGAGCCAGAATCATGTGCTTACAGGCCGACCTCCAGTTGAAATTCGAGCGCGCTCTGGAGAGTTCTGAATCGTTCAAGGATGCATATGGCATCTATCACTATGCCTCATTCATGAAGAGAGTAATCACTCAATGTACGAGTAATGCATCGCATGTATTCGATTGTGAGGTGAAAAAACCTCGCGGGGGCCAGCATCAGCCACGAGACTTGGAACTCCGCAAGTTCCTCGAAGGTGTGAAGACCACCATCGGCAGGTTTTCAAGCTCTCGTACGAGAGGTATGCCTTGGAATGAACAAGCGATGAAGTCAGCCATGGAGGCGCATATGTTGCACAGCGTGCAATTTCTTCCAGAAGATATCAGAGTTTATGGACTTTCCGGATATGACGCCGTTGGTGGATACGGAAAGGTTCGGAAGGTCCGCATCGTGGGTGTGCGAGCCATTTCGGCATACATGGAGTTTGCCGGGAAAATGCCAACGGCGTCTCATCTGAAGGAGAAATTTAGACAACGGTCTCACGAGGCCATGATATGTCATGTTGCACACCGAGGAGTTATAAAGTTTTGGGCGGTGAATACAAAGAATATGGAGGCGTACACATTGTGGTGGAATGGTGGTAGTTGGGCCCATTTTAAAACCGTCGATTCAAAGGCAAATCCGGCGGCTTCGAGCAACTCAATCCTTTCAGCTCCATATATTTCGGCGGAGGATACAACACAAATCTTAGCCTTCCGGAAGAATAGAGCAAGACTTGCCTGGGCTTTGATGTGCACCATGGCCCAAGTCCACAAGGCAAATGTCATTCACAATGACATCGCTCCCACAAACGTGCTTCTCCACTTTCCTCCAGAGAAACCAGGATCCATCTTCATAGGCGTTTGTGATTGGGGAATTGCGAGCCGAGTATCACACGAAGAGCCATCAAAATATGGATTTCGGACAGACACGGAACTGGACAATCAACGCCGTAGACGACATTGGGTAGCTCCAGAGTTGTTTTACAGATTCGGCCCACAAGATTCGGAAACGGCATTGGATGTGATGCAGCGGCGTCACCAATACACACAGCTCGCCGATTCGTACTCCGTTGGGTGGATGGCTAGAGCGATTTGGAAGAAAGAATCTGACTCAACATTCTTCAAATCAACCGTCAACTACGCAGCTTTTCAAGTGAAGATCGAGAAATTACTGGAGCGAGATCCCTCAAACGTCCAACACTCTGCAAAGTGGTTGAGGAGCTAATGGCTAAACCATTCAACTTTGAAGTTCCGGACGCTTGCTTCCGCTATGAGATATAGATATTTTGACTTAGCGTATTGATAGTGAAGGTTTCAATTGTTGAACATTTTGCAATACGTACTAGCATTGTGATGTAACGGTGCTTTTTGCCCATCTTGTGATAAATATAAGATTAACATTTTTCATACACATTGCGATATGAAGCTCATGCATGTTAAGAAGTGAGAGAGCGCGCGCGACCCCTAAATTCAATACCCATACACGCGCGACCCCAAAGGCCACGCGCCAGGCCCAGCCCCCTCCACGAACGCGTCTAGTCCTTCCCCACGAACGCGCGCAGCCCCTCTACGAACGCGCGCGACCTTGGCTGGACGCGCCAGCCCCTCCAAGTATGCGCCCGGCCCTTCACCGCGCGCGCCCGGACACTTGCGTTACGCGCGCAGTCCTCCCTGCACGCGCCCAGCCCATCTCCGCACGCGCCCGGCCCCTTCAGTATGCGCCCCATGTCCGCACGCGTGCGACCCTGTTGACGACGTGTCAGCCACGTAGTCGCCTTCGTGGCAGTGGGTAAATTTATTTACCTCAAGTCATGGTCAAACTAGGGTTGACCCTTATCGGACGACAACAGCCTCTATCGGACGGACATCCGGACGAACGGACACTACCGGACGGACGGACGGCCGAACAACCCTGGCTTGGTGGAAGTGACGAGGACGGAAAGTCTCCTAGAAAAAGACCTAGAGAGATGGGGTTTGGAGGAGAAGGCACCGTGCACGCTTGCGGCTGCCTCGGGAGCCTGCGCGCAAGTCGATGGTGGAAGGGCGAGCTGATCGAGGCATATACATCTTGGTGTTCATTGTTGTGTAGTGTCATCCTTTGAGCTGCCTCTCTCATCCATCGCTCTTTCTGAGTTTCTTCCGGTCTAACCTCCCTGCTTCTTCCTCGTAGAAAATCACTCCCCTCTTCGTTTGCGGCGGAGCCCTGATGCTGCTCTACATTTGTATTGCTCTTGGTAGCAGTCGGAGGCGTCCATACACGCCGCGAGCCTGGCGTCGTCCTCGTTCGTGGAGGAGGAGCAGCACACGTACCACTTCTTGGTGTACACTTTGTGCATGGTGTTTCTTCGGCGTGTTCAAGAGCTCAGAATCGCTGAGAGCGAAGTGGCTGTGGTCGTCATTCTCGTGTGAGGCTGGTGCGAGCGTGGCACCATAGTTACGGACGGACTCTATGAAGGCATTGCTATTGGTGGAGATGTCTACCCTGGTTCCACGCTTTCAGATCATGTGTTGCGCTTCAACAACAATTCACAGGTATTAATTGCAGGCTCGGAGGTTGTGGTCAAGCTCGTTTGATGATAGTTGTGGTCAAGTTGGTCCGATAATTTCTGCAGTCGTTTTTTTGTAAATATTATTAGTCTTTTCGGTGTGGACTGATTCGAGTTTCTCTACATGTAGATCAAAATGATGGTTGTTCTGGGAGAGCTGGGAGGGAGAGACGAGAACTCTCTGGTGGACGCCTTGAAACAGGGGAAGGTCAGCAAGCCAGTGGCTTGGGTCCGTGGCATCTGCGCCCACCTGTTCAAGTCTGAAGTCTATGCGATAAGTTCAATCCCCTTCTTCGGGTATGTGAATTCCGTTACTGGTAATGCTTTCTGATGTGCTGAGGATGTTGCAGTTAAGTATAGGGCGCGAAGAGTGGTGGCGATGAAAAGTCTGCTCAGACCAAGAACAAGGCGTTGGCAGATGCTAGCGCTGTAGTGCCTACATCCTTTAACGGTTTTGAAGCCACCATCTAGGCGACGTACGACTCGCTGGTATTTACTTGGAACCCGTAGCAGCCCTCTTTGGAGATTTTGTGCATTGTCATGAGAATGAACAGAGTTTAATGAGTAAAGTTGGATCCTGTGTGCAGGTTGAGTAGATGGTGATTACCCCATGTTGCCATTGGTAGCAAAGAAGTTGCAGGAATCAAATGAGGAACTTGAACTCATTTTGAAAACAAATGTGAATACTGAAATTGGACTTGGAACAATGTGGAACAATGCAACTCAGTTTGGAATCCTTGAACCTTGGAATGAGATGTGGAATCGTGGAACCTTGGAATGAGATGTGGAACCGTGGAACCTTGGAATGAGATGTGGAACCCTAGAACCTTGAACTAAAACGTGGAACCGTGGAACCTTGTCCTGAAACGTGGAACCCCCGAACCTTTGGAATACTAAAACCTGTGGATCTAAAGGTGGACCTGAACTTTTCATCAAACTCATGGAACCAAGATCTCAAATTCAGGGTATCCCCTACTCCTTCACAAATCTGCCATCGTTATTGGGCACAAACATGCTCTCCCTCACTACTGTCCACTCCGTCTTCGCACTGCAGCTAACCTATGTTCGTTCATTCTTTTCCACATCTTTTTTCATGACTTATTGTTGTGCACTCAGTCTAACCACTGCTGGTAATCTATGTTCGTTTATTTTTTTCTCATGAATTATCACAAGTAGCTTAGTAAGTTTACGAATATATTATGATGGTGAAAGATGATTTACTAATATGGCTTATGGATGTGTTGGCTTGCATGAACAAATGGCGATCAGCGGAATTTACATATTCTTCGTAAGTAATGTCATTATGCTAGATTTTAGTGTGCTTACCTAGGTTTTTTAGTCTCCGTCATTTCTGTTCATTCAATTATTGTTATATTCCAATTAGAATTATTGCATCATTTGATATTTTTTGCTTGTTTGTCGTGCAGATTGGAGGAATAACATTTTGGACGTGAACTATGTATGATACAAGATTAGATTAATAAATTTGAATGAAATGTGTTTTTATGATTAAATATTAAATATATTTCATTTGGGTGGTTAATAATTTTAATAAAGGAAAAATAAAACACTTGGTCTTACACTGGTAGGTGAGCATTTTTCAATGATTTTTTGCACAATCTGCAAACTAGGAATCTGAATGCGCTGATGGTACCAATGTTGGGCACAGTGGTAAATCAGTCTTCGGACGAGGGGTGAAGGCCTCAGATTCCTAGTGCGTCGTTTGTTGCATATTTCTTTGTAATTTCAGTTGGTTCAAAACCAACACCGGATAATGGAGATCCTTTCACTTCATTCAAAAAATTACAAAAATATATATATAACCAAAATTAAAAATAAATAAAAATAAAATAAAAAGGCAAAAATAAAAAAAACAAGGTGAAAACACCCACGCAAAAAAAACCTGAAAATAATGAGTCTGTAAAGACCTACGCCAAATTTTGAACTTTTTTTCACACAAAAAGTTTCATTTTCTACATTTTTTTCACGATAAAGTATCACTTTTTACACAAAACCTACAACTTTTCACAACAAAGTTATAGAGTTACCTGCCAACTAAAAATCATCTGTCGAGTCTAAAGAAGGCTCCTTTCTATTGTGTACTGCTTGAAGATCAAGTAAACCTAAAACAACTGGATTGTAGTGTTGGCGCTTGCTAAGTCTCTTTGGCGGAGGTGTTATCGACGATGCAAACAAATTTGCCAATTGTTGTGCATACTCTGGCAAAAATGGATGTTCTGATACACTGCAATCTAGTGATCTGCTGCGGACAATGACAAAATATTTGAGAAGTAATCTGGAAAAATATTTATAAGCAGAATGCTGAAATGTACAACCATCCTACTTACTTGATTGCAATGCGCTTGCGCTTTCCCTTATCCCTTGGTATGATGTCCTCTAGATCTTCAGCAACCTGTGGAGGTGGTCCGGCCGGAGGTGGTCCGGCCTGAGGTTCATCCGATTCGGAGGAAGAGTCGGCATCGACTGATGTAGTAGGGCACGTGATCTTCAATGGGGATAGTATTGATACGTACACATCATTGTCCGCCTCTAATGCGACAATATTTCTTCCGTATTCCTTGCACACCGTCACCGAATTACCTAATAACAACTGTTGTTAGAAACGTAACACAGAACATACACAACTTGCGTGTAAGTGCAAAACATACCGACATTTGCAGTCATCTCCACAACAAGGTTATCAATGTCAGTGGATGACAGGATCAACGATGTCATAAAGTGACTACCGCGCTCCTTTGGTCCTCGCCACACCTTCCCGTCCGTTGTCTTCTGCCACTCAAGGGTGACAAAATTCCAAATTGTGTCACCATCGCTAATGATAAGGTCGTGGTCATTAAGAGCATGATGAACACGAAAATGGAAGCTTGATTTTCTGCGAAAGGATCCGGCTGTGTCCCGAACGATCAAGGCAATCTTGAAAAGTCCCGTCAAGGAATTGTCAATGGCCGAATAAGTGTACATGCGATTCACACCATGATATTCCTTAAAAAATTTGAATCCAAGCTGTGGAAAATAACTTGTGAACAACTCTTTCGTGCTCCCGCCGTCGTCTCTGCAGATAAGGAACATCGCCCCATCATCATGAAGAAATTTGTTGGCAAAGGCAAACACGTTCTTCAACCAAGTGGGGTCAAGGACGTTCCACACTGGAGTTTCGTAGCATACACCCTTCACAGGTTTGTTGTCTGGGATCTCCGCAATAATGAGGTCCATTTTTGCCTCTTTATCAACATACTTCCCTCCCCAAATGCACTTTTTTCCATCGTTACACTCCGCAGCATAATCAGCTATGGTCTGCCAAAGGTCACGGGAGATAGGAGCATTGATGATCAAGTTAGATATGAGACAAGCATTCCCAGGTGGCGGTGCCATGGTCCGGCTAGGCGTTGGGTCACGAAGAGAGGTTCCGGATAGAGTTGAATGTGCATTCGATATCCCAACACCTGGAGACCGTGCCTGGCGACGGGGTTGAACGCGTCGGACAGGTACAGAACGTTGAGACATCGAATTGTTATGCCTGTCCCCATCTTGTCCTTCTTCACCCTCTTCTGAGTCAGCCATATGCATCACGTCTTTATCAGCTTGAATCTCTTGCTCTTCAAGATTCTGTGTGAATTGGCCCTCTTCTGGAACAATAGTATGGGTCTCCTTGCTTGCCAACTCGTCTTCATCATCTTCGTCATCCTCAGAGGGCAACGGTGACAGCCCTAGCTCTTCTCTTCTTTTGGCTTCCTTGGCCCTTAGCTTGGATTTCTTGATTGCATCTCGCTTCTGCTTCGCTCTCTTATTCCTCACTTGTTGCTTGGACTTCGGACTTAGTGGTTGTGGCTTCTTCTTGGATTCAGCTTCCTTAGTGATTACTTCGACTTCCACATCTGGTCCTGATAGTGGTCCAAGGATGTTTTTGTACTCCAGCTCCGTCTCATAGCAGTAGTTCTTGTTACACTCAACATACCACAAACACTCTCTCAGATGCTGAAGTGAGAACACTTCCTTCTGATATGCCGTATACATACATGTATCAGAGGAGGGAGGATATGCAGAATTCATCCACTGTGGAACTCTAAGGATTGCCTTCACGTTAAACAAGACCTGACGAATGTAGCGATAAATAAATTGCTTTGCCATATCTTGTCTTCCTCGCACATCCTCCCACTTTGTCAGCCGGGTAAACTTTGTCTTGCCACCAAGCACTGCTAGAAAAGCATGAGACCAAATTTGACATCTCCATGTCTCAAAGAATATCTCCCAAGACTCATACTCCACATTAGGAACGATATCGAGCTCCCCCACTATCTCATCAATAGTCATTGCGATCTCCTCTTTCAGCTGCACACAAACATTGTTACTTCTTCATGATAATGATATGAATTACTCGAGTTTGATTTGGAACTGAATGCTAACCTGAATCCAGAATACAGCCCGATCTAGGTACGTCCGTAGTTGCGTCTCGGAGCAAGGTTGTGGCCAGTGCTTTTCCTTCCGGTTAAAGCACGAACTATTCCATAGCTTTAGCCATTCAGTCTTGTACTGGTTTGGCACATTCATAGTGGCAATCATCTGAAGTTTATCCAATCCCATATCAACTTTTTTGATTTGGTGGGTTGAATAGTGTAGTCGAACCTAGCAAAAGCCACACAATAAAACCATGGAATATCAAATTACAATAAAACAACATTAACGATACAAATACCACAATTCTCATATTTGAACATATGAATCCAACCCATGAGACCCCAGGAGGGCCACCAAAAAGCTCTCGGACCGAGAATATAAAAGACGGTCACATTCTTTTATGAAGGAACTATTCCAGGTAAGAATTCAAATGAAACCTCGGAGATGCCGACTCAAGGCCTCGGACCGAGACCTATTGCATGGCCTTTCGAGACGAGCAGTTCAAGAGAGAAAATTCAACCGTGGAGGACACCGTTCATTGTATTTGGCACATAAGTCTCCTTTTTTTAGTACACCGTAACCTTTTGGTACCGAGAGGTTCTATTGTGACCCCCGAATGACCACTTGATCTTAATACTTGTCAAATGAACATATCGTCTGAAGGGTTGATTTTTTGTTCTTAGACCGAGAACGTATTTACCCCCTTCCGAGATGTCACACCTTGGTCCACACATGAAATAATACTACGTGAGTTTGGAATGCCGGAAGGGCTGGTTTTTTGTTCTTGGTCCGAGAACCTTTTCACCCCCTTCCGAGATAACACTCTTTTAACCCCACATGAAAAAAACTAGGTGAGAAATTGTAACGCTAGAAGGGTTTGTTTAATGTCCTCGGTCCGAGAACCTTTTCACCCCGTTCCGAGATAACACTCTTTCGTCCCCACATGAAAAAAACTAGGTGAGAAATTGTAACGCTAGAAGGATTTGTTTAATGTCCTCGGTCCGAGAACCTTTTCGCCCCATTCCGAGATAACACTCTTTTGTCCCCACATGAAAAAAACTAGATGAGAAATTTTAACGCAGGAAGGGTTTGTTTAATGTCAAAGTTCTAAATATAATACAATGTAACAATGACTCAATGACAATATGAGTTAATCGAGTGTACTTGATCTAGAAAATCCTTCCCCAATCGTGGATCCGCTACTGCAGAAAGCTTGCTGAGCCGTTTCATCAATTTCAACTTCTTCACAGCCATTGCCTCTTCCACCTTTGACCTCAGCTCTACACCGGTTGTTTTACCATCCATTCTGAACTCGTTGCGTTCAGCCAAAGCTATCTCTTGTAATTCATCCTGTAATACTTCATATTAGCTTTTGAATGAAATAAAAAATGTGGCAACCTCTAAATGTCAATGTAAGAGTTTACTTACATGAAATAGAATCTTCACCATTTGATTTGAAGGAATCGGGTACCAGGTATCTCTTTTGACCTTGAGACACTTGCTGTAGACCTTCTCCGGTATCAAATCCTTGTAGTACAGTATGTCGCGCTGACCAAATATACTCACTCTATCTAACTCATGCATCATGTTCGTCTTCACATGTGCTTTCTCCGTAGCCCTGTATTGAAGTACAAGCATGTTGATCAGAACTTAGAAAAAGAGAATACAAAATCACACACTTACAACATACTTATTCACGGCGTCCGTTGCTTTCAGAATCTTTGGAAAGCCGCTTGGCGTGATGTTGAGCATGATAGTCTCGGGCTGGCCATTGCTGCATGTAAACAATAAATCGCCACTCTTTCTCTTATCAATGAACGACTTCCAAGCATCATGACGGTGGTTGCCATCGTAGATGAAGAACATTTTGCCGCTCAATTCACCAAGATCAGGGTCATCCTTCAGCTGCGCTTCGAACTCGTTGTTCACAGTCTTCCAATTCGGCAACCACTGATCCTCTATCTCTCTTGTCACCTTCATCTTCTCTCCATCCTTTCCCGTTAATGCAATATAGAATACAGAGGTGCCTAATCGATATCCGTGCTCAAAACTATCCTGCAACTTAAACTTCTCCGCCAATTGAATACCTCAAAGTTCTGGCATCGGCACCATGCGGCATAGGGGCACTCGCAGTCTTGAAAACTTCTCCTCTGGCTCTTGGCGCATGAGAGTGATGGAAGCAAAGGAATCCGGGTTGTAGAGCAACCCCATCCGCTTCTCAATCTCCACAACATCTATTTCATCCTCTGTACCCAAGTTCTCCTCATCCTCTTCCTCTTGACTTTCTGGAACCCTAAAGCGTCCCTTCCTCTTCTTTGTCTCTGCTGGACCGACTTCATCTTGTTGCAAACCGGAGGTAGCCATGGCCAAAGCAGCTACTGCGGTACCCTTCTCACAGTCGGCTACAGCGCCTCTCCCTTCAAAGCGCTCAGGTCCATTGATATCCTCATTGGCGACCTCATTCTCGACGTCGACGTTCACCGCTTCTTCCTCCGAATGAACCCCCTCCGCCATGGCCACCTCTTGCTTGGACTCCCTTTCACCAACCTCACGTGTCATTGATGTCTGCCGCCATCGCTGCCATGGCCTTCTCCTGCGGCTCGCTCACCTGCTCTACCATAGCCACCTCTTGGATCAACTCCCTCTCACAAACCTCCACTCAAACTAATCTCCCCTCTCACAGACCTCCCCTCCTCCCAATCTCCCCTCACAAACCTCTCTTCTCCCCTACTCGCTTCCTTCTTAGAGACCTCCCCTCTCCCTCACATCCCCTTATGTCCTAAAACCCTAATTCCGAATTTCCTAAGTCTATAGTGTGTACACAATAAATATTATTTGGTTATTTTATTAGTATCACTTAGATCTTAAATGGATGTCCAACTAGTTTTGCTTGGGTATTGCCAACTTCAAACTTTCTAGATGTTAGAAAGTTTGCTTCTAATATTTCTATTACGAACAAAATTGACCATAGTGTGGGGTACTCTAATTCAAAAGATTATATTGTACCGGACTAGAGTGAATTGTTGCCTAGTACACGATATTCAATCTTGAACTTGGCCAACTAAAAATTGTATCATTTAAGTACGGTTCATTACGAGTACCAATACTCTGGCTCTCATTGATCAATGATCCAGTGCACTAAAGTATCTCTCTAGTTGATGACCGCTCTACATGAGTATGACCGCTATACATGAGTTGGAAAGCATAGCTGAGTCTCTTCCACGCGGATTAGGTCGATCACCACTGATGGCTCAACGGTGACATCCACTCCAGCAACGCCCGTCCAGTCCGCGGGAGTGATAGCCATTGTTTCTTGAACATCCGCTTCGGCAATTGGGGCTATTCTTCTCGCCGTTGTGACAATTGGTAACTGTGCAAACTCCCCTCCTAGCCGTCGGATCGTGGCACCCGCATCCACCGCCCTACTCGCCTTGTCCATCTCCTTCCGCCGCCGTTGTGCGCGGGTGATCGCACCTCCCTCTGCGTGTATATCCATATAAGCTGAATGCAAGTTCTCCTCATCGTGCAAATCGTTTATACCCTCCATGTTCCCTCCATGTTCCACCTATGTTCCCTTCATTATGACTTGGCACGTTCAGGTAAATATCATCTGCCCTTATTAAGGTCGCCAACCTTTTCCTAGCTTGAAATACAGGTATTTGTTGTACTCTTTGAAGTCCATTATTTGATCTCGGATAATATTGAAGGGTTCCGTTTCCAACATAGTTGTAATCTTTACTAAACTAGGACTTGCGCCGACCTCTTTATCCTACAAAAAGCAAGACTCGCCAAATGTGAAAGTGACTAGAGACAAATTGTTCTCAAATATTGGAAGTGTACAGCTGCCCCAAGTCTACTTGGTTGTTAGTTACAACTGTTGCATCTAATTTTGAATATTTTTTAGTACATCTACTTTAAGCTCTGACAAACGCCGTCTTCTGGTCACACTCCTTTTTAAATCCATCCACTCTTTTATATAATCCCCGCCCTGCTCTTTACTTATACACTTTCTTCAGTTCGGTCTGTCATTCTTGTCTTGATTTTTCCATGGCCTCCGCTACTCCATCTAGCTTGTCTTCGATGGCCTTACTTCGTACTACTGGCAATGGCGATCCTGTTGCCTATCCTGTGAACAAGGAGGGTATCGCCACTGTTACTAGTGCCGCATGGAGTGTTAGATTCAGTTTTCAACAAGATAGTATTTGTGTCAAGGAAGAGGTCTATAATGATGATTGTTTGTCTCTATTGTATACTACACCTATTCAGGCCGTTGTGAACAATGATTTTGACAAGGAATGGAAACTTTGCAGTGGTCGATATCGGGTATATGGTCGTGTAGATTCAGATACCAATCTATCATCTATTGATCTTATTCCTCGTTAGTCCACAACGTGTAGCATGCAGATACCTCCTCCAACTCTCGTGAAGGTCAAGATTGAGCCTGGCACCGAATCTGTCACCATTCTATCTTCAGATGATGAGGACACTATCCCTAGTCCATGCCCCCCAAAGAGCGTTGATTTCATATCATGTCATCGTCATTCCGTTTCGTCCATTTTGACTACTTCCGGTCCACCCAATTCTAGTCCTCCAAGATATCAAAGTATTTCTGGTATTGTTAGTCTTATCGATAGTCTCAAGCGGTTGTCCACCCGTGCTGGCCGCAAGAATCCTCTGAAGAAACTGAACTTTGACGAAATTCCACACCGACATGTGAGCTGTCTCCCCGCCGATTTTAACAACAGAGTGGTCTTTGAATTGCCTCCTGTTCGACCGTCGGCTACTTCCACCAGGCACGTAATATGCATGGAATGGACAAGCGGTACGATGGACACGTCTGGACAAAGACAATTACAACGAACATTATGAACGACGACAGCCTGCACTTTCGGACTTCCAAGTGCGTTGGTCATCTGCAATGCGACAACGTTGACTGCAAATATCTCCAACGAGTTAATCAAATTTCGGACGTCAATGAGAGGGAGTTCAATGGAATGACGTCGGTGACATTATAGGCAGCTCAAAAAGCCCCTAAGAACACGCTACTTTGCAAGATCTGCGGAGATCCACCGATTTGTGTTGCTACATGTGATGCTGTGGTGTACTACGTTAGTGGTAAGCGCAACTACACCCGTGCTTGTATTCATTTAGGCGTACATAAACATCCTGTTAAAATAGGTGATTACCGCGATGTTAAGGAGAAGATTACTAGTCTTATTAGTGAGCAAGTAGAAAAGACTCCACATGCGACCAAGAGTGCCATCGTGTTGGAAGCGAGCAAGGAGCTTCTTGGAGATTTCCTGCTTCGGGAAGATGGCGACCCCTGGAAGATCTTGACTGTCGAGGAGCTAGCTCCCATGTTAGACAAATGCAAGGACATGGGATCTCCTAGCATCCAAAACAAGGTGGTCACATTCCGGTATCTAAAGAGGTATGGTGTCATGGATGCCATCCTAAAATTGCGCTCGGTAAGTTCCTGGGCGTTTGTGCAGAATATCAAGTTCCCAAGTCAAGGTTCGGAGACTACTGTGGGAGAAGAATCCAAGGTCTTTGTCTTTAAGATGTCAGAGGTTGGCCCGGGCTCTGGCGTCGACCTCGTGAAGCAGATGCAACCCGACAATGACCTAGATAATGCATGGATGATGTTTGACCACGTGAAACGCGTGGCAGAGTGGACAACAATGGGATGTCATGTTTACGACGCCATGTACCGCAGGGTGATGACCATCGCATGCTGCGACTTGATGTCTGAGGATAAAGCCGCTCAGATGCTTTTCTAGAATAACCTAAATGACGTCATGCGTCGACACGGTGTGGAGATGCCTAATTTCAAGGGATTTATGGCGGATGGTGCTCAGGCAAACTGGAATGCAGTAAGAGCTGTGTACGGAGGTGGCGAGGTAATGACGGACAAGGAGCGAACATGCCTTTTTCACTGGGTACAAAGTATGGTTAAGTACACGGAGAAGTGGATTGCCGAAGAATTTCAGGAGCAGCACAAGAAACTCTATAAGCAATACAGGGAAGCAAGAAACATGGAGGATGCCGATAGACTATACGATGCGCTTCAAGCGTGGTACAGGATATCTAGAGTTGTATCTGAGAAAGGGTTTGAGGCCATGTCTAGTTGGCTTGTATGGTGGCACTTCAGATACCGTCAATGGGGTGGATTCATGACAACGGTATGACATGCTTTTTCATTTTTGTACGTTACACAATGAGTCCTTCTCTTCCTTCATCACTGGTTTCTGACTCATCGTTGATTGTTTGCAGAATATGTCCGCCGATGAACTAGCCGAGATGCCTTCTTGCAATCTAGCAGAGACAATGCACAACAAGTGGAAGCAAGCCTCCGGGAACCGAGGGGCAGACTTATACGTTGCCACCGTAGACGACTACATACGTGGATTCCTCCAAGTTGATACCTATCACCAATTTCTAAAAGGCGACGTTGGTGGGACGAGTCCTAGCAAGGATGAACTAAAGCTTAGAGTGGCCGAGAGAAAGGCTCAAAGGACGGGTGACCCTAGCATCCTAAAGAACTCTATGTTGCAAATGCCGGGGGCGGCGGAATTATGTACTCGCACAACATACAAGGCCGGTGAAGAGGTATTTGGCTCACGGAAGCGTAAGCCAAACATGCAAGTCGGTGCTGATGATGAGTCACACCGCCCAAATAAAGTAAACTTCTCTCGACCTCGCCATTTTTCGAGACCTCTAGGAACTTCTACCAATCTCTTGCCCATTATCGACGAAGGCAACGGCGTTGCTGATGACGAGGATGTTGTTGGAGGATGTAGCATTTTTGATGATGATGTGTCTCCCACACGACCAAGACCTATGACACCATTGGCGTCTCCAATTTGCAGAGCTGGTTTGCGCTGCGTCACAGCGGTGCAAGAAACTCATGTTCAGCTGACACAGTGGCATATTGCCCATTTGTCGAAGAATTATGCGAAGGCTTGTTGGGCACAACGCTTGATATCAAAGAAGAAATGTGAGGAGAAGATTGTCAGGGGTGGGAAGGCAACTCCAGCACCAACATACACTGGTTTTTATCGTCATCCAAAGAAAAATGTCTTAGAGACAATGGATTTCTACTTTTGCAACGATGACATTGAACGATGTGTGAAGAGTACAAGGCGGCTATGGGTAGTTCAATACAAAAAGGGCCAAGATAGGCTTCCAATCCCTGATGTATGGCCTGTCATGGTGGGTACTAATTTGACCGGTGGCGAGATTGAGGATCTTGAGGCGGCTGGATTTCAACTCCCACAGAAGCAACAAGTTTCTCCTAGACGCCTATTTACTAACGACCGTCCTCCGAGAGACTTGAGTTCTTTCCCAGTTCCATTGGACGCCTCCAGAGTTCCCGCAGAGAGGGATGGTAAGACGGAGAAGGCACCTCGAAAGTGCGTAACGAGAAACAGAGGAAGTCGATGGGGTCTATTGACTACCTCAATGCTTCCATCAAAGCCATGAGGATGCTCCCAGGACCCGGTTTAGGGTGTCACATTTCTCTCCTCTCTTTTGGTGCTCCGCCCGAAGCTGCTATACACTCCGTAACAGTGAGTGCATTCCCTCATTGTTCATGCCCAGCTTTCACGAAGACTTGGAAGGCATTCCGTGGGAAGAGCCAGTACTCTCATTGTAAACATCTCTACTACATTTTTCTCACGATCTATGGATTTCAACCAACTGTCGACTTCATCCATGCTTCTACCCTTAGTTGGAACGAGGTCAAACAAGTTCTTGAACACGGCATCCTAACTCATTCTTGGTCCTAGACCGGTTCCTTAGTGTATTTCCTAGGTAACCTACGTGAAGCCTTTTTATTAGTTCTCGAGTAGGCGTTCAAATTTAATTTTGTACTAATTTGCTCGGAGGCATCCCATATATAAAGATATCCATTCAATTGGAAGATGTTCTTTGATTGACATCACAATAAAACCTCTTGGTGCCAAGAGGTTTTGGTGAATCCTCTTGGTACGAAAGGTCACCGTAAATCCTTTTGGTACTAAGAGGTCACCGTATAACCTCTTGGTACGAAGAGGTCACGGCAAAATCCCTCGGTACCAAGTGGTCACGATAAAACCTCTCGGTACCAAGAGGTCACGATGAAACCTCTCGGTACCAAAAGGTCATAGTATAATCCAGTATGTATTTCAAGCTTTTCAAAAAGAGGCCACAATTACCATAATTAGGACTGCGGTATGAGGTTTCAAAATTGTTAGAAACATAGTCGAAACAAAAAAATCCTTAATATATATGTGCTATTCTGAGATAATTTCTCGAATATTCGAATCTTTATCGAATATACCAAGAATATTGGTATATTCACGGCTCTCTATGGCTAAAATCTCTGCTCACCGCTCTCCGCTCTCCGCTCTCCGCTCATGAACAAGCCTCCCTCCTGCTCGTCCTCTCTTCGTGATCGTGTTCTTCCTGTTGCTGCTCGTCTTCTCTTCGTGATCGTGTTCTTTCTATTGCTGCTCGTCCTGTCTTCGTGATCGTGTTCGTCCTCTTGCTGCTCGTCCTCTCTTTGTGCTCGTGTTCTTTGTGTTGCTGCTCGTCCTCTGTTCGTGATCGTGTTCTTCTTGTTGTTGCTCGTCCTCTCTTCCTGATCATCTTCTTCCTCTTGCTGCTCGTCCTGTCTTCAAGATTGTGTTCTTCCTCTTGCTGCTTGTCCTCTCTTCGTGATTGTGTTCTTCCTCTTGCAGCTCGTTCTTTCTTTGTTGCCGTGATCTTTCTGTGGCAGGTTGTCCTCTCTTCGAGATCGTGTTCTTCTTGTTGCTGCTCGTCCTGTCTTCATAATTGTGTTCTTCCTATTTCTGCTCGTCTCTCTTTGTGATCGTGTTCTTCATGTTGCTGCTCGTCCTCTCTTGGTGATCGTGTTCTTCCTGTTGCTGCTCGTCTTCTCTTCGTGATCGTGTTCTTCCTCTTGCTGCAGGTCCTCTATTCGTGATCGTGTTCTTCTTGTTGCTGCTCATCCTCTCAACCTTATCGTATTCTTCCTCTTGTGCTCCTCCCGTCTTTAAGATCGTGTTCTTCTTTTTGCTGCTAGTCTCTCTTTGTGATCGTGTTCTTCATGTTGCTCCTCGTCCTCTCTTCGTGATCTTGTTCTTCCATTTGCTGCTAGTCCTCTCTTCGTGATCGTGTTCTTCTTGTTGCTACTCGTCTTCTCTACATAATCGTGTTCTTTCTCTTGTGCTCGTATTGTCTTCCTGATTGTGTTCTTCCTCTTGTTGCTCGTCCCCTCTTTGTGATCGTGTTCTTCCTGTTGCTGCTTGTCCTCTCTTTGTGAGCGTGTTCTTCCTCTTGCTGCTATTCCTCTCTTTGTGATCATGTTCTTCCCGTTGCTGCTCGTCCTCTCTTCATGATCATGTTCTTCCTGTTGCTAGTTGTCCTCTCTTCGTGATTGTGTTCTTCATGTTGCTGCTTGTCCTCTCTTCGTGATCATGTTCTTCATCTTGCAGCTTGTCGTCTCTTCGTGATTGTGTTCTTGCTCTTACAGCTTGTCCTCTTTTCGTGATCGGTTTTTTCTATTGCTGCTCGTCTTCTCTTCGTGATCGTGTTCTTTTATGTTGCTGCTCGTCCTCTCTTCGTGATCGTGTTCTTCCTCTTGCTGCTCGTCCTGTCTTCGTGATCGTGTTCTTCTTGTTGCTGCTGGTCCTCTCTACATGATCGTGTTCTTCCTGTTGCTGCTCCTCCCCTTTTAGTGATCGTGTTCTTCGTGTTGCTGCTCCTCCCCTCTTCCTGATCGTGTTCTTCCACTTGGTGCTCGTCCTCTCTTTGTGATCGTGTTCGTCCCTTTACTGCTCGTTGTCTCTTTGTGATCGTGTTCTTTCTCTTGCTGCTCGTCCTTTCTTTGTGATCGTGTTCTTCCTCTTGCTGCTCGACCTCTCTTCGTGAACGTGTTCTACTTGTTGCTCCTCCTCTTCTCTACGTAATCGTGTTCTTCCTGTTGCTGCTCCTGCCCTCTTTGTGATGGTGTTCTTCCTCTTGGTGCTTGTCCTCTCTTTGTGATCGTGTTCTTCCTCTTGGTGCTCGTCCTCTCTTGGTCATCGATTTCTTCCTTTTGTTGTTCGTCCTCTCTTCGTCATCGTGTTCTTCCGAGCGAAGCTAGTTTGTGAGCGGGGAGCGGGGAGCGGGGAGCAGGGAGCGGGGAAAATAGGAGCGGGGAGCCAGAACTAGGAACAATTCTCCTGAAATTCTAAAAATATATATTAATTAAAAAAGCATGTTAAATATATTTGAAAAATAAATTGATTATCGATGCCTTCATAATTAGAATACGGATGCCTATTACCGTGTTCATCATGGGACTTATGGCTATGGTTGAAAATTGATTTCGAGGATTTTAAGATGTTGCATTTCTTATGAAATATCCAGAAATTCAACAAATTGGGGGGTTGAAACACATGATTTGCGACCATATTTCAAGACTCAACCAATGGACTTGGAAAAAAAGAAACACTTTTTTGGGAAAAATTACACATATAAGATTCCAAAAACTTGGTAGTGGCCCTTTTTGTCTCACTCCATATTCAAATATATATGACCATTGTCATACAGAATTCCAAATCTGAAGTATAGAAAACACTAAAAACTCCAATGAAGATTATAAGTGCCTTACTATCCCAGATTCTAAAACACGCTTCACTTCGTAAAAGCTGAAGCTTGGGGCATGCATGAACACATCTACTTGGGAATTCAAACTACAAATAACAGTGAAGATGAAGTAAAGATGCTTGCATTGTGTCCACTGTCCTCGTTTCCCTAAGGACTTTGTTAACATCTCTTTGAAGTATGGACATGAACATTCTGGAAATGAACCAACAGTGATCATGTACTCTTGAGAGTTTGGGACTGATCCAGATTCCAGAGTAACGATACATCCAAATCCTGGATAGGGTATCATGGTCACCTGAAGAATGCGACATTTGAGGGTGACAGCTGATGCACAATTGTTCAAATGTTTTGTTGTAGGAGCCTTCGAATTTCGCCGAATACTCTTCCCTGATATGCTCTTTGGATATTCATCTGGAGAATCTGGAGTGGAATAAGAATTGATATCCAAAATAGGACCTTGGCTACCAAATAGTCTTCTTGGAGACATCGCCACACGTTGAGGTAGTTGGAATCCAGCATTCTCTAATGCCAAAATTTCTTTCTTCGAAAGATTAGTTCCCATTTTCACTGGCCATACATCTGGAACATCAGGCTTTGAAATAACCCACTTGCGTTTGGTGCCTTTCACACAACGCTCAATATCATCATTGCAAAAAAAAAACTGCATGTGGTCCACCTTATTCTTCTTGTAGTTCTCCATCATCCCAACGTAGGTAGGAGCAGCTGTATTTTTGTTGTCCTGGACAATCTTTGCAATGCATTTCTTCTTGGTAATTGCCTGTAAAGCAAAACATGCTTTCGCAGAAGTCTTTGGCAGTCTTGCAATGTGCCATTGCAACTCATCACAAACAGTTTCCTGAACAACCGTCACATGACTTGACAAAGGAGATAGAGCGGGCGATTGCATTACTTCTGTAACCATGGGTATGGCTTCTTCTTCAGGTACTGTAGAACGTGGAACCTCATAGAAGTCACTCACACTATGTCCACCAATACGAGCTCTAGATGACCTCGTATTTACTCTTGGATAGGAATAGTTTACCTTGTCAGGCCGATGGGACTCGTGCTCGTCACCCAAAGGCATATCCGGTTTGCGTTTTTGACTGCCAAAAATTTCTTCTCCTTCCATGTGTGGATCACGAGTGCAGAATTCGTTACCCCCGGTCATTCGTGCCATAGCGTCATTGAGGACTTTGGGATTCCTTGAGCGCGAGACGGAACGTTGGGCAACCCTTAGTAGCAACTCTTCCTTACCAGGGCCATTGCTTCCACGATCACCTTTTAGGAATTGGTAATACTTTACCACTTGCATAAACGCCCTAACAAAGTCATCCACTGTTGCTACGTACAAGTCATTACCTTGATTACCGGATTCTTGAAGCCATTTGTTGTGGATTGTCTCCGCAAGATTGCAGGAGGGCATCTCGGCAAGCTCAGCATCATTAAGATCCTACACATTTGCCAGAACAATTAGGACAAAACTGGTTCAACCATTACCATTAACAAAAAAAGAGTCTATGTATTTGAGGACCTAAAACAATGCATTTAAGATTAAGCTTACCAATTGCATGAATCCACCCCACTGACGGTACCGGAAATGCCAGAAGGCGAGCCACAACTCCAATCGCCGCAACCCCTCTTCGGTTGTAGCGCCTGAGGAATGCCACCATCCGACAATGGCATAGTATCGAGTTTCGGCCTCCGAAAACGTTTCTGCATTCTTATACTGTTTGCAGAGTTGACGATGTTGATCTTGAAGATCAGCACGGATATCGGCCTTCGTATGCTTTTCCAACGACTGGGTCCAGTGGAAGAGACAAGTTCGTTCTCGATTGATCATTGGAACGGATGCATCACCACTTCCATAGATGATCCGCAATGCATTCCAATTCGCCTGCGCACTATCAGCCATAAATCCTTTGAACTGAGGATCTGGAATGTTGTGACGAACCAATACTGCATTTAGATTTCTCCAAAAAATGCATTGAGCTGCAACATCCTCGGATTGCATATCACAAACTGCTATGGACATCACCCTGCAATAGGTTGAATCATAAACATGGCAAGCCATCGTGGTCCAATGCTTGATACGCTTTACATGGTCAAACATCAACCATGCGTCTTCGAGGTCGCCTGTTGGCTGCATTCGCTTCACCAAGTCTACGCCACTTCCTGGCCCAACTTCAGCCATCTTAAACACAAATATTTTGTCTGAATCGGATCCTTGCCCTGGAAATTTATTCTCTTGAATAAAAGCCCAATTGCTGTAGCCCCGCAATTTGGTAATACTATCCATGATGCCAAACCTCCGTAGGCACCTGAAAGTTGTGACTTTATTCCGTATACTAGGTGAAGTAATGGACTTGCACTTGTCAAGAACAGGTACCAACTCCTCTAGATTCAATGACTTTGATGAAGCACCTTCAGGACGCAAAAGGAGCTCACCAAGAAGATCTTTGCTTGCCTCCAGAACAATTGATGAGGTCGTAGCATTTGGGGTCCTCTCAACATGCTCCCCAAGAAGGGCACTGGTCCTATCGATTAAGTCTCTGTAGTCACCAACTTTCACGGGATGACCATGAACTCCTAAATGCACACATGCACGTGTCATACTAGAACTGCCAAATACATAGTAAATTCTTGCATCACAACTCGCAATGCAAGAAGGATATACCTTACAAGTCTTACAAACCAAAGTTGAACCTGGTGGAGGAGGACAGCCAGGTGTAAACGACGATGACGACGTGCCCTCCCACTCTGTATTGTTGACGGGTGAAGTTCGATGAACCCGAGTCAAGTAAGCACAATTAGCATTATCGCATTGGAGATGGCCGAGGCAAGTCGATGTACGAAACGTCAATCCCGCCTCGTTCTTGATATGCGAAGTAATTGTCTTGGTCCAGTCATGTCCATCGTAGCGCTTGTCCATGCTAGTCATCAACTTTGCCTGCAAGAACGTTCCGGTCGCATGGATAGGAGGTAACTCAAAAATGACGTTGTCATTGAATTCGGGTGGAAGAGAATGCACTCTTTCTATACGAACAGTGCTATAGTCAATCTTCTTCAACATGTTTCTAGATCCTTTTGCATGACGAAGAAGTTTGAGTGAATCTACGATACTCACAGCATCTTTAATGCCTGCAACTGATGACCCAAATTTGATTGGGCAATGGGGAGCCGAAGAACTACGTACTGGTCGCTCAATTGATGATTGCGAAGATGCTAGCTTACTAGCTGGAGAACGATCTTGGACAGGAAAGTGGGCAGCAGAAGACCTAGGTAGTGGGCTCTGTGAAGATTGCGGAGATGCTGACTTACGAGGTGGAGTACTATCTCGTACAGGATAGTGAGCAGCAGAAGAACTTGGTACTGGGCGCTCAAGTGATGATTGCAGAGATGCAAACTTACGAGTTGGAGAATTTGCATCGGAGTCATCACTCAAGACAATGACCATGTTAGAGTCAAACTCAAGTTTCACTCGGGAGAGAATTGGTGTTCGGGAAGTTCGATGAGTAGCATTTACTGTTGACAATTCAATAAGACTGTCCCTAATTCCATAAACTCTAAATCTTCCAGGTTTAAGCAACCAGAGCCTATCATTACCATCACGAGTATGAAGTTGACCTATAGTATGACTCATGCAACCGGTGGAAGAATCATAAATCTCTTCATCGAGATGCAAGGACTCAGCTTTCAAATGGAATCTAAGGCTTAACCGTGAAGCTGAAACGTGAGCATATCCATCCTCACAGAGAGGGATTGTTAGAGGCAAACTATTGTCAGAAGCCCGTATAACGGCCATAGTGTTGTGACAATCACCTAATCCCATTGTGTCCATGAAGTATCAGCTACTGTCACACCAGAGGAAGAAGAAGCCTCCTCTTAGTATCACTTCCACGGATTGAATTCTTACGCATAACAGATAGATTTCTGAAACGTGCTAATATTGATTCAGTCAAAATTTTTAGAAAGGAGAACTCAGTCGGACACCAATATATCCACCCTAATCTTGTAGAACAGCCACTGGTATACCAGATTGGGTTGGAATTGGATGAATGTTAATTAAAAGTGGTTATCATCATGAATGCATTTATTATACATTTGATATATAAGGATTGCTTGTCAAATTCGCGGCAATAACTAAATAAAACAGGAATTCGAATTAACGTACGTCGAGTTGGGTAACTTGAAATAGCTGTAAACCAAGTAGGCGGACAACATAGCATGCTTGTTAAAGCTCATTTTTATGTCAGTGAAGTAATAGTAAAAGAATGCACTATAAAATGATGGCGCCAGAGTGGTAGGCATTTCAAATTGTCAAGTAGAAGAGTATTTTGCGACATATTGGTCTGGATACAGCCTGTACACGCTTGGAGAACTGTGGACATGATTAAATGAATATGGTTATTTTAGAGGGCGAGCAAACATCTGCTGCCAATGGATACAAATGAGCGATCGATCAGTTGTGGAATACAAACTGTCCGTAACATTATGATGAGTGTGGAGATTGAAGGTTTTGTCTTAGTAGATGTATGAATTTTGTGCTTAGATCTTGATTAGAATTTCGTGCAAATGCTTGATGGGCAATTCAAAACGCCTTCAGGAAGGGGCACTAGAGGGAGGCGGAGGACAGGGTTTAGATTCTCCAGTAGGAAATCCATTACAAGAAATCGATTGCAGAAAGAGTTAAAACAAAAGGAATGTAGCGGTGTAGGAGCCAGTTCAAAGGAGAGTAGCCCAGGCAGAGTGTGTCGACTGAAGGAGGATAGGACATCAGATATCGACATTTCAAGTCTCTTGTCTACTGTAAAGGAGTTGAGGTTTGAATCTAGTGGCTCGGAGTAGGAGGGCCGGGAATTTCCGCATAGCGCATTGGAAGTGGTAAGTGTTAGCTATCAATAAAAAAAACAATAATCCTTTGTGAAATTTGACAATAAATATAGAGATCAGTCTATACAAATTTAGCGGCTCAAATTCTAAACTGGTGATCCAATATTAGATTTTGTTAGTTAGTGTCCAAACATATATACTGTAATTCAATGAGGCCAAAAATAGGATATGTTGCCGACTACAGTCTTTCCTGGCCTGAATACATAGGGTCCAGAGTAATATAAGGCCGTATTGCAGTTACAAATACAAGTCATCGGTTACTTTGCATGAAACCCTAGCACCATCATACTGAGCAACACTTTCTCTTCTTGGCGGTCCGTGGTGCGTGCGGCTGGAGGAGTCGGATGTTGTTGTATTTTCTCTCCTTACCCTTCTGTGTCCTTGATCAATATCAAAACTAACAAGTGGATGCAACTAATGTAGGACACCTCGGAGCCGAAGGAGGTCGCAGTCAGGTCGTGTGCGCTGTCGGGAAGACCGTGGAGAAGCGCCGCTGCTAGGGTATGTTCACCGAATCTAAATCACTCGTTTCAGTCTGATCCTCTATCAGTGAAGTCGAAGATCTGGAAATGGCCACTTCAGTATTCGATTATCCTTAAGTGAAACCCTGAATTTGCTGTGAAACCCTGATTTGGCCCGTTGGGTAAAGAAATGCTTAAGTAGTCAGTGCATTTAGTATTCATCAGCGCCTTTAGAAGTTCGCGGCTTGAGCTTAGTTTAATTTCTTTGATATACATCTGTGTCTACGCTGAGGTTGAGAAGTATCCTGCTTGGTGCCTCGTAAATTGGAAGCACTCAGTTTGTTGACTAGGGTATCATCCTTGTTGCGAAGGTACCAAGCAGAAACTAAGAGGTTCCTTTCATAGAATCTAAAGTTTGCTACGTGGTCTTCATGCCGTCGGTACCGACGTATTTGAGACCTGGACTTGGAAGCTTGGTTCGATCGCTGAAAGTGTCCTCGGGAGTCTCGTGGACAGAGGCCGAAATATGAGACCCCATCATCATCTTTGGTGCTTCAAATCATCTTCGGTGCTCGGATCCGGTCGACGATCCCCGTCACGGCCGCTCGCTCGTGTAACTGATCCTCGAACAACATGTACACGACTTCCAGCTCCGAGACCTCCTCGCTCGTCGAGCAGCAAGTGGGAACCCGGAACTCGGAACTTGGATCATCTCCAGTCTGGTAACTGCAGCGTCGGTGCCGACGCTACCCGCCTTGCGTCGTTTCCTGGAAGTGTTAGTAAACTGATTCCAGGTCTCGCTCCAGAAAGTAGATCAGAAAGTACGATATCGAGTGCCGCAAATGTATCGGCTCGCCATGATGATCGGCATGTGATTGATGCTGGTGGGTTGCGTCGGTGCCGACGCACCTCCAAGCGACCTTCGAGGAACTTGAGATCATCGGTGAATTGAGTGACTCTGTCTGTCACAGTCACAGGTTCCTCGTTAAAAATAAGTATCAATGGACAATTCGTGATCTTTCGCTCGTTGCAGCTTGGCAACTGTTCCATGGTGCAATATTTATGAGTTGAGTAAAGGTTTATTGGCCATCTTCTCAAAATCGTGACGGTAATCGTCCATATGTTTTAGATGATTTGCTCGGATTATTTCCTTGAATGTCTCCCGTCGGTGCCGACTCAGTTATGATTACCTTCAGTTGATTTTGTATAGTCTAGTGTTGGTTCAGATATTGCTTCAATTGCAGATACATGCGATTGTGATCAGTCGGCGTCGGTGCCGACGCTAATCTTTGTCGGAGATCAAATGCAATTTTAGTTAGATCAGATGCTGGATATGTAAGATCAAATGCTCGTTTTTATGTGCTATATTCTCAAATTTTCATGTCGGCGATATTCTGCATGGAATGATTTTATGATTCATAGAGGAATTTTGGAGAATCTTATGTAGTCTTTGCAGCGTCAGTGCCGACGCTATAATGTTCTTGGAAAATTTCCGTCGTGATTCTACCTCATCTACGGAATTTTGGATTCAACTTTGTAAGCGTCGGTGCCGACTCATGGGTTCTGCTTTGATAATATGATTTCTGTATTGCAAATGTTTGACTGTTAAGTTCTTATTTTTTCGAAATGCGGTACTTCTTCATTATGCCGGCGCCGACCCAGTTCATATTCAGTAATGAGTCTGACAAGATTAAGAGTTTTGTCTTTAGAATTTTCAATGTCTGAACTATTGTTCAGGTGTTAAATTCGCCAGAGTCATTACCTCGATTACTAACTCTTCGACTTACTATGTTCCATTTCTGTCTTCAGATCATGGATCCATCTTTGTCCGAGAATCCGTCGCACTTGCCGGAACCCTCTGTTGGGGGAAGTTCAGTGCTAGATGTCCAGTTGTCAGGGCCATAGGAGATTGATTGCCACATTCACTTAAACGAGGACGAGCTTCGTCATGCTCAGAGGATTAATTGCATTTCAACAATTGACACATTAAGGATTTCTCCAAGGGCAAGCTCCCGTTTTGACATTCCTCTTTGCAGGCTTTCGTATATGCCATTGGTTCGACCAACTCTGGATTCGGACATAAAGCGACTTGAAGCGGAATTTACTCATGGTTACCGACCTGGAGCTACTGTCTTTTATGTATCTCTTACAAATGGCCTGGGTGAAGAATCCTTCATTACTGATGCGGACAGGCAGAAGTGGGGACCTCTCTGGAATGCTGCCAGTGATCGCTTCGAGTCTGGGTTGATGGATTCCCCTCACTTGAGCTTCTTGCTGAATCGAAAGCTCTAAATATGTGATGGAAATCATCGATTTCAGGCGTGGATGGGTTACAATGAGCGGGTGCACCAGACTGATGCTGATTGGCATATCTCAGTTGATTGCATTTGTCTGGATATTAAGGGCAATGTTGGGTTGGCCCTTCATGCGATGCACGATATTAACAGGTGAATTTTGTGTACATTCCTTGATCAAGTTGTTGATGTATTATGCTATTCAGACTTCTCATAATGCATTATGTTTTAAATGTGTCTTCTTCAGAGCAACAGAGAACTCACACGTGAAGACAAATTTTGTGCACATTCTGCATCGCATCAAGGCTATCGGGAGCCAACCATTGGAAACGTTTCAGGATTTGCTTTCATCAGAGGATTATCGCAAGTATTTGAGTAATCCTGGGTGCGCTAAGTCATGGTATCCATTGCCTGTCGATGTTTTCGTCTCTCTTCTCTTTCGGGTACGTGGTTCAATATTTCTTTGCTTGTCTCACTTGTATTTGTCGTCAGCAATTGTGGTGTGGCATTGCCACTATTCCCTAATAATAAATTTAGGTCTTGTTTCTTGCATCAGCAAGAAATAGCTGATGCCTCTGATGAAGCCGCCAGGTTGTATGAAGAGAATACTCCACCTGAGCTTAGGACTGATTTAGGCATCACCGCTGCAATGAGAGCCGCGGCAAAGGCAAAGTTGCAAGTGTACAAGGGCCAGTGGTCGAAGTTTTCGGCAGTTGCAAATCCCAAGTTAGGTGACAAGATTCTCGAAGAGGTAAGCAATTTCCCATTGACATATGGATGATTCGTTGATTGCTTTGCTAATTTTTTGTCTTCTTTGAATTTCAGGTCACAAAGCATTGGAGCAAGAATTTGAAGCCTGAAATGACTTTGGATAAGTTGCAGCTAATCGCAACCTCCAATGTTCCGGCACATTTCAAGGTCCGATGGCTCGAGTGGTGGAATTCAAGCCAAGCTACTCGGGAAGCACTCCATTTCCCAGCAAGAGGATTTAGTGATAAAGAACTAGACTCCTGGTTGAACAAAGCTTCTTTTTGGGCTGGGGTACAATACGAACATCCTTCGTATATGTTTTTTTTATTAATTTACTCACATACTACTCTTTTTTTATTCAGTTTGGAGTTTTCATGGCAGTTTTCCACACAATTTATAAAGAATGTTAAATTAGTTTCTCTTGCTCTTGTTTAGATGGAAGAGGCCGTTACAGAGGATTTTGAATCCGTCTTGAAAGAAGACAATTTGCCTCTGAGGCTTGATGCACCCGTAAAGCCTCGATCTCCTCAGGAGTATGTGGAGGCATCCAGAGTTAAGCTCTAGATGCATGCGTTTCCTACACTCTTGCGCACTAAGAGTACATTCTCAAGATCCAAGGCTTTTAAGGACCACAAGTATATCGACTTGGCTTTAAAGCGTGTTGTTTGGAGGTTAGACTCTTCGTGTCTTTCGATATTAATTTCAGATTTTTATACATGTTTCAATTCAAAGTTTGTGAGTACTGCTTTGCATATTTCAGGTACTTTATGAAGGAGCTCTTAGTTAAGGGAGCTTTAGAGCAGCATCACCTGCCTCTATTTCTTCAGACCTGGGTTGATAAGGACTCCTCTCATTGCATGTATACTCCCGGTCAGATTCAGTCCTGGTCTATTATTCATTTGAAGGATGGTTGTTGGTACTTGGATTGTGCTAAGCGGTTTTGTCCAGCAGAAGAGGAAGCAATAAGGGCATCTCATGAGAGGTCAGAGGTTAGTGGAGTTGTTGGTGCCATGACACAGACCTCTGTTGACCTTAGTGACGAGGTTACGGACACAGCTGGTGGTAGTGCTTTGACTGAGAGAGATCAGATGAAAATCCTTGCGAAGCGAGCGAAAGAAGCTGAGAGGGAAAAACTGAAGAAGGATAATGAAGCAAAGCGGGTTTTGGAGAGGGCTCAAAAAGCGGCAGAGCTTGCTGCTGCAAAGGCAAAGGAGGCAGAGGTCAAGGCAGCGGCTCTCGGCTCTGCAAGATCTGGCACCTTAGGAGATAGCCCCTCCACTATTGGTCTATCCCCTACCTCTTCTGATTCGTTATCTCGTTTGCATCTTAAACGAGACGCCACGTTTGCAGGGCTTTCTATGTCTAGGCTACTTCTAGGTACTTCTCATGCGCTCAAGGATAGTGCTCAATACACTCAGTCTGTGGATGAGTGTATTATCAATGGCTCCCTGGTCTCCATTGATGCTCACCTTACGAAGTTCAACACATTTCCTACGGCATGGACAGATTTACATGCGTTTCTTGACAAGGTAATCCACTGCCTTCGTTTCTTTTTATGTTATACTTCAAGTTTCTGTTGATTTACTTTCTAACTCTATGTTTTCTATCAGCACAAGCTAGATCGTCCCCGCCATTTCCCAGGGCATCCCGAGAAGACATCTGGTGTGGATTTGATGGTTGTGGATGTTCCAGAGAACTTGCCAGTCCCAAATATTTCTCCATCTATTCCTCCTTGGAATGTTCTTCATGAAAGCTTTGTGGATTTGGCATTTGATTTTGCCAATAATCATATTCATAATGATGGCAGCATGTTAATATTTCATGCTGACGATCCTGGTTTGAACTCTAAACTGAAGGGTTATATGAAAGCATATCGCTTCAGAGTTTTTAAGGAGTGGATGGGTGTCAATCGCTTGCGCTTGACAAATGCCAAGGACCCCTCAAAAACGGTATGAATTCTCTTATAATTAGCATTTTAATTTTTCTGTTTTGGAATGAATCTTGTAGATACAATTCAATTCGTTTGAGTTTTGCATGGCTTTTTTTCGCAGACTCTTCGATTTGGCATCAAACTGTTTGTTCGCAATATCCCGGGCTCCACACCATCTCTATTTGCCCTAAAACCTGTTCAAGAATTGGAGGAAGTTGGCATGGATATTGTGGCAGATGATGTGCTCCACAATGTCGTTACAAAGGACTCACAGCTTATGCATGACACAATTCCATGGAGAGGAGCACGAGAGAAGGACCCTATTCTCCTTCAAATGTTGATAGAGGCTACTACTCATGTTGGAGACATTGTGCTTGATTGTACTGCTTCTACTGGTATGGTGCCAATTCTCTAATTTCTTCTGTAGTCTTGGAACTTACATGCTTGTCATTTTACTTATACTTTCATTTGCCGTTTCCATTGGCAGGCGCCTCCATTCATGCTTGTCGCAAGGCGGGTCGCCATGTTGCGGCATTGGAGGACGATGGTGAAATTTTCAACTCAATTCTGCAGCCGCTTATTGTCCAGGGTGTGAGTGAAGGCTTGAAGAAGCAGCGCATTTATGCAGGGCAGTCCTGTGGTGATGATGATGAAGAGCCGGCAGAAGAAGATGAGCCAATGATTGATATAGTTCCACGAAATCGATTCTGTACGTAAGTCTTGCATTGGATATTGATTTTCTTAGTTCATTATATTCATAATTTTTAGTTTTGTATGTTTTTGTTCCTTATCTTGCTCTGATTTTTTTGCCACAGCTCACGTGTAAAGACCCCTAGATATGGAGAGCGCATCCTTCATGACCTTTCATGCTTGTCCCCGGAGAAGTCTTTCCACTTACCTGTATATGCTGAGGCGTTAGCTCAGGCCTCTCTTATTACCTCCCCTACTTATTTTCGTTCTTCGTGCTATGTGGGTGATCCTAGGGTGTTGAAATATTTGGATGTGTCGGCTGCAGAGGATGTTCCATTTCTTGAACCTTCTATTGTGAGTGGGGATGTTAGCTCGGATTACTCTTCACATTCATCTACTACTATGAGTTCACTATCTCCACGTCGTTCTAATAGTTCCTTTCAGAGGGGTACTTTGAGTTCATCTTTATCTAGGCAGTAGTATGTAGTTACTAAGTTGTTTTTGTCAACGATTTTGAGTTTCACCAGCTATCTTATGGTGAAATATGTTATACCTCTATATATATTGTAGTAGTGAGACTACAAGGGCCACTACTTTGGTTTTATACTTTTCTGTTTCCAACCTTAGTTCATTTTTCTTTAACAAGAGTCTATTGAACTTTTAGAAATTTGCATGTTGCTAGATTAGTTTCTATGCAATTTGGCTGAGATTCGCTTTAATGTGTTTGTACAATGGCTTTGTCCAAATTCGCGGATGTTCGTATAATTGTAGAAAACATATTTTACTCAATAAATTGAAATTTTAGTTTTATTAATTACCTTGAAGATTGGAAATAGGAACTAGGTGGAAGTTTTATTCATAGTTCAAAATCAGAGCTTCTGAGTTCTGATAGTGTATAATGTTTTTTTCTGTATAGTAGTAAAAGTATCATCATTTTTGAGATATTATATTTTCCCCTAAACCGTGTTTTTTTAAATCTTTGAGAAGCCTATGTTACCTTATATTCAATTCCGCGGTAATAGGTACTCCATGATTTTCTTGGTTTTTGTGGTCCACCTCTAAGAGAATATACTTATTTTTGTAAATTTCCATAGAATCCACACTCCCCGCTCCCTTCTTCCCTGCTCCCTACTCCCTGCTCCCCGCTCCAGGCTCATGGAACAGTTTTCCCCTGTTCTTCCTGTTGGTGCTCGTCCTCTCTTCTTGATGGTGTTCTACTTGTTGTTGCTCGTCCTCTGTTCGTGATCGTGTTCTTCCTCTTGCTGCTCGTCCTCTCTTCGTGCTCGTGTTCTTCATGTTGCTGCTCGTCCTCTGTTCGTGATCGTGTTCTTCTTATTGTTGCTCGTCCTGTCTTCAAGATCATGTTCTTCCTCTTGCTGCTTGTCCTGTCTTTGTGATCGTATTCTTTCTGTTGTTGGTTGTCCTCTCTCTGTGATCGTGTTCTTTCTCTTGCTGCTAGTCCTCTCTTCGAGATCATGTTCTTCTTGTTGCTGCTCGTCCTCTCTTCGTAATTGTGTTCTTCCTATTTCTGCTCGTCCTCTCTTGGTGATCGTGTTCTTCCTGTTGCTGCTCGTCTTCTCTTCGTGATCGTGTTCTTTCTATTGCTGCACGTCCTGTCTTTGTGATCGTGTTCTTCCTCTTGTTGCTCGTCCTCTCTTCGTGATCGTGTTCTTTGTGGGAAGTCGTCCCACAGGTTTTCGGCTGATTACCATAAAATCCAGCTAAAATAGAAAAAAATAGGGTGATAAAATAAATAAAGTTGAGTTAGATAGTACAGAATCAATAACTAGAAAATAGGATGGGCGCCGGATTAGCTTAGTCCTTAAAAGGTCTAACGAAGTGCATAATCCGGATGGCCGGTCACGTGGGGAACCGGGTATAATCTAGGGAACCCGGAAGAACCATTAACCGGGAGAAGAAATCAGGATATACCTACTACGGAACCTGTCATAATGGCAATAGTGACGTCAGAGCCGTTAAAAAGCTTTGATAGTGACGTCACTACCGTTGGAAAAATCCTGTACTTTGGGGCCGTTATAAAAAGGCCAACCGACGGGGAATACCCAAAACAATTTTTCTTCTTCCTCCTCCATTTCTTCTTCTCTTCCTCCGGACTCATTTCGATCCCTCTTCTTTAGTCCTTCTACAGGTTTCTCAGCCGGTTGCTCCTCCAGCATCCGGCAGTATTAGAGAGTTCTTGTGAGGTCAGTACGTGCAGGTACGACCGGAGGCTGACGGAAGAGTGCCATGGCCGGCGAGAGATCCGGGAAACAGGAGAAGGTGAAGAGCGCTGCCACCGGGGGACCACCCATCGTGAGGGTGATACCGGAGTACCCGGCGGCCGACTGAGACATACATACCTTGTTCCACTTTCTGGACATCATGGGGTGTTCCGGCCTGATAGCGGCAGCGTGGGGAACGAAGGATGAGAAGGTTGTGACGGAGCTCATAGGCGCACCCGACAACCAGTATGATGGTAGTATACTCGCACACCCAGAAAAGTGGACCCGGGCGGAGTGGAAGCGGACGTACGGCTTCGCTGATGGGGACGTCAAGGTGACAGAGCGGAAGGACGAGCTCACGGACGGCGAGTTCCGAGGACCGGCTGATCCGAAGGAGGGATACTCCATCGCCGACCTAATCGACCCACGAGCTCAGATCGTAATAGGGTTTCTAAACCCTATTTTTCACCCGGAGAAATCCAAGCGTTTAGTATTGAAGTGGGCAACGACGTTTTTAGGAGCTATGCGCGAGAAGATTACCGTCGACTGGGGGTCCCTCATGCAAGATTTGGTGGAGCGACTGATCAAGAATCTCCACTGGAACCGGAAGGCGGGGTCGCCGCTTCCGGCGTACCTGACCCACCTCTACCACCATTATGAGCTGCTTAAACCGGAAGAGCACGACAAATACAAAGCTCTTTTGACCACTCAGAGGTACGGAGGGGTGGAGGCTGATGAGCAGGGTGATGAAGACGAAGAAACGGAGACAGCTCCGGCGCCAAGACCCCAGACCCGGAAAATGAGTCGCTCAGCCCAACCGGAATCACCACCAGTGCGCTTTCCACCCACCCATCTAGACCCGGCTCTCGAAGGTGAAGAAGAAGATGGAGCGGGGCCGTCGAAGCGGCCAGAGCGATGCCCGGAGATCCTGACACTCACCGGGAGGCACAACGAGGACATTATGGAGCTGCTCTAGCATGTTGCCTAGAGAGCTTCCCGGATCAACCAACACCTGAACGACAGCACCTCCTTGATATACGCCATCATGGAGGAGCTCCGGCTTGAAAATTCGGAGGAGATTCTGCCGTAGTTGAAGAGCCTTGGGAAAACTGATTTTCGGTTGGAGCAGATGGAAGCCTAGCACCGGACCCTTCTGCAAGCCCGGTCGAAGATGCAGCAGGATCTCTCGAAAGCAGATGCAGCGCTTGAAGAAGCCCAAGCATTTCACAAGGCAGTAGAAACGAAGGCAGCCGCATCAGCTCAAGCCCTTAACGAGGTGCGGGAAGCGTTGAGTTTTCCGGTTGACACTATCAACCGGAGCATTCTCTTCACGGAGTATCTGGAGAAGGGAGGTGAAGCAAACCGGGGTCACGTCATCCGTTTCCTTCTGGACCACGCCCGGAAGATGGAGAAGACGTGGGGGTAGATGCAAGTACTGGCGAACAACGCAGCCAACATCGTTATCCCGGAGAAGCTGACGGAGCCAACTCCCACCATCGATCTTACCTCGTCCCTGGAGGCAACCGGACCTTGACAACAGGCACATGAACGCTTCGGGAAGATTAAGGGACCGATGGAGGAGACGGTAGTCACTCCGGACACAGCCCCGCCAGGACAGAGTGGCAAAGCGCCTCCCAACAGTCCGGAGACGGTCCGGAAGACTCAACTCCCTTCACCACTTTTTCAGGATTCTCCTTCCAACTTCCGGATCCCTCTTTCGCCTCCAACCTCCAGTCGACAGAAGACGACCTCTCCCCTTTCTCGAGGTCATCCGGGTACGGTTACCAGTCCCAAGGCCACACAGGGGACTTCTCCCGGTGTCGTGAAGTGATTACGTACATGATGTGAAAACATATATTAGTATAGAAAAATATGGGGTATTGAATGGTCTAAGCCAACAATGAAGATATGACTAGTGGATTCATCCTCAACCATACGGTCATACTTTACCGGGGCGAGCCTTATCTTGGGAATGATATTCCTCCATCTTGTCACTAGCTCAGGCTTTAGGAGCGCCAACCGGCTGTCTCACTGCTAAAGTTTTAGCAGCCCCCAGGACCACGCGTCACATTAACCGTTCAGGAAGTCTACGGGAATCGAACTCTGAACTAGTTTAGTGTGGCGGAACGCTCAGCCAGCCCGCTGAGCCGTGATCGTTGTGCGAAGATATCATCCAGTAGTATATAAGCGTTTGTAGCATTGGGATTACCCAAAATATGTAAAAAATCAATCACGATTGGTAATATGTTTATAAGTTTGGGGTTTGTTATAATAGTTGGTAAATTAGTTTGAAAGTTGATATGAAAGGGTTATTTCGTACGTTTTTCTTAAATTAGTTGAAGTCTTTGGATTATTTAGGACTTAAATGTTTGATGTTAAGCTTTTAGATAAAGTTTGGCCTCAAAGTTTAGAGTTTAGTTCTAAATGTTTAAATAGAAAAGATAGAATTGAATATGCAAAAGATAGTGTAAAAAACATAGAATGATATGGCAAAGGATAGAAGGATAAAAAGGAGGTGGCAAAGGATTGAAGGAGGTGGCAAAGGATAGGAGGAGGTGGCAAGGGCTGGAGGGGGATGGATTTTGGATGAAAAGTCCTCCTATTCGCCGATTCTTGTGTCCAATAAGAATCAAGGGGGCTGTCCGCGGCCTTATCAAGCGTTTCAGAAACTTTGAAGGGGGCATTCGATCGAGAGAGGCCATATTCGAGTAGATTGGATTTTGGGCTATACTTTGGGTACAAAAAGCATAGGATTTGGAGTTGGGGTTAGGAAGTTATGAGCGTTAGAAGTTAAGGGGCGATTTGGGAACCTACTGCCACTCTTTTGAGCATCCCGGGAGTTTCAAGAAAGCTTTTGGAGATCGGAAGAAGCGGCTGCAAAGGTGTTTTCAAGCTCTACCTTTTGCGCGGAAGAGTCGAAGGATTTGAAGCTTTTATGCAGGAGATATTTGGAGCTGAACAGCGCACAAATATTTTCCACGGCTGTAAGTATATCACTTTGATGTTGGTGGCGGTTTTGGCCATATCTTTGGCTTCTGGACGAGTTTTTGGCTAAGATTTTTCAAGAAGGTGGTTTATTATGTTGTCAAGCTATATCTTAAGTTTCATAGCGTTTGGAGCATTTTCTTGGAAGTTATGAAGATTTTGGTGCGCGGGTGTTTGTAAACAAGGTTTTAGAGAGGCTGTAGGTATTTCGGTGATATCTCAAGATCCGTGAAGTATCTACGGTTGAAACTTAGTATAAATGTTTTTAATAGTATGTCAGTTCTACTGCTGAAGTTTGGATCTATTTAGACGGTTAGATTAAGAGATACAAGCTCTTAGGATTCGGGTTAGTTTCATTTTCTAAGGCTTGTAAAGTTATATAGTTTTCTTAGATAGTTGGGTTCCTTTGTCCTATAAGGACTTCTGTAATGAAGTAATTGTCTCTTGAAAGGGACAATCTTCATATATATTTGGAGTTTCTCTTATCAAGAACTTGATTGAGTCAAAGTGGCAGCCAAAAATCGAGTATTTTCTTGGAACATAAACTCTCTACCACGACACCGGCACCGCAGAGAAGGCGACGCAGGTGGCAGCTGCAGCCGATCAACCCGACTTTGAAGCTCCCGCCTCTGGAAGTGGTCCAGTACCGGATCCCATTCCGGATAAGGTAAGTGGCAGGAAGCAAACCGTGGGAGCGTCTTCGATGCGCCGGAGTGGACGGAACAAGAAGACCCCTTAGTTAGATTATTAGTTTTAGCATAATATTTGTTAGTACCGGTCATCAAACTTGTGGTAGCGATCAACGATGGGGCTCCAGATTGCATCCAACTACCGACCTGTCTATCGAAACCGGAAACTTAGAATTGTTGATTGGCGGAAAAATCGGATCTGAGATCCATAATTTGCGGATCTCAGGTTTGAAAGCCCGGACCTTTAGGGATAAGATTTTCTAGGTTAGATTCTCCGGATTTCTCGCAGATAAGGTGGTGAGTGGATCCGGTTGTTTTTTTTCAGTACTTAGGATAATGAGTTTTCTTAACTCAGGATCTTGTTTCCCTTATAGTTGAATATATTTCGGAGCTATCACTAGAATTGCTACTTAGTTTGTGCAACATATGATGTTCGTTTGTTAGGTACAAGGTCCGTTGCGGTAGTACGTATTACGCAGGTTTCTGTGAAGAGAAGGATGTTTTGATGAACTAAGGAGTGAGCGGGTTTGGATTTCCAGCAGGAGAGTGTCCGGAATAACTGGAGGAGATTGCAGAGGCGATCCTGGTCACCTTCAGAGTCCGGAGGAACCCGGAGGGGAAGAGATATATTGCAGAGGCGTTCCTGGTAGTCTCTAGGGCACGGAATAGTCCGTGTGAACCCGGATTCCGATCCAGAAAAAAACCGGAGTTTACCCTACGATAGGAAAAATCTGCTATGTGAGTCTAGAAGGTGTCCTCCCCAGTAAAACTACATCACTATCTTCGTAGGGCTACAAAAGTGCTACTGGAACGTCTTCTAATCCGGATTGTTCTTTGTGTGACCGCATCCGGAAGGCCTTCCGGATGTCGTGAGAGCTAAGTCTAGAGTCAACACCACATCACCGGTTAGTAGATTAGAAGGAGAGTGATTGTCCGGGCACTATAAAATCCGGGACAGTGGGTGTCTAGCCACTTTAAAGTCACAAGGCACTGGGGAATCCGGCCATTTACACAAAATAGGATCAGTGGCCTTCCGGTCACTTACTTAAACCTTCCGGAAGTTGCTCTGAGGGGAAACAAAGGTACATCAAACTATTCACCTGGTTTGCCGAAAATCATTTCCGGAAACAACTGTACATAACTTTCGGGAACTAGCTCCGGTACATTTTGGATCCGTTTTGGACACCGGTGCACGGTTTAAGGATCCGGCTCTTTTACGGAATAGAGTGACTAACCTAGGTGATTGATACTTAGTGGTTTTGGATAATTTGAAAGGATAAATAGATCTCTCTGGGAACGAAACCAGAGTGGTTCACTTTGGAAGTACTTAGTGACAATTGAGTGCATTCCGGAGGAATACTGACTCTGCAAACTATGACATTCTTCTTTCTGGTGCTCGTGCTCCCTACATAATCGTGTTCTTCCTCTTGTGCTCGTCCTCTCTTGGTCATCAAGTTCTTCCTTTTGTTGCTCGTCTTCTCATGGTGATCGTGTTCTTCCTCTTGCTGCTCATCCTCTCTTCGTAATCGTGTTCTTCTTCTTGCTGCTCGTCCTCTCTTCATGATAGTCTTTTTCCTGTTGCACCTTGTCCTCTCTTTGTGATCGTGTACTTCCTCTTGTTGCTCGTCCTCTCTTCGTGATCGTGTTCTTCGCCTTGGTGCTTGTCCTCTCTTCGTGATCGTGTTCATCCTGTTGCTGCTCGTCCTCTCTTCCTGATCGTGTTCTTCCTCTTGCTACTAGTCCTCTCTTCGGGATCGTGTTCTTCCTCTTGCTGCTGGTCGTCTCTTTGTGATCGTGTTCTTCCTCTTGCTGCTCGTCTTCTCTTCGTGCTCGTGTTCTTTGTGTTGCTGCTCGCCCTCTGTTCGTGATCGTGTTCTTCTTGTTGTTGCTCGTCCTCTCTTCCTGATAGTGTTCTTCCTCTTGCTACTCATCCTGTCTTCAAGATCGTGTTCTTCCTCTTGCTGCTTGGCCTCTCTTCGTGATTGTGTTCTTCCTCTTGCAGCTCGTTCTCTCATTCTGATCGTGATCTTTCTGTTGCTGGTTGTCGTCTCTATTTGATCGTGTTCTTTCTCTTGCTGCTAGTCTTCTCTACATGATCGTGTTCTTTTTGTTGCCGCTCGTCCTCTCTTTGTAATCGTGTTCTTCCTATTGCTGCTCGTCTTCTCTTCGTGATCGTGTTTTTCTTGTTGCTGCTCGTCCTCTCTACCTTATCGTGTTCTTCCTCTTGTGCTCCTCCCCTCTTTGTGTTTGTGTTCTTCTTGTTGCTGCTCGTTCTCTCCACGTAATCGTGTTCTTCCTGTTGTTGCTCCTCCCCTCTTTGTGATGGTGTTCTTCCTCTTGGTGCTTGTCCTCTCTTCGTGATCGTATTCTTCCTCTTGGTGCTCATCCTCTCTTGGTCATCACGTTCTTCCTGTTGCTGCTCGTCCTCTCTTCGTGATTGTATTCTTCTTGTTGCTGCTCGTCCTCTCTAGATAATCGTGTTCTTCTTCTTGAGCTCGTCCTGTCTTTGTGATCGTGTTCTTCCTCTTGTTGTTCTTCCTCTCTTCGTGATTGTGTTCTTCTTGTTGCTGCTCGTCCTCTCTACGTAATCGTGTTCTTCCAGTTGTTGCTCCTCCCCTCTTTGTGATGGTGTTCTTCCTCTTGGTGCTTGTCTCCTCTTCGTGATCGTGTTCTTCCTCTTGCTGCTCATCCTCTCTTTGTAATTGTGTTCTTCGAGTTGCTGCTCGTCCTCTCTTCGTGATCGTCTTCTTTCTCTTGCAGCTCCGCCTCTCTTTGTGATCGTGTTCTTCTCCTTGGTGCTCGTCTTCTCTTCGTGATCGTGTTCTTCCTGTTGCTGCTCGTCCTCTCTTCATGATCGTGTTCTTCTTCTTCCTGCTTGTTTTCTCTTCGTGATCGTGTTCTTCCTCTTGCTGCTCGTCCTCTCTTCCTGATCGTGTTCTTCCTCTTCTTGCTCGTCCTGTCTTCAAGATCGTATTCTTCCTCTTACAGCTTGTCGTCTCTTTGTGATCGTGTTCTTTCTGTTGCTGGTTGTCCGCACTTTGTGATCGTGTTCTTTCTCTTGCTGCTAGTCCTCTCTTTGTGATCGTGTTCTTCTTGTTGTTGCCCATCCTCTCTTCAAAATCGTGTTCTTCGTGTTGTTGCTCGTCCGCTCTTAGTGATTGTGTTCTTCCTGTTGCTCCTCGTCTTCTCTTCGTGATCGTGTTCTTCCTGTTGTTGCACAACCTGTCTTCGTGAATGTGTTCTTCCTCTTGTTGCTCGTCCTCTCTTCGTGATTGTGTTCTTCTTGTTGGTGCTTCTCCTCTCTACATAATAGTGTTCTTCCTCTTGTGCTCGTCCTGTCTTCGTGATCGTGTTCTTCCTCTTGTTGCTCGTCCTCTCTTTGTCATCGTGTTCTTCTTCTTGCGACTCGTCCTTTCTACGTTATCGTGTTCTTCGTGGTGATGTGCCTTCCCTGTTTGTGATGGTGTTCTTCCTCTTGGTGCTTGTTGTCTCTTCATGATCTTGTTCTTCCTCTTGCTGCTAGTCCTCTCTTTGTGATCATGTCCTTCCCGTTGCTGCTCGTCCTCTCTTCATGATCGTATTCTTCCTGTTGCTAGTTGTCCTCTCTTCGTGATCGTGTTCTTGATGTTGTTGCTTGTCCTCTCTTTGTGATCGTGTTCTTCGTCTTGCTGCTCGTCCTCTCTTGGTGATCGTGTTCTTGCTCTTATAGCTGGTCCTCTCTTCGTGATCGAGTTTTTTTGTTGCTGCTCGTCCTCTCTTCGTGGTCATGTTCTTCATGTTGCTGCTCGTCCTCTCTTTGTGATCGTGTTCTTCCTCTTGCACCTCGTCCTCTCTTCGTGATCTTGTTCTTCCTCTTGCTGCTCGTCCTTTCTTCGTGATCGTGTTCTTCTTGTTGCTGCTCGTCCTCTCTACGTGATCGTGTTCTTCCAGTTGCTCCTCCTCCCCTTTTTGTGATGGTGTTCTTCCTCTTGGTCCTCGTCCCCTCTTCGTGATCGTATTCTTCCTCTTGGTGCTCGTCCTTTCTTCCTGATCGTGTTCTTCCTCTTGGTGCTCGTCCTCTCTTTGTGATTGTGTTCGTCTCCTTGCTGCTCGTCGTCTCTTTGTGATCGTGTTCTTTCTCTTGCTGCTCGTCCTTTCTTTGTGATCGTGTTCTTCCCCTTGCTGCTCGTCCTCTTTTCGTGATCGTGCTCTTCTTGTTGTTGCTCGTCCTCTCTACGTAATCGTGTTCTTCCTCTTGCTGCTCGTCCTCTCTTCGTGATTGTGTTCTTCCTTTTGGTGCTTGTCCTCTCTTCGTGATCTTGTTCTTCTTGTTGCTGCTCGTCTTCTCTACGTAATCGTGTTCTTCCTGTTGCTCCTTGTCCTCTCTTCGTGATCCTGTTCTTCCTGTTGCTGCTCGTCCCATCTTTGTGATCGTGTTCTTCCTCTTGGTGCTCGTCCTCTTTTCTTGATGGTGTTCTTTTTGTTGTTGCTCGTCCTCTCTTCGTGATCGTGTTCTTCCTCTTGCTGCTCATCCTCTCTTCATAATCGTGTTCTTCCTGTTGCTGCTTGTCTTCTCTTTGTGATATTGTTCTTCATGTTGCGGCTCGTCTTCTCTTCGTGATCGTGGTTTCCTCTTGCTGCTCCTCTTCTCTCTGTGATTGTGTTCTTCTTGTTGCTGCTCGTCCTCTTTACGTAAAGGTGTTCTCCCTATTGCTGCTTGTCCTCTCTTGGTGATCGTGTTCTTTCTCTTGTTGCTCGTCCCCTCTTTGTGAGCGTGTTCTTCCTCTTGGTGCTAGTCCTCTCTTCGTGATCGTGTTCTTCCTGTTGCTGCTCGTCCTCTCTTCCTGATCGAGTTCTTTTCTTGCTGCTTGTCCTCTCTTCGTGATTGTGTTCTTCCTCTTGGTGCTCGTCCTCTCTTGGTCATCGTGTTCTTCCTCTTGCTGCTAGTCCTCTCTTCGTGATCGTGTTCTTCCTGTTGCTGCTCGTCCTCTCTTCGTAATCGTGTTCTTCCTCTTGCTGCTCGTCCTTTCTCTGTGATGGTGTACTTCCATTTGCTGCTCGTCCTGTCTTCGTGATCATGTTCTTCCTATTGGTGCTTCTCCTCTCTACATAATCGTGTTCTTCTTCTTGCTACTCGTCCTCTCTTTGTGATCGTGTTTGTCTCCTCGCTGCTCGTCGTTTCTTTGTGATCGTGTTCTTTCTCTTGCTGCTCGTCCTTCTTTGTGATCATGTTCTTCTTCTTGCTGCTCGTCCTCTTTTCGTGATCGTGCTCTTCTTGTTGTTGCTCGTCCTCTCTACGTGATCGTGTTCTTCCTCTTGCTGCTCGTCCTCTCTTCGTGATTGTGTTCTTCCTTTTGGTGCTTGTCCTCTCTTTGTGATCGTGTTCTTCTTGTTGCTGCTCGTCCTCCCTTCGTGATCGTGTTCTTCCTCTTGCTGCTCGTCCTTTCTCTGTGATCGTGTACTTCCATTTGTTGCTCGTCCTGTCTTCGTGATCATGTTCTTCCTGTTGGTGCTTGTCCTCTCTTTGTGAGCGTGTTCTTTCTGTTGCTGCTTGTCCTCTCTTTGTGATCGTGTTCTTTCTGTTGGTAGTTGTCTTATCTTTGTGATCGTGTTCTTCATGTTGCTGCTCGTCGGGGAATGCTATCTTGCGAGCCTTGAGCGGTGAGCGGTGAGCGGTGCGACGTGAGTGGTGAGCGATGCAACGTGAGCGGTGAGCGGTGCGACGTGAGCGGTGAGCGGTGCGACGTGAGCGGTGAGCAGTAAGGGGTAAAAACTTTGAAGTGCATTTACTTCAAAAATTATCCTAAAAGTGAATTAAAAGGGACCTCAAATCCTAGAATATCGGTGTTAATTTGTTATCCTGAAGAGAAACAACTTAATTTTTATGAAATGACTCAAAATGAATCGATCAGATGGAACCCTATGTACGTGGCAATGTCCATTGTAAGAGGCCCAACGATGTACGCAAAATTTGAGTATTAGTTGACACCCGGCAAGACTCCTATGATATCCGTTCACAAAAGAGGTTATCGAAGGAATATCAATGAGGAAAACATGAAAGAGTCTCAGAACTAAGAAGGCCAATAAGAAATAATTCGGTCCTATGAAGATATAAAAAGATATTGGGGGATCATAGAAGTTCCAAAAATTGTAATAATGTGAGATAGAGAAAGAATAAGGGTGAGAGTGTATAGGGTTGGCAAATAATGGGATGCCAACGGCATTCGAATTGGAGTCGTTTAAGTAAGAATCGTAGGAAGATGACGATTTCAGAATATAAGCAGAATACAATAGTTCTCCAGAGGGAGGAGTCTAGGGGAATAATGCTGATGTTTCGAATATTGCGCTAGATTAATTCCAACCGAAAGACGGGAAGAAAAATTTGAGAACCCAAGGAACAGAAATAATTTCTGAGGGATAATGCATTGAGATGCAAAGTGACCACGAAAGTTGTTGCAAAGATATAGTGTAGCACATCAAAATTCTTTAAAAAGAGGAGTTACAGTAACTATCCGGCGATGAAAGTAAAATGTCCGACTCCTCTCGTGCCCCGAAATCAAGAAAATCAATAAAACTAAAGCCTGAACTAGAAGAAGTAGATGCAGACAAAGGAGAGACTACGTTGACCATCTGGTTTGCTACTTGGCCCGCATACGAAGGGAGCAAGAAGTTCCTTTCCGGTGAAGCTGCCAACGCCATCAAACTGAAATAGAATGAGACCGCACAAATTAAAATGGAAGACAGGAAATATGTGATGAAAAACTAAATGTTGTGACTTACTTACTCAAGCGGTTTCTCTTGGTAATCTTGCGGATTGGGGGATCTTCGTCAATGGTGAGGTCCACAGAGGCTGGCTGAACGGGAGTGGCTCGAGGAGGCTTTGGCATAAAAAGTGGCTTCAACACCGCCTCAAACACAACCTTATCCGATTTGAATCCCACGAAATGCCGTCCAGCAGCGCGACAAGCTCGAAGGGAGTTTCCTAGAGGATCAGATAAGCACAGAATTGTTCATAAAAACAATAGAAGCGAAGTCAAAGTAGGAAATTTGAGGCTAATAGATGGATAAACGATACCTGTAGATGCAAATGCATCAAAGATCACAGCGCCTTGATTCGTGAGGGCCTCGAAAAGCATCTGGAAAAAGATGACGCCCTTCTCCCGTCCAGCCCTCCAAGGAACATTTCCACGCATAGTCTGGGAAGTGAGGTCGTTGTGATTGAGAAGGACGTCGGTCTCTTCAACTCCCCATCCAGTCTTTGACAGTTGAGCATTCACAATGTATGTGAAGGACTCCATGCCTAGCGCCTTCCTCACGTAGAGGAGGATACATAATCGGTGGGTCTGTAATGGAAAAGTCATTGGAAAGAATCAAAATTTAGTGAACTGAAATTAAAATATGGAGCTCCGAATGAAGATAAATAATAACTTACCTTCTTGGATCAGATGGCAATGCTAGCGGTAGTTCGTTCACACCCCACCACTCACGAAGTAACTCAAAATCGTAAGTTGCAGCGTATGACCAGATGTCTGTGCGGATGTGCACAGACTCTGGAATGATAACCATAATGCATCCCTTTTCAGAAAGAAATGAATCAGCAAATTCGAAGACAGCTTCAACAACGGGTTCAGAATAAATATTCCAAGATGGAACATCTTTTGCATCCCTCGAAATAGAAGGGACCCAGAGGCCTTCCGGAATGTCCCCAAGAATTAGATCAAAACCACGGTGGGGACAGACTGTGCTGCGGGCCTGGTTCGATGTTGTAGGACACACCTGTAAAAACAATAAATTCAGCATAAAATTACAAGAAGTATCTTGGAAAATTAAAACTGCATGCACCGAAACAGAGTTAGACTTTAATGTATAGATACTTTGCGGAGAGCCGATTGAGGCAGTATCTCATAAATTTCCATTTTCGTGTGGTTTAGAATGCAAACTTTGGCTGAAGCAAAAAAACTTAACGAACTGAAATTAGGACATCTAATCAAAACTGAGAAGTTTGATTAGTCAATAGAACGGCAGAATGATATTGCCGCCAACGGCATTTCAAAAAGGTACAAACTGAAATCATTAATTTCAGAAAAAGAGATGAAATGCAAAAATTGTAGCCTCAAAATATTGGAGAAACTTACCTTCAGCATGAACTCGTTGAGTCGTACCATACAAGGGTGGTCTTTTCCACCATTCATCATATCCTGGAGAGATGAAAGCTCCACCCTGGTACCCATCTTGGGAGCTGACGCAGTCGGTGGAGAAAATGCGTCATGAAATGCCTTCCTTTTTACCACATGGGATGATTGAGGGGGAGGGGATACCGGAATCTCTGGAGTGGGGTCTACATTTGGAGAGCTTTCATCGGCAGCTTGGGTGGTGTCAGACGCGGGAACAGCTGAGGGAATAACGGCCTCGAAATCAGTCTCGCGCGATGATGATCCACGAGTCTTCTTTGCGGAAGCTTTGCCCTTACCCCTTGCTTTAATTGTTGCAGAAGCCATTTGAGCACTGCTCTCCACTCCAATTAGCTCAGGTTGAATGTCGTCTTGCAGTGAGATGTCAAAATGAGGCGGACTCTGAACTGGGCAGTCTAGATACCAGCCGCAGCGATCCCAGTGCTGAGGACCCCAATCAGACTTGATTCCCTCAGAGATCATCGTGGAAGGGCTCTTGGGATCTAGGTAGGACCCAAAGAAGGGAGGACTGCGGGTTACGGCTTTTGCGGGCATCAAAATGTACTTAAAGTACCGGTATAACGTACGCCGCAGTGCCGAAGTAAACCCACACTGATCCGAAGGTTCAAAGTTCTTGTGAACGCCTTTGTCCACGTTGAACTCCCGATAGAATGCTGTATCCCAAAGTTGAATCCGAAGTTCCTCAATGTAGTCCGCAATTCGTGTGATGGGCTCGCCAATATCAGGGTCGTAATTGACTTCCACCCCAATATCCGACAGTGAACCTTCCAACAAGCGCTCGGCTTCGATAGACAGCTGCAAAATAGTTTTAACCACACAGAATGACTACAAGGTTTCATAGTAATATCTTGAAGCTATAGTTAATGTAGAATGCATACCTGTGCCCACCAAGTTGCTCGGTGAAGCCACTCAGGGAACTCACTGTCCGGAAACTTCGACTTCGGGAACCTGAGAGATTTGCGAAGATTTCCATCTCTGTTCCATCGTTGCAGCCACTTCACTTTCATCAATGGATCCATGGCGGATGTCGCCAGCATACAAAGCTTCTCCTGAGTCATCTCAGCGTCGTCCTCATGAGCTTCGTAATGTATTTTCACTTGCCCGAGGAACGCGGGCGTGTGCTTGGGATCCGCAATTGGAAGCTGCTTTCGTAGCTCTGAAAGGGTGGATAACTTCATTTTCTCAACGGCCTTTCTGACGAAGTCTTGCGCATTTGATGAAGTCCACTCTGTCGGATCTGAGAATTTCTCAGCGAATTTCCTCTGCGCCACCGCTGTAGCTTCTCCGATCTCTTGCTGTAATTATTTCACAAAAGTTAGAGAGACAAACATTAAGACTAATGTAGCAGAACTTTATGGACAAGCACAGTCAAATTCATGGAGAAAGAAGTATCGGATAAGGAAGTGCCGCTACCGGCACACTACGAATGCTAATGAACATTTAAAGTCAAGGATGTCTGAAGAAATCGAAAATACAACGGACTATCATTCTCCGAATACAGTAAATGAGTACCTGCTGAAGTAGATCATTAAGTCGTAATTACTCCGGTGTGCACATTTACGATGCGCCGTGGCTCTACAGAATTCTGTGCACGTTCCAGATAGCTGAAACATGGAATCGAGAGAAGCCGTTTCCGGCAAACAACTAAAGCGTCGCCCTAATTGACAAATGAGTACTGACGACGAGGATTATTTTGTGTGATCTGGCGACGGCTAATCGGCCTCAATGGCAGCGGCAGAGCAATTAGTGCCATTACTTGGAATGACAACCTTGAGCAGTAGAAGGTGAGCCGCTGCCGACATACCCCTCACAGACTCTCCTGTCGTCCACATTTTATATTGAGAAAGAAATAACACTGATCATGTCCAATCAAGAGTACAGTGCGAGTAAGGGAGCAGAAAGGTCTGCCGGTAGCGGCATACCATCACAGAGCAAAGAATTGAAGACTTCACATGGCGCTATGAAGGTCTATTGCTTCCGCTACAGTAAACAGATCTTGCAATCGCCTACCACAAGTCGAAAATCATTATCTCCTGGTCACGACTTCTAGCAAAATTTGAGTGAATTCCAAAGGTGTAGGGGTGTGCCGTTGGCGGCACACCCCCCAGCACGTACGCTGGGACACGAGATTGGTGCGTATACTAGCTAATAAGCACCAATCTCGCATTATAGCAAAAAAGCTGGGGGGTGTGCCGCCAGCGGCACCCTTTCCAGCGTGTATGTTGTGACACGATATCGGTGCGAATATGTACACTTAAATACATGTCACTGCAATGGGCTGTGGGCTGGTTGGTGTGCCGGTAGCGGCAAATCAGTCCCAAATTCACAACTCACCGTATTGTTGTGTCGTAGGATTCAAGCAATCAATCTCATGTAGTCGCTTTTACTCTATTCTAATACATGATGCCGAGCAGAATTTCTAATGTTTTTTGCGGTGTGGAGGTCTGCCGCCAGCGGCATACCTCCTCTCCGCAGTAGGTATGGGAAAGGCAAGGCACATATACTGACTTCCAAGTTTACACATCTAAGAAAACCAACTATTTTGAGGTCTGTACTATGAATCAAAAGTCAGTTGAAGGACAAACCTGGTAAAGGACGGAGTTCAAAGACTTTAAAGTCAGCATGTACCACGTCCGCTTGACGGAGTTCTGCTTCGCTTCCGCAGCATTGATCTCTGCTTTCGATACGAGTTTTTCGAAGTAGTTCAGAGGCTGACCAGCCATTCCTTGTATACGGTAGAGCTTGTGCACAAGATTGGTCGTCACAAATGACTTCTGGTTTCGCCTGAACAGTAAGGATATTTTGACATAAGAAAACATAATCATTATGAAGCGAAACATTCAGAGGTTGTAAAGTCGTGGATTCATACCAGTTAACTTGATGAAGCGCGGAAAGAAGAACCGGAACATATCCTTTAATATTAAGCAGGATGGATTCAACAGCATAATGCCAACTCTGGTCATCTCCATGGTCTCGGTTTGTAATAGGCAGCCATGCCTGCAGCCAATGGTTGCCATCCCACACCTGGAACATCATATTCGAAAAGACTCTCAAGTCCGGATCCGCCTTTAACCGCGACCCGAATGCCTCGTTAGCTGAAATCCACGCAGGACTCCAACTCTTCATGATATCCTCTGAGACTTCAACGATTTTCCCTTCGTGATTTTCTGTCGCTACATAGAACACACCTGAACCTTCCATGTAGCCGTTCTTTAGAAAATGCGAGCCCAGCCCCATTACATCGTTCTTCAGGTGAGGTCTCACAATGGGCAGCCCAATCATCCGACAAAGAGGAATGCTATTCTTCGACTTCTCTTTGGGCTGATATCGAAGACCGTCTAAAACGGCAGTCGTGTTCACGGTCTCTTGTAGGACAAGGTCATCCATCTGCTTCTCCAAATCCGCGGCTGATAGTGGATTTGAAGGATTTCCAACTGGTCTTGGGACATCAGCAACATCTTCACTCTCCGCCCCATCCTCATCCAGATCCAACGCATCTGCACTTTCTGCAGTTACAAAATTGTAAGTGATAAATTCAAAACTCCACTGATAATTAGAGAGCTCCGACGGAAAAATACCTGATGGCTGCACTGTAGAATTCAAGGGATTTAATGTCTCCATCTCAGTATCACGTTCCTCTCCTCGTCGTGACACATTAGATTGGCTCTCCAATTCTAAAAATGCAGTAGAGATCATTAGAGGGACATGATTGGGAATGTGCGCATCAGATGAACGGAGCTCTAATGTGCGATATTATCAATGCGAACTTCATCAAGACAGGTGTGATAGATTAAATCTGAAAAGATATGATATCCCATTCAGATAACAGCTCATCTTCCAAATTATGGATCTACAATAGATTAAGCCTATTCTAAAAAATACCTCTAAATTCGGAGTATAGCAAGCCAATTCAAGATTCGGTTCAGGGTGAGAGCCGACGTAGTATAACAGTAGGCAGTTTGCTGAGCTACCGATTCACTCAAGCATCATTTGTGAATGTGATTCAAGACGGCAGCACAGTAATGAACTGGGTGGAGATAGATGGAATATAAGTAACATCAAGACTCAATCACCTAATTCAGCACAAATCGCTTTTATGGCAATCACATAAATGAGCTCGAATCCGAGAAGACATGCACAAGTTTGGGCGAATCAACCGTATATATGAGCCCAACTCCAAGAAGACGTGCACACGAAGGTGTGCCGGTGGCGGCACACCCTCCAACATCAGTCCCGGGAAGTCCTAGATGGTGTTGACGATCATTTCATTGTGGCGACACCAACTCCGCCCAAAACACAGGCTCATCAGAAGATATCCTTTCGCGGAAGGTGTGCCGCCACCGGCACACCCTCCGCAAGGTCCCTGTTTACAGACAGGGATATGTCTAACGCACTGCCGAACCCTATGGCGACAAACATGATGGCCATAATCCATAAGCGCTATAACCTTGGGCAACATAACCTAAGGCGCCATAACTACGGGTTCCATAACCTTAGGCACCATAACCGAAAGCGCCAAAACCTACGGTTACATAACCTTAGGCGCCATCACCCTTCGACGCCATAGCCTAAGGCGCCAAACCCTACGGCCCAAGAAAATTATTTCCGATGGGAAGTATAACACGATTAATAAGCAAACCGCTTATAGCAATCCTATACTCAATTATAACGCAAAAAGCATGATGATTTCATACCTCAAGATCGCGGAGTCGTTGATGCTTCTCCCCCACCCATCGTCAAAGGTCCGGCGACTACTACCGCTAACACTTCACTGTCTTCTTTACACAGTTGATCTAGAAGTCAGATTGACCTCACAGTGTAGTGAAGTTGAAAATATCGCAACAGATTACTGAACTTGTATGCTCTAAACCCTACCGCAACCCACAACTCTATAATCATGCAGTAAAGCAAGCGGAGTTCGTACCTTTGCTGGCCTGTCCCAAAAATGCTTTGCCGCCATCCATCTTAGACGATATGGCGATCACTCCGGCGCGCTGATGACTGTCTCCTGCACACCCGAAAGTATACTAGGTCAGATAGTACTCACAGTGCATCTACACTCGACGCTCGACGTCTAAAACACTTCCTGGGAAGATACATCAGACGGCATGATATCAAACCCGCCGCACGCATCAGAGACAACTTAAACCTTAAGAGACTGTTGTGAGCCGCAAAAACGGCTAACGGTGATGAATGGACCTCACGTCGGGTCCATTAAGGCTAATGAGTGGTGAAAATGGGTTATCCCATGGACTAGCTCGTGGTTTTTTGATTAAAATGGCCAAGAGGCCTTTCCCCTCACTAAAAGAGGAGCCATTTATGGGCAATCGCGGAATTTATGTAGTTAGCCAAAAATGAAGAAAAAAAAAGGGAATAAACCAGAAAAGAAAAGCAAAGAGAGAAGGGAAAAAAGACAAAAGAAAATTAGAAAAGAATTAAAATGAGTAGTGGTGGAGAAGAATTTACCCCCTATCGAGTTGTAGACCGTATTCGGTCACGATGAAGAAATCACGAAACCAAAAAAATGGGAGAAGAAGAAGGAGGATGGTGAGGAGAAAAGAAAAAAGAATGGGGCGTTAAAAGCCCTTAAAAAAAATAGTCAAAAGGGTCCAAAAAGAAGTGGAAAAGAATCCTCATCAATCACTAAATAAATTAGGAATTATCCCAAGCAAGGGAAATTCAATTTAGGTAGGTTAAATTAGATTTTTGCACCTTTGAAAATTAGCTAATAGCTCACTTATTGAGATCATGCACACACATGTGGCATGGAGTCAAAGTTTAGATTTAGGTATTCCTTGGTTAGTGGGACACCCACTTGTGTTAAATGCAAGGGTGGCTAGTGATTTATTAGCTTTTTAGTTACTAGTTGTTTAGTGTGACCATTAATGTGCCCACCCAAGATGGCGGCTGTGAACGACGAAGGGAACGACCTTGGGAACAAAGAAGGGAGCAAGGGCCTTGGGGTTACCCCCTTGGAGGGCGCTCATTCGAAGTGTGGGAGGTAGGAGTTAGAGAGGTGTGTGGTAGGAGCTAGGAAACCGAGAGAGGTGTGTGGAAGTGAGAGAGAGGTAGGGTTCCAGATTTCCCCCTCTTGTGGGCTGGATTGTGATTCAATCGTTACGAAAATTGGAAAGTAGATAGATTAGAACGTTGGCTTTCCAACAAGCTCAAGAACGTGCGGATTGGAGCTGTGACGACGAAGATACGGGCATCGGAGCGAGGACGACCAGCTGGAGGAGCGGTGGCGGATCTCATACGGCCTCAGGTTTTCCCTTCTCAGTAGCGGAGTTCTTGTCCAATCGGGCTAAGATTTTAGGACTAGATAGATTAGAGCGGTAGCTTTTCAACAAGATCAAGAACGTACGGATCGGAGTTGTGACAACGAAGATACGGGCGTCGGAGCGAGGACGACTAGCTGGAGGAGCGGTGGCGGATCTCATACGGCCTCAGGTTTTCCCTCGTCAGTAGCGGAGTTCTTGTCCAATCAAGCTAAGATTTTAGGACTAGATAGATTAGAACGTTGGCTTTCCAACAAGATCAAGAACGTACGGATCGGAGCTGTGACGACGAAGATACGGGCTGTGGAGTGAAGAACACCAAGAAGAGGAGGACGACCACAGCACAAGAACGACCACGAACACGGCAGAGGGTGAATTGAGCTAGATCAGGGAGCCTTCTTCCTCTCCCAATTGATTCATTATCTTCTTGATTGCATGTGGAGAAGGAACCCAAAATTTTCTAGTTACAAAAAATCACGCGGAAGCGCTGCCAAATTTTCACTAGGATTAGGGTTTGCTATCAACTCAACCAAACAATCGGTTTAATCTACAATAGTAAGTGAATGTTGCACGATTTTGAATAAACATGTATGTTAAGTGTGCACTGCTGGTCGTTGGCTGTGAGTCCCGGATTGAGTCAACCGGTTAATTGAAGGCTGCCATCGTGTTAAGCAAGAAAAACTAATAAGAGTACAAAAAACAAACGTAAAAAACGGAGTCATAATCACGAAGATAATGAAGAATTAAACTTTTAACATAAAAAGAGGAGCCTGTCTGCTGGTTGCTGCTGTCAGGGTCGCACTTGGGCCTGGAATTAGTGGTTAAGGTGCTAATCAAGTTCACAAGGCGAAATTGAACCTAATGGAGCTTTAAAACATTGGAAACAGAGCTGTGAGGCGGAATTTACGCTTGTCTAAAGGTTGGATTCAACCTAAGGCTGAATTCAGCCATCACATCACTAATTATTAATGAACCCTCTTAAGTGACCACGCCTTGGGTCATCATGCTTGTATGAATGGTTAAGTATGTTTGCACAAGGGGCTGCATCCCATATGTAGGATCTTGTGTTCAAGATAAGCCACCTCATTAGGGGGCGGTTTATTTGGCTCACAACTGTAGTCCGGATTCGGGATCACTTCTTTGAACAATATAGCTGCGCTAAACAAGAATTCAGAAAATCACAACCTACCTCTTCACTCTCTGAGAAATTCACCATCTGCTATCAATCACGATTGTTTCATTACCCTTAAATTAATTTTAATCACGATTGACTACAAATCCTAAATCAAAGTGTCCACATCTCTCAAGTACCTGAGCAAGCGCTCAATTCTCTCAGTTCATGCTCAACATCGGTCCCCTCGCCGATATCATCAGCAGCTGAATCATTGGTTCCCTTTTGGAAATGACCACTTACGACATAGCCTTCTGAAATTCCAGCTAGCACAGAACTTCTCTCCCTATCATCGACAATGTCAGCATCAAAGTCTAGTCTTTTGGATGTTTCAAGATAGGAATCCTTAGACTTCCCCATTGCACTTCTTCTCACGGATCTACTTCTCATCAGTGTTTTTCGATCACTAAAATAGAGCTTCTACTTACGTCTTTTCATAACAACCAGAAAGACATCGGCAAAGTGTGACCTCACTAGTTCATGTCAAAAGGATACATATAGTTGCCTTTCTAGAATAGGCATATCTGGGTCCAGTATGGGTGACTCCATTAACCCTGGTGACTATTTCCTAATTAACTACACCGTCCAATACTTCATTCTGTTCATTAGTCTGTACCCCCATGCTAGCGCCAGCCCCTGCCAGCATAAATGACTAGAACCGCCATAGCCATTCTGAATAACATTTATGGGGCTTCAATGTGGCAAAACCTCCAGATACTCTTTCGTACTGCCACCAAAATAGGGAGTACATTGTCAATTCCAATCAAAATTCTATAATCATAAATCGTATGTACCAAACTAGGATATTGTACTCATTTACTAAAATAATTCCACCTGACAATATATTTTGGTGCACTACAATCGAACTTGGCGGCTATAGTGATTTTATAGCACAATCCCCAATTAATCTTCCAATCGCATTAATTCAGCACACAGCAGGCTTTGAACTTGCCATGATACACCTTCCTGCCAGTTCGAGGACCCCTTGTTTCTTTTTTATTCTCATAATTCGCTGCTTCGTTCTTTGATTACAATGGCTTCGCTGGCAGATCATTTGGAGGGATCCGTCGTAATCCGTGGTGATAGTGCATTTGTCCCGATCTGTTTCTCTACTGATTCGGAGGGAGTTGCGACTGTTAGTTCCCTTCAATTATGTCAGCGTTTCCATATCATTGAGGGGTCCTTGAATGTTGAGAAAGAGGAATTTGACGAGTTTTCGGGAGAGCTCTCATACACAATTGCACAGTCATCTTGTATTTGCAACAACGCAGTAGTCTGGTCACTTCGGTGTGGGAAGTACAGAGTGTATGGTTCTAAGGATAGTCCAGACGATTCCCCATAAGTTTCCCTAACACCCAAGTTGTCTACTACTGCTGGCCAGGTGACACCTTTCATGCAGAAAGTGAAATTAGAACCGGATTTGAACTTCATTCACATCCTGAGCGATGACTTCGACAATGATTGTCCAGATTTCGGACCACCTGAATCGGAGAAGCAATCATCACTTCCGGCCGCGGCTCCGGCCACGGGTGCCAGTTTTCCTTAGCCTTCAAGCTTCAAGCCCAGGGAGAATCCTAATCCTGTTAAGTCTTCTAGTACCATCGGCTGTCTACGTAATCTTCGGTCTAGATCTAGATCCAAATCTGTTCTAACTAAGATAGATTTTAATTCCATTAGAGTTGAGAAGGTTGACTTTCTTCCAGCAGTTTTTAATGGAGATGTCCTCTTCGAGCTTCCACCCTTGGGGATAGGAAATCCTTCTTCTCAGGTTGGGTCTCTCTTTGGTATGGATAAGAAACATGACGGACATAGTTGGACAAGAACCGTTACCACTCACATTGCCAATGATTCTAACTTCACCTTCAGGACATCTTCTTGTTTGGGACATTTACAATGTCTTAATCCTCAATGCGAATACTTGGAGCGTAAGCATAGAGCGTCTAACGTAAATGAGACGGAGTGGGAGGGCACGTCGTCAACGGTATTTGGGGTCGGTGGGACTACTCCACCTGGTTCAACAGTGGTCTGCAGACTTTGCCAAGTACAGCCTACCTGCTTGGCAACTTGCCATGCAAAAATTTACTATGTTCTGGGTAAAGACACCATGTCACGTTTATGTGTCCATATGGGAACACATGTGCATCCTGTAAAACTAGGCAACTGTCGAGATTCATCCACGAAGCTGAAGACTCTCATTTCCGAGCAAGTTGAACGGACACCAACTGCCACAAACTCTGCCATTATTTTAGAAGCAAGTAAAGAGTTTCTAGGTGAGCTACTGCTGTGTCCGGAGGGAGTGTCACAGAAGCCGCTTGTCTTGGACGAATTGGTTCCGGTGCTAGAGAAATTTAAGCAAATGACATCCCCTAGTATCCGTAACGAGGTTACAACTTTTAGATATTTGCGCCGCTTTGGTATAATGGATAGCATTACTAAACTTCAGGGATCAAGCAACTGGGCATTTGTACAGGAGAATAGATTTCCGGGCCAAGGTGCCAATTCGGACAAGGTGTTTGTGTTTAAGATGGCGGAAGTTGGTCCAGGCAGCGGCGTCGACCTTGTGAAGCGAATGCAACCTGGAGGGGACCTTGAGGATTCCTGGATCATGTTTGAATATGTCAAACGAGTCAAGGGATGGACCACGATGGGGTGTCATGTATACGACTCAACCTACTGCCGTGTGATGACGATTGCCGTATGTGACATGCAATCCGAAGACGTCAAAGCTCAGCTAGTGTTTAAGAAGAACTTAAATGCAGTTGCTGCACGACACGATGTACCGACAGTTTCATTCAAGGGATTTATGGCTGATAGCGCACAGGCCAACTGGAATGCAGTCCGTATTCTTTACAGGAGCGGTGATGCTTTGGTTCCGATGGAGAATCGGGAGAGAACGTGCCTTTTTCACTGGACTCAATCCCTTGAAAAGCATACGAAGGGTGACATTAGAGCCGACCTTCAAGAACAACATCGTCAGCTTTGCAAGCTATACAAAGACGCTAAGACAATGGAAGAAGCCGAAGCAAAGTACTTGGCTATCGAAGGTTGGTGGTTATCGTCGGGCGCAACATCTGATGCTGGTGCCGTACGTCTTGATTTGTGGCTTGCCTTCTGGCATTTCCGGTATCGTCAATGGGGTGGGTTTATGGTATCGGTATGTCTCTACTTTATTCATTCCAGAAAGCTTTTATATTTGACGAATTCCTTTTCATCGAATTTTAAGTTTTTGACAAATTTGGGCACCAGAGTAACGGCAGTCTGGATGATGTTGTCTGAAAAGGTGTGCCGTTAGCGGCACACTCTTGCTCTGTAGACCATGATAGTGAGGACAAGACTATATTTTGGGGGTGTGCCATCAACGGCACACCTTTTTCCTGTGGTTCAAAAACCTTCACTAGGCTTCTTGATGACATGCCTTCTGGTTTGGGCACTCCTGGATTCTACGATTTAACCGCCTCATGAGGCGCACCATTGTTCTCTGCCGTTAGCGGCAGAACAGACTGCCGTTAGCGGCAAGTTCACTCCGTCAGATTTCTTTCTTCACAAATATTGCGCCATCTTCTTTTCGTTCTTCTGGAATTTCTTTTAATCAATCCACCTCTATCTTTTTCACTTGCAGTTGGATGTGCCGTTGACGGCACACCTTCCTTTGGTTAACCTCAACTATTGCAATGTACTAACTAATGGAAACCGTTTAATTCTTTTAGACAGGACCTGAATATTGGTTTTACTTCTTTATACGTAGTCTTCCCTTGTTGTCTCGCTCTTCTCGATTGATCTAATTCTCTATTTTTTGCTAATTTTTTCAAGTTATTTGATCTTATATTCTTGATTGACGTCTGCAGGAACTTTCCGAATCTGAATTGGCTGAAATGCCATCTTGCAATTTAGCGGAGATTGTCTACAACAAGTGGTTGCAACAGTCTCGAAAACATGGAAATGATCTATATGTTGCCACTGTCGATGACATGGTTCGTGCATTTATGCAAGTCGTGGCTTGTTATCAATACTCTAAAGGTGAGCGAGGAGGGCAAGGGCCTGGTGTGAGCCGCAAAAACGGCTCACGGTGATGAATGGACCTCACGTCGGGTCCATTAAGGCTAATGAGTGGTGAAAATGGGTTATCCCATGGACTAGCTCGTGGTTTTTTGATTAAAATGGCCAAGTGGCCTTTCCCCTCACTAAAAGAGGAGTCATTTATGGGCAATCGCGGAATTTATGTAGTTAGCCAAAAAGGAAGAAAAAAAAAAGGGGAATAAACCAGAAAAGAAAAGCAAAGAGAGAAGGGAAAAAAGACAAAAGAAAATTAGAAAAGAATTAAAATGAGTAGTGGTGGAGAAGAATTTACCTCCTATCGAGTTGTAGACCATATTCGGTCACGATGAAGAAATCACGAAACCAAAAAAATGGGAGAAGAAGAAGGAGGATGGTGAGGAGAAAAGAAAAAAGAATGGGGCGTTAAAAGCCCTTAAGAAAATAGTCGAAAGGGTCCAAAAGAAGTGGAAAAGAATCCTCATCAATCACTAAGTAAATTAGAAATTACCCCAAGCAAGGGGAATTCAATTTAGGTAGGTTAAATTAGATTTTTGCACCTTTGAAAATTAGCTAGTAGCTCACTTATTGAGATCATGCACACACATGTGGCATGGAGTCAAAGTTTAGATTTAGATATTCCTTGGTTAGTGGGACACCCACTTGTGTTAAATGCAAGGGTGGCTAGTGAATTATTGCTTTTTAGTTACTAGTTGTTTAGTGTGACCATTAATGTGCCCACCCAAAATTGGCGGCTGTGAACGACGAAGGGAACGACCTTGGGAACAAGAAGGGAGCAAGGGCTTTGGGGTTACCCCCCTTGGAGGCGCTCATTCGAAGTGTGTGAGATAGGAGTTAGAGAGGCGTGTGTGTAGAGAGAGAGAGAGAGGTAGGGTCCAGATTTCCCCCTCTTGTGGGCTGGAATTTAACTCAATCGTTACGAAAATTAGCGAGTAGGTAGATCAGAGCGTGGGCTTCCCAACAAGCTCAAGAGCGCGCGGTTTGGAGCTGTGACGACGAAGATACGAGCTGCGGAGTGAGGACGACCAGCTGGAGGATCAACGGCGGATCTCACTTGTCCTCAGATTTCCCCTTGTCAGTCGCACAGTTCTTGTCCGATGAAGCTTAGATTTTAGGCGTAGATAGATCAGCGCGTTGGCTTTCCAACAAGCTCAAGAGCACGCGGTTTGGAGCTGTGACGACGAAGATACGAGCTATGGAGTGAAGGCGACCAGCTGGAGGATCAGCGGCGCACCACACACGGCCTCGGGTTTTCCCTCGTCAGTCACGGAGTTCCGGTCCAATCGAGTTGGTCTTTTAGGTGTAGATAGATCGAAGCGTTGGCTTTCCAACAAGCCCAAGAGCGTGCGGTTTGGAGCTGCAAAGACGAAGATACGAGCCGCGGAGCAAGGGCAACCAGCGGATCTCAAACGGCCTCGGTTTTTTCCTTGTCAGTCACGGAGTTTTGCTCCAATCGAGTTGAGCTTTATGGTGTAGATAGATTAGAGCGTTGGCTTTCCAACAAGATCAAGAACGTGCGATTTGGGACTGCGACGACGAAGATACAAGCCGTGGAGCGAGGGCGACCAGCTGGAAGATCGGCGGCGGATCCCATAGGTCCTCGGTCTTTCCCTCGTCAGTCACGGAGTATTGCTCCAATCAAGTTGATTTTTCGGGTGGAGAGAGATCAAAGCGTTGGCTTTCCAACAAGCCCAAGAGCGTGCGGTTTGGAGCTGCGAAGACGAAGATACAAGCCGCGGAGCAAGGACGACCAGCTGGAGCAACCGGCGGCGGATCCCACGCGGCCTCAGTTTTTCCCTCGTCAGTCACGGAGTTCTAGTTGTATTAAGCTAAGATTTTAGGAATAGATAGATTAGGAAGTTGGCTTTCCAACAAGATCAAGAACGTGCGGATCGGAGTTGTGACGACGAAGATATCGGCTGCAGAGTGAAGAGCACCAAGAAGAGGAAGACGACCACAATCACAAGAACGAACACAAACACGGCAGAGGGTGAATTGAGCGGGATCAGGGAGCCTTCTTCCTTTCCCAATTGATTCAATATTCTCTTGATTGCATGTGGAGAAGGAACCCTAAATTGTCTAGTTAAAAACACTACGCGGAAGCGCTGCCAAATTTTCACTAGGATTAGGGTTTTGTTATAAATTCAACCAATTGGTGGTTTAATTGTCATTAGTAAGGTTGGAATGGAATTACTTGTGTGAATGCATGTGAATGTGTAGTGCATGATATTAAATGAATGCATATGTTAAGTGAACACTGCTGGTCGTTGGCTGTGGGTCTAGGATTGAATCAAATGGTTAATTGAAGGCTGCCATCGTGTTAAGCAAGAAAAACTAATAAGAATACAAAAAAAAAACATAGAAAACGGAGCCATAAGGCAAAAGATAAAGAGGTTCAAAGTCCGGCAATAAGTCAAAGATATAATTCATCCCTAATGCACTCATGATAGATAAAACATTGCGTTAAACACATCATGAACCGCTGCGATCTAAATGGGAGGTATGCATGTATGTCTTGATTGTTGATTGAACAAGGGGCTCAATCCCTCAAAGTAGGATCTTGTGTTCAAGATAAGCTTCCCACTAGGGGGGGTTTATTTGGCTCACATTTTGGTGCGTCTGCCGGGAGGAGGCGTGTTCATGGTTTGATTGTGCTAATTGTTCTATCGTTGGATGTAAGGTACAAACGCAATTAGCCTTATGGCATATGGAGCAACATAGGGCAACTTGAGGTAAGTGCCCAATTTACTCATGAATGGTTAAGTTATTGTTGGATGGTGAATGACTTGTGAATGTTTGGAAGTATGGTGAGTGCATGGATGCCAAGTTGTGTTTAAAGGTGGGGGTCTAGAAGGGAGTGTGGAGTTCCCGACCCTCCAACCACAAAACACCTTGTGTTGGGGGGATCCCCTTCTAGGCTTGTGGCTTGAGTTGAGCAAGGGGCCTAGGGGTGAAAGGTTGAGGCCCTCCCACGGAAATCCACAAGGATTTCCAGTGAGCACCTAGGTCGAAGGGGATGGGTGCAAGTGCCCGGGTATGGGACAAGGGCGCCCCTTCCTTCCCCCCGCGCTTGACTAACCACCAAGGTAAGAACAACTTGGTGTAACTGGAATAGTTGAGTTAATTGTTGCAAGTTAACGTATGTGTATGTGAATGAGCCACTTGGTGGGGAGTTGGAGTCGTGGACGCATCCAAGACGTAGGGGTGCTGATTGGAAGGAGCGCTGCGTACGGTATGTGCACTACACCCTCTTTTTAGGACCACGAGTAGTAAATAGGACCAACTTGGAGGTGGTGACCTCACTTGGGTTAGGAAACCCTGATTTCCCACTTGAGCCGTGTGGAACACTTGCCTTAGAACCACTAGGTTGGCCAACCACGAAATTGCATGCAACGAATCTTGTGCTAACAAGTGGATTGGCTGGAGTTGCTTCAAGGTAAGTTATCCCCCTCTATAACATTGTATGTGACTTATTGGTTGGCCTTAGCACCGATAGAGTGCGATTAGGTCCACGGTCGACTTCAACTAACAGTGACAGGGTGGCTGGAGATGCATCAAGGTATGTCTTCTTCACAGTGATAACATTGTATACACACATTGTTGCATGCCGTCCCGTGATTGTGTCGTTTTCCTCCTAGTGGGTAATGCCTAGTTCAAGGAGGTAAAAGGTGGAAGAGGGATACCAGGATACCAGGGAACCCCACCTTTTATCAAATTGAGGCCTAGGTCAGCCCCACAGTAAGGATTTGTACCGTGTGGCGCCAGTTGAGGGACAGCTTTCCAACGGGGTGATGCTCGTGGAGACATCCCTCAATTCGGTTAGCTTTTTGTCGTTACCCTTGAAGGGTAGTCCTTAATAGGATTCTTCGGCGGCTTCATCGAGCTAAAACTCCACCACTAAGAAATTTTTGGGTCTTGGTCTTGAGTCAGTCCATCCTCGTGATAGAATCGGGAGTAGGAGTGTTGGAAACACCCACTCACCGATCGAATTAGGCCGTGCTTCGTGTAGACCCACCCACGACCTCGGAACTTGGACGGGAAACCTTTTGGAGGACATGAATACCATCAACAAACCATTAGACCGTACTCTTGGATCCTAGAGTAGATGTCCCGAGCCACAAGGTCTCAACGACCTTCCCTCACACCACAGTGGGAACCGGCGAGTGAAAGGAGGAGTAGGTCTAGGGAACTCACGGAGGACACGGCAGAGGGGTTCTTGGAGGTACAACTAGAGGCCTTACCAACTCCCTTCCTCCCCTTCCCTCCATCTTTTCCTTCAACTTCATTCAATCCGGTGAACACCACCACCACCACTAGCCCACAAGGTACCCCCTCAGCCCCTACCATGGCCTCTGGGGGACCACCCCCGGTGCGGCCTCCCATTAATCCCTTGGTTCAGCCAAGAGGTTTACCCATCTTAGTACCCGAGGGCTTGCAAGCGGCGCCTATGCCACCCAATTTGCCCACCTTTAGGGGGACCAAGGATGAAGACCCCTCCGCACACGTAGAACGTTTTCTGGAGCTCCTCACGACGTGCCTCATCACCAACACCGGTTATTTCCTAGTGTGGTTCTCGTGTACCTTGAAGGACGCCGCCTACGAGTGGTATAGGAATCACCCCCCCGGAACCTTTGAGGATTGGGATAGTCTCATGAGGGCCTTCTTGGAACATTTTAGACCCGAGGTAGGTCAGAGTAATGCCCTCACAGCCCTAGCCGCGCTACGTCAAGGTCCAGGGGAGGATATCACGACCTACGTCAGGAGATTCGAGTTGGTGGTTACAAGATTCGTGGGCAATCTCCTCACCAATGACACCTTAACCCAATTCTTTATCCAAGGGTTCAACAGTGAGGGAACCATTAGGGAGATTCTGAAGGTCCGCCCCACATCGTTAGACGCAGCCAAGGCACAAGCTAGGCTAATAGAGCAAGTCGATCGAGACCAAGAGCGTATGTGGAGGAAGGAAGAGCACCACATCCCTAGTTTTATACCTATCCATGCCAAGGGCAAGGGGCCGGCCCTGGAACCTAACCCAGGAAACCCGGGTGCACAAGTTCCCATCTGGAACTACTATGCTCCACCCTTGAACGTTAGACCACCCGTAGCTCTCCCCGAGCTCACCTATCACGAAGAGCGAGGCACCTGGAAGGAGGAGATGAAGAACGAAATCCTCCAAGGCCAACAAGGCTTTCAGGACCAATTAGCTCAACAAATCAAGGCCATGCAAGACCAAATGGCCTTGTTGATTAAAAATCAAGTCCCTAACCCCACACCTCCACCCATAGAGTCTGGTAGACATGCCTCGGGCCTATGGTGCACTCAATGTGGCCAACCAGGGCACACTAGCCCCTTCTGCACCACCCCTGCGACGGCACCGCAGTACCAGGCCACTCAAACCCCGTATGTGCCGCCCCATAGGAATCAACCACCGGTGGCAACTAACTATGGCCCTCAAGGCTATACACCACCAAACCAAGGTTATGGGGGACCTCCACGACCACGGTATGAAATCCACCACACTTGTGGCAAGAGACACGCACCTGGGCAGTGTTGGGTTGAAAGTGGAGTAGTATGTGGTAACTGTGGGGGTAATCACCCCACCCAAGTATGTCGAAGGCCGGACAAGGTAATTCCCATGCCTTCCCCACCGGGGAACTATCCTCAAGAAGCCCAAGACCACTTTAGAGGTGCACGTAACCCCACCACCGATAACACCCTTAGGCCACCTAGCCTCTACTATGACTACAACAATAACCGCCAAAGTCAAACTTCCCCAATGGGGGTTAATACCAAGGACGGTTACATCCCTATAAACCAAGGGCAAAACCATGGTGGCCAACAAAACCACGGTGGCCAACAAAACCACGGTGGCCAACAAAACCACGGGGGCCAACAAAACCAAGGTCCACAGGATGTGCGCTATGCCACCATGTCAAGTGACATCGTATCCACACAAGGTCCTTCCCTCACAGAGCTCAATGTAGTGTTTCACGAGGTTAGCACAACCAAGGAAGCAAAGACTTGTGAGTTACCCGCCTTGGCAGTCCAAACTCGGTCTAACCGACGGGAGCCTAGGTACTCGAGCCCCCCTCCACCCATACCAGAAGAAGATGAGACCTCGGAGGAAGATTCACCTCACTTTTCTGACCTAAACGATACAACCAAGGAGGCGGTGGAAGGCACTAAACAGGCCAACTTAAGGTCCTCCCATGGGACACCTAGGTCACAAACACCATTGTCCACTTCCCAAGAGCCATGGGAAGGTCCACCGGTTCCTAGGCCCGAAGTGAATACATTCCCACGTGTCGAGGGACACGTGGGAGAAGGACCTTACAATTTATGGGCAGATTTGAGTCGTCTCAAGGCGGACATCACCATAGCCCAACTGTTGGAGGTATCCCCACCCATGAGGAAAGTCCTTAGGTCGGGCACCCCGGTGAAGCGGAGGCCTAAGGCAAAGGTGAGGTTGGCGGCTCGTGTAAAATCTGCACATCCCAACATCGAAGTCAAGGCGGTTCAAATTGAGGTCTCAATTGTGGATAAGGTGGTACCCAACGTACTTGTCGACGGTGGGAGTGGCTTGAACATCATGCCCCTCTCAACTATGGAAAAATTGGGTCTAGACATCACTGAACCATCACCATACATCATCAACATGGCCAATCAGAGCTCGGAAGCCCCATTAGGCCAAATTAGTGGTTGTAAGGTTACCACGGGGAGTGTAGAGTATTCCCTCACCTTCCAAGTCATCCGAATGCACTCCAACAAGGAGGCATACCCCTTGCTACTAGGACGACCTTGGTTGCGAATTGCCAATGCCACGGTGGAATGGGGAGGACCACAACCAAACATCACCTATGGGCCCCCCGAGAATCCTACTACGGTCCACATCCAACCAAGTAGGCTAGGGCTATGCCATGGTTGCATAAGCTCTTCGGAGGATGAGTCACAAGAAGTATTGACAAAACAACCCCCCAAGAGAATGAGGTTCGCACCACACAAGGCGGTGGATAGAGCTCAACCCTCGAGGGCCAACGAGATGCCATTCAAGAGCATGGGACCGGGTCTTTATGAGTGGGTTCCCACCGGGGAATTTGTAGAATGGTTGAAGGAGCACCCCACCTCGAGCGCGGACGAAGCCATATCTGTGCATTTCATGCAGAGTGAGCTCATTGAAATGGAACCCGGGTTAGGACTTAGCCTAGTTCCCCTCCTCGATGACCTAGAACCCACGGCGGTATTTGGAATGGACGTGGATGGCACACAAGGGGACGAATTGGAGGTTTTGGGAGACGAAGGCCCTCTCAACCCATCTCTCCACTTCCGACGTACATCCACCGGTATACTAGCTAGTGGTTCGGGGGCAACATACCCCCAAGTTCCAAATGATTGGTACAAAGGACCTACCCAACAACCACATGTACATCATGATGATTGGAAATTGATGGTGGTCTCTCATGAGCATGATGAAGTCCGTAGTATCAAGGTGGGCGTTGGGCTGACCGAGGAGGAGATGGTGAAATACAAATCACTAGTGGTTGAATTTGGGGACATTTTTGCGTGGTCATACAAAGACCTCAAGGGCATTCCTCCAGCGGTAACACAACATCACATTCCCCTTCTCCCGGGCACTATTCCCATTAGACAAAAGGAGCGGCGCATGAATCCGAACCTTCAGCTCATTGTCAAGGCCGAATTGGAGAAGCTCCTTCAAGCGGGGTTCATTAAACCCGTAGAGATATCCGATTGAGTCTCCCCCATGGTGTTGGTTAAAAAGAAAAATGGGAAGCTACGGGTGTGCATTGACTATAGGAAACTCAACCATCACACCCAAAAAGACCACTTCCCCTTGCCGTTTATCAACACCATCTTAGAGGAGGTAGGCGGTCATGAGCTTTATACGTTTATGGATGGTTACTCGGGCTACAATCAAATCTCCATCGCCCCCGAGGACTATCACAAGACCGCCTTCACTACCCCATGGGGCACGTTCATCTATTTGGTCATGCCTTTTGGGCTTTGTAATGCCCCTTCCGCATTTCAGAGGGCCATGACGTATGCCTTCTCAGATCTCCTGCATAAATCCATGACCGTCTTCATTGATGACTTTAGCACCCAATCTAGGAAGGACAACCACCTCATGTGCGTGAGACAAAGTTTTGAACGGTGTAGGCGCACCGGTATTGCCCTCAATCCCGAGAAAATCTTCCTTGCTGTAGAGCGGGGAGTCTTGCTAGGATTCGTAGTCTCCAAGGAAGGTCGAGAGCCGGATCCCGACAAGGTGAAGGTCATTGTGGAGTTTAGCCCTCCCACAACCGTCAAGGACATACAAAAAACCCTAGGGCACATAGGATGGTATCGGGAGGTTATCCATGACTACGCCACGAAGTCCATGCCCATTACTCGACTTATTCAAAAGAACGTGAAGTTCGAGTGGACTTCCCATTGCCAAGAGGCCTTCGAGATTTTGAAGGGAGAATTAACCACCTACCCGGTCTTGAGGCCCCCAAATTGGGAATTGCCCTTCCATATCTTTTGTGATGCCTCGGCGGTGGCTGTAGGGAGCACATTGTGCCAACCTGTGGGCCTTAAGGGCAAAGACCACCCCATTGCTTTCGCAAGTAGGCAATTAAACCCCGCCGAAAAGAACTATACCACCACCGAACGTGAGTGTTTGGCAATGGTCTTTTCGGTCAAGAAGTTTCGCCACTACTTGTTACTCAACCCCGTAGTGTTCTACGTGGATCACATGGCCATCAAATACCTTGTCAACAAGGCGGACTTGAGTGGTCGTTTAGCGAGGTGGGTCTTACTTTTAGAGGAGTTTGACTACACGGTGGAATACCGCCCGGGGCGGATGCACCTTCAAGCGGATCACCTCTCACGCCTCTCAGAGGAACCCGGTATTGTCCCCATTGATGAGGCCTTGATAGATGAGGACTTGTTCAAAGTATCCTCCATTCCTTCATGGTACAATCTGGTGGCCGAATTCCTCACCACCCACCTTCTACCGGACTCATTGTCCAAAAACGAGCGTCGAAAGGTTCGCCTCCATAGCCGCCACTTTACCATAGTAGGGGGCAAACTGTACCGTCGGGGGGTGGACGGCTTGCTACGTCGATGTGTGACGTCCGTGGAAATTCCCACGATCCTCTCAGCCTGCCATGACAGTGCGTGTGGAGGACACTTCTCTGGGACCTTGACGGCCCAAAAAGTCCTTCGTGCGGGTTATTATTGGCCCACGTTATTTCAAGACGCCCATGAGTACACCAAGCGATGCGACGTTTGTCAACGGTATGCCCGAAATGACCTTCGAATGAGCATGCCAGTACAAGTATCCTTGCCCTTGGTCCCATTCGAGAAGTGGGGTATTGATTATGTGGGGGAAGTGCACCCGAGCTCTTCTAGTGGGATGAAGCACATTGTGGTGGCAACCGAGTATCTCACCAAGTGGGCAGAGGCTCGAGCCGTGAAAACGAATGATGCTAATCATGCGGCCAAATTCTTGTTCGAGCAAATCATTACCCGGTTCGGATGTCCCAAAATCCTCATTAGTGATAGGGGGAAGCATTTCTTGAACGAGGTGATCGAAGCCATGACCAACCGGTTCAAGATCAATCATCGTAAGACCACCCCTTATCACCCTCAAACCAATGGGCACACCGAACGGGTCAATCAAACCCTCGTGAACATCTTGAGGAAAACGGTCACCGATTCCAAGAGGGATTGGGACACGAAACTCCCCGCCGCGTTATGGGCTTACCGAACCACGTTCAAAGTGACCACCCATGCTACTCCCTTCTCATTGGTGTATGGCATTGAAGCCATTTTACCCATCGAGTTCGAGATCCCCTCTCTGCGAGTGGCCGTGACCGAACGATGGTCCATGGCCACGTCCTTAGCCGACCGGTTAGAACGATTGGAGGAGCTCGACGAGATGCGCCGGTGGAGCGCCCAAAACATAGAAGCCATTCAACGAAGGAGGAAGATTGCCTTCGACAAACGGAACAAGGTCCGGTCATTGAGACCGGGAATGCTAGTCCTCCTTCAAGACGCGAGGAGATTGGATTTTCTAGGGAAGTTCGATGCTTTGTGGTTGGGACCCTATCTCGTGAAGGAGGTCTTCCCCAACAACTCCGTTCAACTTCAAACCCTAAATGGCGAGGATTTCCCCACGCGAACATCGGGCAACCGATGCAAAGAGTACAAGGTGTGATTTGTTCACGACCTTCACAAGTGGACCTCCACATTTTGGTACTGCCATGGGTCATTCGAACACAAAAAAGGTAGATATTGACCGTGTGCCCATGAACAAGAGTGGGTTCTCTGCCTCTTCGAGTTGTCCCAGATGGCCGCCATGTGTGAGCCGCAAAAACGGCTCACGGTGATGAATGGACCTCACGTCGGGTCCATTAAGGCTAATGAGTGGTGAAAATGGGTTATCCCATGGACTAGCTCGTGGTTTTTTGATTAAAATGGCCAAGTGGCCTTTCCCCTCACTAAAAGAGGAGTCATTTATGGGCAATCGCGGAATTTATGTAGTTAGCCAAAAAGGAAGAAAAAAAAAAGGGGAATAATCCAGAAAAGAAAAGCAAAGAGAGAAGGGAAAAAAGACAAAAGAAAATTAGAAAAGAATTAAAATGAGTAGTGGTGGAGAAGAATTTACCTCCTATCGAGTTGTAGACCATATTCGGTCACGATGAAGAAATCACGAAACCAAAAAAATGGGAGAAGAAGAAGGAGGATGGTGAGGAGAAAAGAAAAAAGAATGGGGCGTTAAAAGCCCTTAAGAAAATAGTCGAAAGGGTCCAAAAGAAGTGGAAAAGAATCCTCATCAATCACTAAGTAAATTAGAAATTACCCCAAGCAAGGGGAATTCAATTTAGGTAGGTTAAATTAGATTTTTGCACCTTTGAAAATTAGCTAGTAGCTCACTTATTGAGATCATGCACACACATGTGGCATGGAGTCAAAGTTTAGATTTAGATATTCCTTGGTTAGTGGGACACCCACTTGTGTTAAATGCAAGGGTGGCTAGTGAATTATTGCTTTTTAGTTACTAGTTGTTTAGTGTGACCATTAATGTGCCCACCCAAAATTGGCGGCTGTGAACGACGAAGGGAACGACCTTGGGAACAAGAAGGGAGCAAGGGCTTTGGGGTTACCCCCCTTGGAGGCGCTCATTCGAAGTGTGTGAGATAGGAGTTAGAGAGGCGTGTGTGTAGAGAGAGAGAGAGAGGTAGGGTCCAGATTTCCCCCTCTTGTGGGCTGGAATTTAACTCAATCGTTACGAAAATTAGCGAGTAGGTAGATCAGAGCGTGGGCTTCCCAACAAGCTCAAGAGCGCGCGGTTTGGAGCTGTGACGACGAAGATACGAGCTGCGGAGTGAGGACGACCAGCTGGAGGATCAACGGCGGATCTCACTTGTCCTCAGATTTCCCCTTGTCAGTCGCACAGTTCTTGTCCGATGAAGCTTAGATTTTAGGCGTAGATAGATCAGCGCGTTGGCTTTCCAACAAGCTCAAGAGCACGCGGTTTGGAGCTGTGACGACGAAGATACGAGCTATGGAGTGAAGGCGACCAGCTGGAGGATCAGCGGCGCACCACACACGGCCTCGGGTTTTCCCTCGTCAGTCACGGAGTTCCGGTCCAATCGAGTTGGTCTTTTAGGTGTAGATAGATCGAAGCGTTGGCTTTCCAACAAGCCCAAGAGCGTGCGGTTTGGAGCTGCAAAGACGAAGATACGAGCCGCGGAGCAAGGGCAACCAGCGGATCTCAAACGGCCTCGGTTTTTTCCTTGTCAGTCACGGAGTTTTGCTCCAATCGAGTTGAGCTTTATGGTGTAGATAGATTAGAGCGTTGGCTTTCCAACAAGATCAAGAACGTGCGATTTGGGACTGCGACGACGAAGATACAAGCCGTGGAGCGAGGGCGACCAGCTGGAAGATCGGCGGCGGATCCCATAGGTCCTCGGTCTTTCCCTCGTCAGTCACGGAGTATTGCTCCAATCAAGTTGATTTTTCGGGTGGAGAGAGATCAAAGCGTTGGCTTTCCAACAAGCCCAAGAGCGTGCGGTTTGGAGCTGCGAAGATGAAGATACGAGCCGCGGAGCAAGGACGACCAGCTGGAGCAACCGGCGGCGGATCCCACGCGGCCTCAGTTTTTCCCTCGTCAGTCACGGAGTTCTAGTTGTATTAAGCTAAGATTTTAGGAATAGATAGATTAGGAAGTTGGCTTTCCAACAAGATCAAGAACGTGCGGATCGGAGTTGTGACGACGAAGATATCGGCTGCAGAGTGAAGAGCACCAAGAAGAGGAAGACGACCACAATCACAAGAACGAACACAAACACGGCAGAGGGTGAATTGAGCGGGATCAGGGAGCCTTCTTCCTTTCCCAATTGATTCATTATTCTCTTGATTGCATGTGGAGAAGGAACCCTAAATTGTCTAGTTAAAAACACTACGCGGAAGCGCTGCCAAATTTTCACTAGGATTAGGGTTTTGTTATAAATTCAACCAATTGGTGGTTTAATTGTCATTAGTAAGGTTGGAATGGAATTACTTGTGTGAATGCATGTGAATGTGTAGTGCATGATATTAAATGAATGCATATGTTAAGTGAACACTGCTGGTCGTTGGCTGTGGGTCTAGGATTGAATCAAATGGTTAATTGAAGGCTGCCATCGTGTTAAGCAAGAAAAACTAATAAGAATACAAAAAAAAAACATAGAAAACGGAGCCATAAGGCAAAAGATAAAGAGGTTCAAAGTCCGGCAATAAGTCAAAGATATAATTCATCCCTAATGCACTCATGATAGATAAAACATTGCGTTAAACACATCATGAACCGCTGCGATCTAAATGGGAGGTATGCATGTATGTCTTGATTGTTGATTGAACAAGGGGCTGAATCCCTCAAAGTAGGATCTTGTGTTCAAGATAAGCTTCCCACTAGGGGGGGTTTATTTGGCTCACACCTGGGAAGGAAGAGCTTCGACTTCGTGCTGCGCATCGGATTGCTCAACGTTCAGGGAACTCAAAATCACTTCATGAGGCTTTCTGTAACATGCCTGGAGTTGCTGAGTTTTGCACTCGCCCTCCGCATTTGGAAGGAGAGGAAGTCTTCATGTCCCTGAAACGGAAGCCTGACCTTCCTCCAGGATCTGAGTTTGATTCTCAACGTCCACACAAGATTAGCGTTTCACGTCCTAGGGTCGTGTGAGCCGCAAAAACGGCTCACGGTGATGAATGGACCTCACGTCGGGTCCATTAAGGCTAATGAGTGGTGAAAATGGGTTATCCCATGGACTAGCTCGTGGTTTTTTGATTAAAATGGCCAAGTGGCCTTTCCCCTCACTAAAAGAGGAGTCATTTATGGGCAATCGCGGAATTTATGTAGTTAGCCAAAAAGGAAGAAAAAAAAAGGGAAATAAACCAGAAAAGAAAAGCAAAGAGAGAAGGGAAAAAAGACAAAAGAAAATTAGAAAAGAATTAAAATGAGTAGTGGTGGAGAAGAATTTACCTCCTATCGAGTTGTAGACCATATTCGGTCACGATGAAGAAATCACGAAACCAAAAAAATGGGAGAAGAAGAAGGAGGATGGTGAGGAGAAAAGAAAAAAGAATGGGCGTTAAAAGCCCTTAAAAAAAATAGTTAAAAGGGTCCAAAAAGAAGTGGAAAAGAATCCTCATCAATCACTAAGTAAATTAGGAATTACCCCAAGCAAGGGGAATTCAATTTAGGTAGGTTAAATTAGATTTTTGCACCTTTGAAAATTAGCTAATAGCTCACTTATTGAGATCATGCACACACATGTGGCATGGAGTCAAAGTTTAGATTTAGATATTCCTTGGTTAGTGGGACACCCACTTGTGTTAAATGCAAGGGTGGCTAGTGAATTATTGCTTTTTAGTTACTAGTTGTTTAGTGTGACCATTAATGTGCCCACCCAAATTGGCGGCTGTGAACGACGAAGGGAACGACCTTGGGAACAAAGAAAGGAGCAAGGGTATTGGGGTTACCCCCTTGGAGGGCGCTCATTCGAAGGGTGGGAGGTAGGAGTGAGAGAGGTGTTTGGTAGGAGCTAAGAAACCGAGAGAGGTGTGTGGAAGGAGAGAGAGAGGTAGGGTTCAGATTTCCCCCTCCTGTGGGCTGGAATGTGATTCAATCGTTGCGAAAACAGGAGAGTAGATAGATTAGAAAGTTGGCTTTCCAACAAGCTCAAGAACACGCGGATTGGAGCTGTGACGACGAAGATACGGCCGGCGGAGTGAGGACGACCAGCTGGAGGATCGGTGGCGAATCTCATACGGCCTCTGGTTTTCCCTTGTCAGTAGTGGAGTTCTTGTCCAATTAGGCTAAGATTTTAGGAGTAGATAGATTAGAACGTTGGCTTTCCAACAAGCTCAAGAACGCGCGGATCGGAGCTGTGACGACGAAGATACGGGCGGCGGAGTGAGGACGACCAGCTGGAGGATCGGTGGCGAATCTCATACGGCCTCAGGTTTTCCCTCGTCAGTAGCGGAGTTCTTGTCCAATCAGGCTAAGATTTTAGGAGTAGATAGATTAGAACGTTGGCTTTTCAACAAGCTCAAACACGTGCGGATCGAAGCTGTGACGACAAAGATACGGGCGGCAGAGTGAGGACGACCAGCTGGAGGATCGGTGGCGGATCTCATACGGCCTCAGGTTTTCCCTCGTCAGTAGCGGAGTTATTGTCCAATTAGGCTAAGATTTTAGGAGTAGATAGATTAGAACGTTGGCTTTCCAACAAGCTCAAGAACGCGCGGATCGGAGCTGTGACGACGAAGATACGGGCTGCAGAGTGAAGAGCACCAACAAGAGGAGCAAGATCACGAGCTGAACAAGAGGAGCAAGATCACGAGCTGAACAAGAGGAGCAAGATCACGAGCTGACCAAGCAAGTCGAAGGCTAAGGATGGAGGGTGAACCGAATTAAATCAGGGAGCCCCTTTTCTTTTCTCCCTCGAACCTCTTCAATTCCATGTGTATGACTTGAACCCTAATTTTCTAAATACAAAAACCACGCGGAAGCGCTGCCAATTTTTCGGTAGAATTAGGGTTTGCTATATATTCAACTAAATAACCGATTAGAGCGCCATTAGTAAGTGAACACAGCAGGAGGCTCACTCTTAGTAAGGCTGGGTGGATTTTTGTGTGAATGAATGTGATACATGCATAGGAATGTGGTGCATGATCTTGAATAAAGTCATATGTTGAAGGTGCACTGCTGGTCGCAGGCTGGGAGGTCCAGGGTCGAGTCAAATGATCAATTGAAGGCTGCCATCGTGTTAAGCAAGAAAAACTAATAAGAATACAAAAAACAAACGTAAAAAACGGAGTCATAATCACGAAGATAATGAAGAATTAAACTTTTAACATAAAAAGAGGAGCCTGTCTGCTGGTTGCTGCTGTTAGGGTCGCACTTGGGCCTGGAATTGGTGGTTAAGGTGCTAATCAAGTTCACAAGGCAAAATTGAACCTAATGGAGCTTTAAAACATTGGAAACAAAGCTTTGAGGCGGAATTTACGCTTGTCTAAAGGTTGGATTCAACCTAAGGCTCAATTCAACCATCACATCACTAATTATTAACGAACCCTCTTAAGTGACCACGCCTTGGGTCATCATGCTTGTATGAATGGTTAAAGTATGTTTGCACAAGGGGCTGCATCCCATATGTAGGATCTTGTGTTCAAGATAAGCCACCCCATTAGGGGGCGGTTTATTTGGCTCACAGGTCGCGACAAGGGCGTCTTCACGAATTACCGTGGACCTTACCACTGATGATTGTGTGTATTCAATAGTTGCGGAAGCTCCAACGTATCTCGCCAATACCCCTACACCAAGAACATCATCAAGGGTAACGTGTAATATGGGTGTGTTGGAGACTGCCTGTGACGAGAGCAAGTGGCATATTGCTAGGCTTCTGAGGACATCAGCGAAAGCCTGTTTTGCCCAACAGGTTGGTACGAAGAAGAAGTGTACTGCTCGAATTGTGCAGAACAACAAGAGTACTGCCGCACCAACTTACACTGGCATGATGAAGAACTATAAGAAGACGCGGCTTGATAAGATGCAGTTTTTCTTCTGTAACGATGACATCAATCGCTGTGTGATGGGATCAAAAAGGGACTGGGTAATTTCTAAGCCAGCGGTCCCTGACGTTTGGCCGGTGAAAGCTGGCACGTCCCTTACGAAGGCCGAGATTCTACGACTTGGAAATGCAGGTTTTTGACTCGCGGAACGCGTAATGCTCTCTCCCCGGAAGTTGTTCTCTCAGGATGGTGCAATATTTGACCTGAAATCTGTTCCAACTCCGGTGAACTCAGATGAGCATCCAAAACGGAGATTCAGCAAGAACGTCCGCCGGAATCCGAAGGCCCCAACCACAAGACATCGAAACACCTGCGCATCTGCGCTTTCGATTTTTAGAAAAGTCAGTAACCTTCTTATGCTCCCTGACCCTGCCTTTGGCTGCATTCTCTCGTTCGAGTCCAAATCCATAACTAAGGTTTCAAACTACATGATCTCTATCTGTCAATTTCCTAGTTGTGACTGCCTGTCTTTCAAGGAGATGTCCAGCAAGTCTCTTGGTAGACGTCCTCAGTGGTGTTACTGCAAACACCTTTATTTTATCTTCACCATTATTTGTGAGCTAGATCTGGAGGTGAATGTCTTCATGCACGCCCCTAGTTTTAGCTTCAACGAGATTAAGCGCGTTCTCGAAGTCTTGCTTCAGAAAGAGGGTTGCACCTAGTGACCCCAAACCCGAAGTATCCCTTGTACCTATTTTCTATAATATATATGAGACGGTGAGACTACAGGGCCACCGCTGTATTGGCAAGAATTTGAAGTGTTCTAGAATCGTTCAATGTTTTTTTGAGATTTTTTTTTTTCACATTTTTTCACATTTTTTTCTAGAGGCTTTTTTTTTCGTTTTTTTCGTTTTTTTTTTGTTTCCCGGGGTAGGAGTCGTTCCTGCAATTGCCTACTATCGCCTATCTCGTCAAGTATAAGATTTTACAAGGAATCGAACCCTAGACCTCATTGTTCTTGATATCTGACATTTTCCCCGGGGTAGTTTATGGTCGTCTCGGACCATCGTTGAAGTATGGACCTCAAACACTTTTTGAAGGACCATAAACCGTGTTTCAGGTCCACGGTCATTTCCGTGAAATTGTCGTGCCCTTTTTTCGGTCATAAGGCCCTCTTGGAATCCTTATTTCATATTTTGTTCCCCAATATAATGTTCAGTTCTTGTAGTTCAAATACTATCGTATAGAAAAAAAGTTACTTTCGTATAGTCAAAAAGTTACTTCCATATGGTGAAAAAGTGACAATTTTAAGAAACTTTTTACAAACTTTTTTCTTACCGCTCACCGGTCACCGCTCATGTCTCACTGCTCACGTCGCACTGCTCACTGCTCATGCCTCACCGCTCACCGCTCACGCCTCACCGCACGCAAGATAGCTTCTTCCGCTGCTCGTCCTCTCTTTGTGATCATGTTCTTCTTGTTGGTGCTCGTTCTCTCTTCGTGATCGTGTTCTTCGTCTAGCTGCTCGTCCTCTCTTCGTGATCGTGTTCTTCCAATTGCTGCTTGTCCTCTCTTCGTGATATTGTTCTTCATGTTGCGGCTCGTCTTCTCTTCGTGATCGTGTTTTTCCTCTTGCTGCTCGTCTTCTCTCTGTGATCGTGTTCATCTTGTTGTTGCTCGTCCTCTTTACGTAAACGTGTCTCCCTATTGCTGCTCGTCCTCTCTTGGTGATCGTGTTCTTTCTGTTGCTGCTCGTCTCCTCTTTGTGATCGTGTTCTTCCTCTTGGTGCTAATCCTCTCTTCGTGATCGTGTTCTTTCTCTTGCTGCTGGTCCTCTCTTCGTGATCATATTCTTCCTGTTGCTGCTCGTCCTCTCTTCGTAATCGTGTTCTTCCTCTTGTTGCTTGTCCTTTCTTTGTGATCGTGTACTTCCTCTTGCTGCTCGTCCTGTCTTCGTGATCATGTTCTTCCTATTGTTGCTTGTCCTCTCTTTGTGAGCGTGTTCTTCCTCTTGCTGCTAGTCCTCTCTTTGTGATCATGTTCTTTCTGTTGCTGCTCGTCCTCTCTTTGTGATCATGTTCTTCCTGTTGCTAGTTGTCCTCTCTTCGTGATCGTGTTCTTCATGTTGCTGCTTGTCCTCTCTTTGTGATCATGTTCTTCTTGTTGGTGCTCGTCCTCTCTTCGTGATCGTGTTCTTCGTCTTGCTGCTCGTCCTCTCTCCGTGATCGTGTTCTTCCTCTTGCTGCTCGTCCTTTCTTCGTGATCGTGTTCTTCGTCTTGCTGCTCGTCCTCTCTCCGTGATCGTGTTCTTCCTCTTGTTGCTCGTCCTCTCTTCTTGATCGTGTTTTTTCTCTTGCTATTGGTCCGCTCTTCGAGATCGTACTCTTCCTGTTGCTGCTTGTCCTCTCTTGGTGATCGTACTCTTCCTGTTGCTGCTCGTCCTCTCGTCGTGATGGTTTTCTCGTGTTGCTGCTCATCCTTTCTTGGTGATTGTGTTCTTCCTATTGCTGCTCGTTCTTTCTTCCTGATCGTGTTCTTCCCGTTGCTGTTCTTCCTCTCTGAAATTGAGTCCTACAGCGGGAGCTTCCGGCTCACCTCCTGTCCACACTCCTACATTCCCTCACTCTCATATCTCTCTATCCTTCAGTTATAGACACGAATAATGGGAGTCTCCCAGGGGGTAACCCCCAAGCTCATTTGCTCCCCTTGCGTTCCAAAGGGTGTTCCCCGCCGCCTTTGCCTTCTTCCATTAATGACCTTCTTCATAAAAAACCCATAAACCTATGTCTAACTAATTCCGTGCCACCCTTGCATTAACAAAAGTGGGTGTCCCACTAACCAAGGAATATCTAAATCTCCTACTTTAACTTCATGCCACATGGTGTGTGCATGATCACCAATAAGTGAGCTATTAAGCTAATTCCAAGGATGCTAAATCTAACTACTCTACCTAAATTGAATCTCCCTTGTGTGGGATTAGGACTAATTTACCAAGTGATGCTGAGGGTTTTTTCCCACTTCCTTTTGGACGCCCTTGACTATTTTTTAAGGGCTTTTAACACCTCGTTCTTTTTCTTTTCACCTCCCATCATTCTTCTTCTTCTCCTAATTTTTTCCCGTGATTTCCTCACCGTGGCCACTTGCGGTCCCCGACTCGGTAGGAGGTAAATTCTTCTCCACCACTTCTAATTTTAATTCTTTTCTATTGTTTTTGTCTTTTCTAACCTTTTCTTTATTTTTTCCTTTCTATTTATTTTTTGGTTAACTTTATAAAATTCTTGGTTGCCACAATGTGGCTCCTATTCTAGGAAGTAGCGCCTGGAAAGGCGATATAACCATTTTGGTAAAAAATCACAAGCTAGTCCAATGGAATGACCCGTTTCTACTACTTGTTAACCTTTATGGACACGATGCGTGGTCCATTCGTCATCGTGGGCCGTTTTTGCGGCTCACACATGGCGGCCATCTGGGACAACTCAAAGAGGCGGAGAACCCAACTCTTGCTCATGGGCACACGGTCAAGTCCCATCTCTTTGTGTTTGAATGGACCATGGTTGTAACCAAAATTGGGAGGTCCAATTGTGAAGGTTGTGAGCAAATCACACCTTGTACTCTTTGCATCGGTTGCCCGATGTTGGCGTGGGGAATTCCTCGCCGTTAAGGGTTTGGAGTTGAACGGAGTTGTTGGGGAAGACCTCCTTCGCGAGATAGGGTCCCAACCACAAGGCGTCGAACTTGCCTGGAAAATCCAATCTCGTCGTGTCTTGGAGGAGGACTAGCATTCCCGGTCTCAATGACCAGACCTTGTTCCGTTTGTCGAAGGCAATCTTCTTCCTCTGTTGGATGGCTTCCATGTTTTAGGCGCTCCACCGGCGCATCTCATCGAGCTCCTCCAGTCGTTCTAACCGATCGGCTAAGGACGTGGCCATGGACCATCGTTTGGTCACGGCCACTCGCAGAGAGGGGATCTCGAACTCAATTGGTAAAATGGCTTCAATGCCATACACCAACGAAAAGGGTGTAGCGTGTGTGGTCACCTTGAACGTGGTTCGGTAGGCCCATAATGCAGCGGGGAGTTTAGTGTCCCAATCCCTCTTGGAATCGGTGACCGTCTTCCTCAAAATATTCACGAGGGTTTGGTTGACCCGTTTGGTGTGCCCATTGGTTTGAGGGTGATAAGGAGTTGTTTTACAGTGGTTGATCTTGAACCAGTTGGTCATGGCTTCGATCATCTCGTTCAAAAAATGCTTTCCTCTATCACTAATGAGGATCTTGGAACAACCGAACCGGGTAATGATTTGTTTGAACAAAAACTTGGCCGCCTCGTTAGCATCATTGGTCTTCACGGCTCGAGCCTCGGCCCATTTGGTGAGATACTCGGTTGCCACCACTATGTGTTTCATGCCACTAGAAGAACTAAGATGTACCTCTCTCACGTAGTCAATACCCCACTTCTCGAATGGGACCAAGAGCAAGGATACGCGTAATAGCATGCTCATTCGAAGGTCATTTCGGGCATACCGTTGACAAGCGTCGCACCGCTTGGTGTACGCGAAGGACTTTTTGGGCCGTCAAGGTCCTAGAGAAGTGCCCTCCACATGCACTGTCATGGCAGGCCGAGAAGATTGTGGAGATTTCCATAGACGTCACACATCGACATAGGATGCCGTCGATCCCGTGGCGGTACAATTTGCCGCCCACTATGGTAAAGTGGCGGCTACAAAGGCGAACCTTTCTATGCTCGTTTTTGAACAATGAATCTGATAGAAGGTGGGTGGTAAGGAATTCGGCCACTAAATTGTACCATGAGGGAATGGAGGATACTTTAAACAAGTCCTCAACTATCAAGGCCTCATCAATGGGGACTACACTAGTTTCCTCCAAAAGGCGGGAGAGGTGATCCGCTTGAAGGTGCATCCTCCCCGAGCGGTACTCAACCGTGTAGTCAAAATCTTCCAAGAGTAAGACCCACCTTGCTAAACGGCCACTTAAATCCGCCTTGTTGATGAGGTACTTGATGGCCATGTGGTCCACGTAAAACACCACGGGGTTGAGTAACAAGTAATGGCAAAAATTTTTGACCGAAAAGACCATTGCCAAACATTCACGTTCGGTGGTGGTATAGTTCTTTTCGGCGGGGTTTAATTGCCTACTTGCGAAGGCAATGGGGTGGTCCTTGCCATTAAGGCCCACCGGTTGGCACAAGGTGCTTCCTACGGCCACCGCCAAGGCATCGCAAAAGATGTGGAAGGGCAACTCCCAATTCGGGGGCCTCAAAACCGGGTAGGTGGTTAATTCCCCCTTCAAAACCTCAAAGGCTTCTTGGCAATTTGGGGTTCACTCGAACCTCACGTTCTTTTGGATGAGTATAGTGATAGGCATGGACTTCGTGGCATAGTCATGGATAACCTCCCGATACCACCCTATGTGTCCTAGGGTTTTTTGTATCTCTTTGACGTTTGTGGAAGGGTTTAACTCCACGATGACCTTCACCTTGTCGGGATCCGGCTCTCTACCGTCCTTGGAGACCACAAATCCTAGCAAGACTCCCTTCTCTATGGCAAGGAAGTTTTTTTCGGGATTGAGAGCGATATAGGTGCGCCTACACCTCTCAAAACTTTGCCTCACCCACACGAGGTGGTTGTCCTTCATGGACTGGGTGCTAAAATCATCAATGAACACCGTCATCGATTTATGCAATAGGTCTGAAAAGGCATAGGTCATGGCCCTTTGGAATGCGGAAGGGGCATTACAAAGCCCAAAAGGCATGACCAAATAAATGAATGTGCCCCATGGGGTAGTGAAGGCGGTCTTGTGATAGTCCTCGGGAGCAATGGAGATTTGATTGTAGCCCAAGTAGCCATCCATAAACGTATACAGCTCATGGCCACCTACCTCATCTAAGATGGTGTTGATAAATGGCAAGAGAAAGTGGTCTTTTTGGGTGTGGTGGTTGAGTTTCCTACAGTCAATGCACACCCGAAGCTTCCCATTTTTCTTTTTAACAAACACCATGGGGGAGACCCAATCGGATATCTCCACGGGTTTAATGAACCCCGCTTGGAGTAGCTTCTCCAACTCTGCCTTGACAATGAGTTGTAGGTTAGGATTCATACGCCGCTCCTTTTGTCTAATGGGAGTAGTACCCGAGAGAAGGGGAATGTGATGTTGTGTCACCGCCGAGGAAATGCCCTTGAGGTCTTTGTATGACCATGCAAAAATGTCCCGAAACTCGACCACTAGTGACTTGTATTTCACCATCTCTTCCTTGGTCAATCCAACCCCCACCTTTATACTACAGACCTCGTCCTCGTCGTAAGAGACCACCATCAACTTCCAATCCTTGTGATGCACGTGTGGTTATTAAGTGGGTCCCTTGTACCAATCATTCGGAACTTGGGGGTATGTTGCCCCCGAACCACTAGCTAGAATACCGGTGGATGTTCTTCGGAAATGGAGAGAAGGGTTGAGAGGGCCTTCGTCCACCAAAACCTCCAATTCGTCCCCTTGTGTGCCATCGACATCTATTCCAAACACCGCCGCGAGTTCTAAGTCATCGAGAAGGGAGATAAGGCTAGGTTCCAACTCGGTTTCCACCTCAATAAGTTCACTCTCCATGAAATGCACGGACATGGCTTCATCCGCACTCGAGGTGAGATGCTCCCTTAACCATTCTACAAACTCTCCGGTGGGAACCCACTCATAAAGGCCCGGTTCCATGCTCTTGAATGGCAACACGTGGGCCTTCGAGGGTTGGGCTCGATCCACCGCCTTGTGGGGCGCAAACCTCACTTTTTTGGAAGGCTCTTTTGTTAGAACCTCTTGTAATTCATCCTCCGGCGAGCCCATGCAACCCTGGCATAATCTTAGCCTACTTGGTTGGATATGGACCGTAGTAGGGTTCTCCGGTGGACCACAAGTGATGTTTGGTTGCGGTCCTCTCCATTCTACCGTGGCATTGGCAATTTGCAACCAAGGCCTACCTAGTAGCAAGGGGTATGCCTCCTTGTTAGAGTACATTCGAATGACTTGAAAGGTGAGGGAGTACTCTATTCCCCCCGTGGTAACCTTACAACCACTAATTTAGCCTAACGGGGCCTCCGAGCTTTGATTAGCCATGTTGATGATGTACGGTGAGGGTTCCGTGATGTCTAGGCCCAACTTCTCCATGGTTGAGAGGGGCATAATGTTCAAACCACTACCACCGTCTACTAGCACGTTGGACACCACCTTGTCTACGATTGAGACCTCAATTTGAACGGCCTTGACCTCGATATTGGGGTGTGCGGATTTAACCCGAGCCGCCAACCTAACCCTTGCTTTAGGCCTCCGCTTCACTGGGGTGCCCGACCTAAGAACTTTCCTCATAGGTGGTGATACCTCTAATAGTTGAGCAATGGTAATGTCCGCCTTAAGGCGACTCAAATCCGCCCATAAGTCATAAGGTCCTTCTCCCACTTGCTCCTTGACAACTGGGAATGCGTTAACATCCGGACTAGGAATTGGTGGACCTTCTCATTTCTCTTGGGGGGTAGATATTGGTGTTCGGGACCTAGGTGTCCCATGGGAGGCCTTCAAGTTGGCTAGTCGAGTGCCTTCCACCGCCTCCTTGGTGGTTTTGTTTAGGTCAGAGAAGTGAGGTGAATCTTCCTCTGAGGTCTCACTATCTTCCGGTATGGGTGGAGTGAGACTCGAATATCTAGGTTCCCGCCGGTTAGACCGAGTTTGGACTGCTAATGCCGGTAACTCACAAGTTCTAGCCTCCTTGGTTGTGCTCACCTCGTGGAAGACTACATTGAGCTCAGTGAGGGAAGGAGTATGCGTGGAAACCATTTCACTTGACATGGTGGCATAGCGAACATCTTGTGGGCCTTGGTTTTGTTGCCCACCGTGGTTTTGCCCTTGGTTTTGTTGGCCCCCATGGATTTGCCCTTGGTTAATAGAGATGTAACCGTCCTTGGTATTAACCCCCACTGGAGGAGTTTGATTTTGGAGGTTATTGTTGTAGTCGTAATAGAGACTAGGCGGCCTAAGGGTATTATCGGAGGTGGGTTACGTGCACCTCTCAAGTGGTCTTGAGCTTGTTGAGGGTAGTTCCCTGGTAGAAAGGGCATGGGAATTACCTTGTCCGGTCTACGACACACTTAGGTAATGTGATTACCTCCACAGTTACCACATACTACTCCAATTTCGACCCAACACTGCCCCGGTGCGTGCCTCTTGCGACACGTGTGATGGATTTCATATTGTGGTCTCAAAGGTCCCCCATAACCTTGCCTCGGAGGTGCATAGCCTTGCGGTACATAGTTAGTTACCGCCGGTGGTTGGTTCCTACGGGAGGCACATACGGGGATTGAGTGGCTTGGTTTTGAGGTGCTTCCACTGGAGTGGTGCAAAAAGGATTGGTATGGCCTGGTTGACCACATTGAGTACACCATAGGCCCAAAGCATGTCTACCGTACTCTATGGGTGGAGGTGTGGGGTTAGGGACTTGGTTTTTAATCAACAAGGCCATTTGGTCTTGCATGGCCTTGATTTGTTGAGCTAATTGGTCCTGGAAGCCTTGTTGGCATTGGAGGATTTCGTTCTTCATTTCCTCCTTCCATGTGCCCCGCTCTTCATGATAGGCGAGCTCGGGGAGAGCTACTAGTGGCCTAACGTTCAAGGATGGAGCATAGTAGTTCCACATAGGAACTTGTGCACCCGTGGCTCCTTGGTTAGGTTCTAGGGCTGGTCTCTTGCCCTTGGCATGGATTGGTATGAAACTAGGGATGTGGTGCTCTTCCTTCCTACACATACGCTCTTGGTCTCGATCAACTTGCTCTATTAGCCTAGCTTGTGCCTTGGCAGCGTCTAACGATGTAGGGCGGACCTTCAAAATCTCACTAATGGTTCCCTCATTGTTGAACTCTTGGATAAAGAATTGGGTTAAGGTGTCATTGGTGAGGAGATTGCCCACGAATCTTATAACCACTAGCTCGAATCTCCTAATGTAGGTCGTGATTTCCTCCCCAGGACCTTGGCGTAGCGCGGCTAGGGTTGTGAGAGCATTACTTTGACCTACTTCGGGTCTAAAGTGCTCCAAAAAGGCCCTCATGAGGCTATCCCAATCCTCAAAGGTGTCGGGGGGGTGATTCCTATGCCACTCGTAAGCGGCATCCTTCAAGGTACACGAGAACCACACTAGGAAATAATCAGTGTTGGTGATGAGGCAAGTAGTGAGGAGCTCTAGAAACCATTCCACGTGAGCAGAGGGGTCTTCATCCTTGGTTCCTCAAAATGTGGGCAAGTTGGGTGGCATAGGCGCCGCTTACAAGCCCTTGGGTACTACGATTGGTAAACCCCTTGGCTGAACCAAGGGATTAATGGGAGGCCGGACCGGGGGTGGTCCTTCAGAGGCCATGGTAGGGGCTGAGGTGGTGCCTCGTGGACTAGTGGTGTTGGTGGTGTTCACCGGATCGAATGAAGTGGAAGGAAAAGATGGGGGAAAAGGAAGGAAAGGAGCTGGGAGAGCCTCTAGCTATACCTCTAAGAATCCTTCTGCCGTGTCCTCGGTGAGTTCCCTAGACCTACTCCTTCGTTCACTGGCTGGTTCCCACGGTGGTGTGAGGGAAGGTCTTTGGGACCTTGTGGCACGGGACATCTACTCTAGGGTCCAAGGGTAAGGTCTTATCGTTCGTTGATGGTAGTCATGTCCCCCCAAAAGGTTTTCCGTCCAAGGTTTAAAGGTCGACGTGGGTGGATCTACACGAAGCACGGCCTATCTCGAACGATGAGTGGGTGTTTTCAACACTCCTACTCCCAATACTATCACGAGGATGGACTGACTCAAGACCAAGACCAGAGTTTTAGTTGTGGAGTTTTAGCTCAATGGAACCGCCAAAGAATCCTATTAAGGACTATCCTTCAAGGGCAAACGACAAAAAGCTAACTGAATTGAGGAATGTCTCCACGAGCATCACCCCGTTGGAAAGTTGTTCCCCAATTGGCGCCACACGGTACAAATCCTTACTGTGGGGCTGACCTAGACCTCAACTTGATAAAATGTGGGGTTCCTCGGTATCTTTGGAATCCCCCTTCCACTTTTTACCACTTTGAGCTAGGCATTACCCACTAGGAGGAAAACGACACAATCACGGGACGGCATATGACAATGTATGTTGAATAATGTTATCAACGTGAAGAAGACATACCTTGATGCATCTTGTTGCAGTTCGTAGAGACAGTATCCCTCCGGAATGCACCCAATCGTCACTAGATGTTTTCCAGAGTAACCGCTTCGGTTTCGTTCCCACATAGACCTAATGTTCTTTCTCCAATATTTCGGATTACTAAACTATATCCCAGCAATCCGTTTATGAGTTAGCTATAGTCAATACTAACGTAGGGTAGATCCGGATCCTTCCGGATTCTGGATTATGTACAGTGATTTCTGGTAAGTAATCTCCGGAAGTCTAGAGGGTAGTTTAATTTATCTCTATTCCTCTTCAGAGAGTCTCTTGGAGTTTTTAAACGAGTGGCAAGAGTCCACTGACCCTGTTTTGTGTAAGTGGCTGGGTTTCCCACTGCCCGGTGACTTTAAGTGGCTAGGCACCCACTGTCCGGACTTTATAGTGACCGAACACCACTCTCCCTACTCTGCTAACTGGTAATTTGATTGTTGTTGCCAGACGTCGGCTCTCACGACATCCGGAAGGCCTCTCGGACGCGGTCACACAGAGACTAATCCGGACTACAACGACATTCCAGTGGGTATGGTGGCAATTCTCCGGAATAGAGGCTCACCGTTTCACTATGGTTATCCCGTCTAGGTATTGGTGTCAAGCTTTTTTCCTATCATAGGGAAGAATTCTGGTACTGACCGGTGTAAGCCCAAAAATAGACCCCCTAAGAGAATCAATTTTTAAACCTACAAGGTCCTATTGTTACACCACTTAACCATTCCTTATACTTAACTGTAGATTCTAATTTTACTGGAGTTGGATCTTGGGCATATCTATTTATATATTTAGAATTTAATAATACTATTATCTTAACCTAGTTAAGTGAACTCGATTAACCCTTCCCTGGAATTTAAACACTTATCTCTGGATAAATTAATTAGGTATAAGTAATTATTTAATTATTTGTTATCTAATTATTACGGTTATCATTTATTATGATTATTATTTTTATTATTTATTTTTTTAAAAAATTTGTTTTTTTTTTTTTTTTTTTTGGGTTTAGGTCGGCTGATCAGGCCTGATCGAGATCCTGTTTTGTGGCAGCAACTTCAGCAGCACTTATCTCTTGATTCGGGACTCCGAATCCAAAAAAATTTCCTCTCACAATGATCAGCAACTCATTTCCAACTTGAATGATCCACTTAGAACCAATATCAGCAGGCCGAGGACATAGAAACTACCATCACAAGAATTTTCCATGCACCAACGATCTCAACACATCATTATGAACCAAAGACGAACTGATGCATACAAAATAGAGTCAATGGGCTGTGGACCGGTTCAACTCTTATGGAACTTGTGGCCAAATACCTAATTCTGGTAAAAATTTACCAGCGCTTCCGCATGAGATTCGGCCACCAGAATTTTAACACCTTGCTCCTCGCAACTCTCCAGCACCTTCTCTCCGGATCGCACCGCGCGCGCAGGCTCTTGATCTCTCGCACAGACGCCCCCAGCTCCGCGACAAGCCGAGTGACGACCTCCGGCAATTCACACCAGACTCACACTTCGACACAACACCTGTAATTAGAGGCGTTTACAAACGCCGGCACCCTCCAGATCGATCCTCCCCCTCGAATCTTCTCCAGCTCGTGTCAGCTCCTCCGCGCACTCGAGCGCCTCTCTCAACACCAAATTTTTTTTTTAAAAATGGCTCTCTCTCCCGAGCTCAGAACCAGACCTCGTGATCAATTCACGGACCCCGCAATCCCAACAGCCACAACACCGACCGCCTCACACACACAAGAAAAGAAAAAAAAGTAAGCATAAAAGAAAACTTGCACCTCGCACCTTGCGCACACAGGCGCGCAGTCTCCTCACACCTCGCGCACCCTCCTGCGAGCCTCTCCTCGCCGAACAGCTTCCCGGAACCGAGCCCAGCTCGCGCGAGCTCCTCTCTCTCCGCGCACTCCGCGCGTTCTTCCCCCAAAAAAACCACACAGGTCCGCAACTCGCCCACGCTCACGGGAGCTCCTCTTCCACGCAGCCGCGACGCACGCACACGATTCTCCTCTGCGCGCCCAGATGCGCACCTCTCAACAAAACAGCACCACGAAAAACAGGAGAGCTCCAGCCTCCGATCCTCCAGCTCCCCCGCTCGCAGGAGCTCCTTGCTCGCGCGCTCAGCGGCGCACCTCTCCCAACAGCACACGAAAACGAGAGCTCCAGCTCCCGATCCTCCAGCTCTCGCACACACAGGTGCGCAAAGAAAAAAAAAACGACTCTCTCACACAGGTGCCCTAAAAAAAGGAAAACAACAAACGAAAACAACGAGCTCCAGCTTGCTTGCTCGCAGGAGCTCCTCTCCCATTCGCCGATCGCGGTGCAGCACACCCCCACGATTCTCCTTCGCGCGCCCAGCGCGCACCTCTCGAACGGCTCTCCAAAAACAGAGAGCTCCAGCTCTCCTCGCCAGGGATTCCGCCTGGCTCCTCCCTTTCCTTTTTTTTTTCCTTTTTTTTCTCTGCCTATCTCTTTTTCTTCCCCGACAAGACTGGCTTAGTTTTAATGAGGCAGCCCATGACCTCTCACAGAAGTGCAGGATTGGCTACTTACAGCCGCTTTGGCATGGTTTAAGTTTATCACGAGCATTAACTCGCCGCTTTGCTCCTGACAAGCCTCCCTAAAATTAAATCCATGGTGGCAAGAATTGTCATGTGGCATGTGCATGGAGAAGCACATCCAACCACTTCCTTTTTCTTTTTTTTCTTTTTTTTTTCCTTTTTCTTTTTCTTTTGATCTCTTAAAGACTATTACACTAGATCTAATACTATCTACTGATGACTTTCAATTTACTTATAAATTCAAAAACTAACCACACAGCCGGACTCCTAGCACCCTAATTAGTATTCCTGAATTTCCTTAGCATTTTTGAAGGTTCCTAAGTATTTTTCCCGAACGGTCAACCCGCCGATCCACTAGTCAAACCCTAGAAATAAATAGCAATTCAACTCGGAAAATTCTAGAAATTTTACCACTACTTCTACCTGCTAGCAGACACTCTTCCAATCTTTCCCATATTTTTTGACCCATTTCTCAAATTTTAGTCATTTTCCAAAGACTTTTCTTTCCATTGTTTATCCTTTTCTTCATTTCCATTCTACTTCCACTACACTTTCAAGCATATTAGTAGGAAGGAGGACGAATGGGAAGTTTAATGTCACATCATGGCTCTAGGCCTATTAATCTAGGAATTTGACCCTAATAGATGGATTGTCCACCAATTTAACTAAAACTTGGTTAATACTATCAAAAAACTCAAAAAAATGAAGAAAAAGAGTATGGGCCCACTTTGGCCACTCACAACCGGAATCCAGTTTTGCACGGTTCCTACCGCAAAGTAGAGATCCCAAGGAACACCTCTACAGGTTATCTCTACCCCTCCTGGCTACTTCCGGACCCTGGAGACTACCAGGAACACCTCTGCAATAGCTCTCTCCAGCTCTCCCGGGTAATCTCCTGACACCTATTTTAATGGTTTCCCCCTCCGGCAAAACAGTGAGACACACTCAACCGGAAAATAAACTTACACAACCCTATCCACAAGAATGGATCCGACACCCACGAAGGTCCACACACCACTTACATGCACGAGATAGCAAGGCTGGTCCAAAAGAGTAGTGTGTATTACTAAGTGAGAATACAAGACAAGAGGTTTTGCCCAAAACCTCACTACTAAGTACTCTCTGAATTCTCTAATTTCAGATTTCCTTCTACCCATGTCTACGAAAAATCCGCTAGATCTTATCTAAAAGATCCGAGAAATCCGGAAAAGTCCCAGATCGGATCTCAGATCCTAAAATCTCGGGACAGTTCCAACCTCCGGAATTCCTACTCTAACTACAAAACTGGCTATTGATTCCGGCAGTAGCCGGGAGCACTTGGGGCCCCATTGTTAGTCGCCGCTGATCCAGACTCTAACCCGGAGAAAAGAAGAAAAAGAAACATAAAATCTAACTAATCCTAAGTGGGAGCTCTTGGGCCCCGATTTCTCCCACTCCGGCGGGAGGGGGAGATCTCCACCGGAACGCGCGCCTTACCCTTTGCCTTCTTTGAAATCGCCGGTGAAAGGTTGGTCTTCCTAGTTGATGGTCCGGCTGATGGAGGAACAACCACCATCGGAGTACTGGCGTCCAGCGGTGGAGGGGGCTGTGCCGGAGAACCTTCCGGAAGCGGAGGTGCTGAAGCCCTCGCAGCGGAAGCTGACCCGGTCTCCTGGACCAAGTCCTTGTAGCTTCCGGACGGACTCCTGGGTCCGAGCGCCAACCTCTGTGACACGGACCTTGGTGCAGCTGGGAGGCTGCCTTCTACCGGAGGATCTCGAAGCCGCATATTGGGTGGCGAAAGGATTTCCGGAAGTGTCTTCAGGATCTCACTTGTACTCGAGTTAGGGGGTACGATCCCCTCCGTCTGCGTCCGTGGCGGAGTATCCAGGGACTCCGGATTCGCGGAGGTTCCCGGAGCTGGAGTGGTCTTGGTCGGTGGTTCCGGAGGGCCTACGGTTCGTATTGTGGTCGGGGTGCCTTCTGGTCCAGGTCCTGCTGGTTCTTCTGGGAACTCCACGACAATGTTATCGACCAGCAGCTTCATCTGCTCCCAAGTCCGTCCCATCTTGTCCGCCTGGTCGAGGAGAAACCGGATGATGTTGGCCCGGGTGACCTTCTGGGAACTCCACGACAATGTTATCGACCAGCAGCTTCATCTGCTCCCAAGTCCGTCCCATCTTGTCCGCCTGGTCGAGGAGAAACCGGATGATGTTGGCCCGGGTGACCTTCTCCTTCTTCTCCACTAGTTCGGTGAAGAGCCGGCTCCGGTTGACCATGTTGACCGGAATGTCCAGGGCAGCCCGGACCTCCAGTAAAGCTGGTGCGGAAGCTTTGGCCTTCGCTTCCGCCAATTTCCGGGCCGTCACTGCTAGCGCTGCTTCTTCGAGGTACCGCTTCATCTTCTTCTCCATTTCATTCATGGCCTTGTACAGAGACGCAATTTGGGTGTGCAACGCCTTTGTGCCCACATCCCGGCTCCGGAGTTCCTCCACCTTGTGGATAGCGTCCTCCAGTCGTTCCACGCCTAGGCTCCGGAAGATCTGTTCCACATTGGTGGTGATGATGTAGTTGGTCTCCTTAAGGAGTCCAACCCTCCAGCCAATGTCGCGGGTGAGCTCATCCATCAGCTTGAGCTGACCCTTGGAGTTGTCCCGGTCCACCTTCCTCTTCTTTTGGTTGGTCCCCTATGAGGGTCCAGACTCGTCTTCTCCGGACGATGCAGATGAGCTATGGATGCCTGGACTCTCCGTCTCGGGTTCCTTCCCCCAAGGTCTCTTTGGGGCCTTCTGGAGTGCTGGTGGTGGCTGCTTCCGGAGCTGGCTCCCCTTCTCCGGATTCTTCCTCTTCAGACTCGTCTCCTCCGTACTACTGGAAGTTGAGGACAATGTTGTACTTTCGGACTTCCGCCATAGTGAGTTGCTGGTGGTGCGCATAGAGGTGCACCACATAGGAGGCCAAGGGTGTTGTTGTCTTCTTCACCCTCTGGAGGTTGGCTACAAGATGGTTGATCATGTCCGTCATGAGCGTTTCCCAATCCACAACTATCTTCTTCCGGAGTGCCCCGAGGAAGGTGCAGGCCCACTTCGCCACCACCCTCTTCGGCTTTTCCGGATGGAAGATAGGGTTTAAAAACCCTAGCACAAGCTGGGCGTCTAGGTGCCGAAGGTCTTGCATGTTGTAGCCGTCCTTTGGGTCCGCCGGGCTCGCAAATTCGTGCACCAGGAATTCGTCCCGTCGTTCCACCACTTTGGTGCGTCCGCCACAGAAGTCGTACATCTGGGACCATTCCGGAACTCCCCAGTTTTCCGGATGGGCTCTCAGCAACCCCTTGTACTTTTCGTCTAGGGTGCCGATGAGCTCCTGGATGTAGACCTCCTCTCGCATGCCCCAGGGAACTTCGAGTAAATCCTCGCAACCCATCGTCTTCAGGCTCGACTTCAGGAGGTTGAATTCGTCTAGGTCCTCGGGGATGTCCGGAAGGACGCGGGCCAAGGGTGGAAGCCCCACTGCCGGCTCTTCGTCTCTCCTGTCGTGCCCATCTCTATCCGTCTTCTTCTTCTTAGCCATCGGCACAGACTTCATGAGAGCTTCCTAAATCCTCACAGTCTCTCAAGGTAGTCCCTGCACGCACCGTCCTCACAAAAGCACTCCCTAACGACACACGTCCGTTCTAACCGTCTAAGCTTCAAACCCTAACGGCCAGAGGTTAGAAAACCGTGAGCGAGAAAGAGAGAAAGAGAGAAAAAGAAAGCCTTAATGCGAAACCCTGCACGCGAAGAAGAAATGGAGAAGAAAGAGTTTTCCCCCCGAACCCCATCCTTAAGTAGTCTGGCCGTTAGTACGGAGTCATGATGACAGTTGATGGCGACGGTTCCGGCTGACGGTTCCGGATAACTGACTGCCCCGGAATTCCGGTAACTGCTCCGGCTCCGATTTTAACAGCTTTTGGCTTAATTAGGGTTTGCAATCCGGCCCATCCGCCGTTATTCTTACCTGACGACTATAGGATGTATCCTAGCGGGAACTATCATAACTACTTAACTAATTTTTTTGTTTTAGCCAGATTTTTGAGTTAACTTCCAGCACCATGTGGAAACGGAGTCCCACACATCTGCAGCCAGCCTGTCACCGTTAGTTGAAGGTGACCGTGGATCTAATCGCACTCTAAGGATTCTAAGGCCAACCAATGGGCCACTTACACTGTTTTAGAGGGGGATAACTTATCTTTTAGCAACTCCAGCCCCTCCACATGTTAGCACAAGGTTTGTTGCAAGCAATTCGTGGTTGGCCAACCCTAGAGTTTCTAAGGCAATTGTTCCATACGGCTTAAGTGGTGAATCAGGGTTTTCTTAACCCTAATGTGGTCACCTCATCCAATTAACCCTATCTTACTACTCGCGGTCCTAAGAGAGGGTGTAGGGCACAAACCGTATGCCACGCTCCTTCCAATCAGCACCCCTACGTCTTGGGCACGTCCACGGCTCCAACTCCCCTCCAAGGTAGTTCATTCACACTTAAATGCCATTAGCTTGCAACAATTGATTCAAGACTTCAATCAACACCAAGTTGTACTTACCTTGGTGGTTAGTCAAGCGCGGGGGGAAGGAAGGGGCGCCCTTGTCCCATACCTGGGCTCATGTACCCTTCCCCTTTGACCTAGGGGCTCACTGGAAATCCTTGTGGAATTCCGTGGGAGGGCGTCAACCTTTCACCCCTAGGCCCCTTGCTCAACTCAAAGCCACAAGACAGTCTAGAAGGGGATTCCTCCAACACAAGGTGTTTTGTGGTTGCAAGGTCGGGAAACCACACTCCCTTCTAGACCCCCACCTTTAAACACAACTTGGGACGTTCATGCATCTACAATACTTCAAAACATTCACAAATCATTCACAACTTAACGATCACTCAACCATACATGAGCAAGTTGGGCACTTACCTCAAGCTACCCAAGGGTGCTTCATACGCCATGAGGCTATTAGCGTTTGTACCTACATCCAACATGGAATAATCCACCCAATCAAACAATGAACACACCTCCTCCCAGCGAACGCACCAAAATGTGAGCCAAATAAACCGCCCCTAATGGGTGGCTTATCTTGAACAGAAGACCCTAATGTGGGATACAGCCCATTGTGCAAGCATCATTCAAACCATTCATACATCCCCCATACAAGCATGGTGATCCATATTGTGGTTACTTTGGGCTCTTCGTTGCTGATTAGTGATGTGGTGACTGAATCCAGCCTTAACTTGGACCCAATCTTCAAACGAGCATAAGTTTTGCCCTAGGACCCCGTTTTCAATATTTTAAAGCTTATATGGGTTCAGCTCAGCCTCACAAACTTGATTAGACCCTCAATGACCAATTCCAGAATTAGGTGTGACCCTGGCAGCAGCGGCAGCAGACAGGCTTCTTGTTTTACTCCAGAATTTATATTCATGCCATATTTAACTATTTCTGGACTTTGCAAAGTCTAGAAATAAGGAAGAAGGATTTCAGTGTAGTAGAATTGTGGCACCCAATAGATTGAGAGGGATACAAATAAAAATAAACTAAGTCATTCAGCCGGATATCTCCGGATGATTACAGTCAGACGATACGAACCGATTACAGTGATAGAACCTTGCTCAAGGCAAGGTACAGTATTATCGACAGAAATTGTACTGACTCGATTTTCTTCCCATGGAGTACTTAGGGGAAGAATTTAGAGAAAATGAACATAGAGCAGAAGGCATTGACATTTCATGGATGCCGTTAAAAGAGCCGGAGATATCCGGTCGAAAGCAGGGAAAGCAGAAAACAGTTGGTGAGCTTTGAAAAACAAAATTGCTTTTTCGGAAGGGAGTCCGTGTACAAGACCATCACATACTTGATCAACTCTACGAGACAGCAATGATTAGTCTCAGTGAAATTCCTGCATGAAAGAGCAAAACCTATCCTGGCACTACCTCTGAAGACTTCTAAAAATCTTTCCAGTGCGCCGGCGCATACATGTCCGAATCAACATCAGACCCTGTGTCACAACCAGTTTGAAATGGGCTGCAGCCGCCCTCCGAAGAAGATTCCTCCTCGTCAACATACCAGAGGTCGTCCTCCTCCTCATCTTCAACCAAACGACCTCCGAAGACCAACTCATCTTCATCACAGTCGACCTCGTTCTCGTCCTTCGCTTCATAGTCGCTGCCGTCCTCCTCCTCTGGAACATACTTGCTCTGAGCGTCCTCCTCCAATTCGTCCCGAGCATGCCGAATGGAACCCATTGCCCCTGTGTACCCGACTTGAAAGCGTAGCAGTCGTCCCCTCTCCGAACCCTGAGCGTCGCTCACGATCCTTCGAGAAACTCTACGGTCTACCGAATCAGACTCTTCCCTCTCCCTCTTCCTACTTGCTATAGCCATATCCTCTCTCTCAACCCTGGCTATCGACTAACAGAACTAACAAGTTGAAAGACAAAACATGTGAATTGGTGAAGACCCGAACCCTTTCTTATACTATCCTCCCTACCAACCCATTTATTACACGTCTCGAGCGTAGGTAAAGGATGAGTCATTGATAGAAGTCGCCATAACACCGAGACTGATAAAAATAAAGGCAGCTTCCACAGACACGAATGACCAACATGGGACGCGACGTGTCAAGCGTGCTGTCGTAACGTGATGTGCGAAGTACAATCTCCGCCGCCAACCATTAGCATCACATGAAGGATAAGAAGGTCCTCGTACAACTAGTATGAAGTGTGTAATTAACCGCGTATTATAATTTTACTTATGGCATGTCAAAAATCTAAGAAGGAAACAGCCACGGGAATAACCGAAAGGTCTCTGATACATTGTTGAAACATCCATCGTAAATTGAAATGCATTATCGAAGCCACAGAAGATCTCCGGATATGATTCAATACTATTAAGAACACCTAGGTAAGTTCAAAATTGGGAAGCTCAAAATTGGATCTCCATTAACTAGAATGGGGGATGTGAATCTCCTATCCGGAGATCTCCAGCTAGATCTCACCGACTGAAACATGGCAATATACGAACATCCTTAGATCCACAAAATATTACTTCCACAGCCGGAGATCTCCGGCTAGATCTCACCGACTGAAACATGGCAATATACGAACATCCTTAGATCCACAAAATATTACTTCCACAGCCGGAGATCTCCGGTAAGCTTTCAGAAAGACGTGAGGGTCCAACAATATACCGCTGGCAGAATTGAGTCAACAGTAACTCTGTCACTCCTCAATGTACCCAAATTTCATTGAATGGAAGAGTACAATTTCGGTCCTCTTCACGCTGACTCGCAAGAGCTGAAAGAAAGGATGCCGAACTCGGGCCCAGATAAATAAATTCGCCCACAGCCGGAGATCTCCGGTGCTCTTCGGTGTGAACGTAGAAATTCTTCGAAATTTTAAACGAAGAGAATTTCACAGAACTGAATAATTGCTAGAGGGAGTGATAAACGTATCAAGGATCAGCGGCATTCGCTTTCTCTAAGTTCACAAGCGCTGCTTCTTTCATTTTCCGTGGAATGGACCTCGTAAGTTGGTTAACTTTGCTTGACCAGGTCGCAAACAACACGGAACTCACATGACACCAAACAGGCTTCTCTTGGTCCGCAACCTAAGTGGCTTCCCAACAGTCCTGATACTTCCTCTTCAGATTCTTCTGCTTGTTATCAGGCTCCCAATACTTAACGAGGAATTTCCCGTAGTTGACATTACCATCTTCCCTGACGACCTCCGAAACTGCTCTTCCCTGCCAGACAGGATAGATGTCAGGATCACTAGGTCTTACTAAAACCCAGGAGCCATGACGAATGTCACGCCAAGGATTAAATGTAGACTTGGGGGCTTCATTAGCGGGTCCGCAATAAGGCTCAAGAACCTCATCCTCGGGAGTGACATCCTCTGGTTGTGGAAGCAGTCCAAGAAGATTTTCACCTCCCTCATGAGGGCCTCTCCAATCATGGGCAGGCCAGAATCCCTCTTTGAGATCGGAAGGCGTCTGGGGAAGTGGCTTGTCAAGCTCGTCGATGACATCCTTCCAGTACTGCAGGTATGGGCGAATGGAGTCCGCGTACCCTGCGCACTTAGTCATTCCGGACGCCCAGTAGTCAACGTACTTCTGAAGCCCCATCTTTATAAAGTTCTTGTTCTCCGTCGCTTTCCTGGCCTTGTCTCTGGCAACATCTTGGTTTCCAACAGGGCTCTGCTCCTCATTACCCCATATGGGCTTGAATGGAACGGGCTTGGGAGATCCTGATGGAAGCATGGGACGTCCGAAGTCATCTACCTTCCAAAGTTTTATCGGCTCTCTGTTCATGGATAACCACTCTGCGTCAACGGCAGATTTCTTGAACTTCATGACCGGAACACCGTCATTGTCAACGAAGAACTTGAAAAGATGCATATCACTAAGTCCTACCAGACGTCCCGCCCCGCTGCATAGATAGCCATCGACATACGATTTGAAGTCGGCGACCTCTTGGATAACTTCCGGCATGAAGGCTAGTTTCTGTGACTTCATGAATGCCTTCATCAAATCCGCTAGAATATATGTACTGCTTTTCTTCAGTTCTTTCGAAAGATGACTAAAGTAAGCATCAATATCTTCATGCGTATGTCCGACGACCAAGAAGCCAACCTGTATCTCCTTGAAAACACCTCGAGCAGTTAGCAGTGATAAGAATGCCATCAAGTATTGGTTCTTGTTATCCTTCGCGGAGTTGTCAAGCTGTAGGAACAATTTCGGTGGCAAAGGTTTCGGTCCCTTAAAAGCACTCGGCTCCACGGGCTCTAAAGCGTCCACGCACCTGCTCTTTCCCCTCATGAGCGCCGCGAACATCGAGTTTGGAGGTGGGTGCTCGAAGAGTGCGCGCGTCTCATGTAAAGGTGCTCCCTCAAGCCGCCGAAAAAGTTTTGCCAGGGAGGAGATGGTGGCGTTCGAATCTCCAGGCCATAAAGCAAGAGCATAGTGAGCATACGCTCCGTCGACATGACCGTGAGCCACCATTCCAGTGACATTCATGGGAAGTTGTCCGAGACCAGATGTCGCCTTCGTAGTCCTCCACATGCGAGGAAGGGCAGTCTTCGCAGTGTCCATCTTGTCGTGAATGACACAAAGAAAGGTGAGCGGCTTCGCCTTCGACTCCTCTCTCCATGTCGCGTAGAGCTTCCGGCAAGATTGCTGGTGATTCAAGTGAGCTTGCCTGTTGCTATAGAATAGCTCGTAAGTGGGCGTTCCCTTTGGAGTCGTCAGTAAGAACTGATTGAATTCATCGCAAGTACTGCATTTTGCGAAGGTGCTTCCAGATGGCTTAATAGCAACATTCCCGAAGACTTCCTTTCTAACCCTGCTAACTGTGGACTGACTTATAGGAGGAAGACCGTAGGAGTCGTTTGTCTGCAAGATGAAATAATTACCAAGTGAGGACAGTATATCAGAAGGATAATCCAGCAGACAGGGCGATGATCAGAGTATTGCAAAGAATGGAAATTTCAGTTCAACATTGACACAGCCGGAGATCTCCGGTTCACTAACTAGGACTTCGGTCGACTGAAGAAAGAGAGTTCAAATCCATATCACTGTGCAGGGACAAGTAACTTACAGCATTGACGCTTGCTCGAATTTGCTTCCAGTTGTTTCCCACAGGAAGATACTTGAGAGTGTCAATCCGACCATTCCCTACACTACGCATTTGGTGAGGCATCTGATCCGCGTTGTCATTAATAATCGACGTCATTGACCCCATTGCTTGAATAGTGGCAAGCCGTGGACGCTTGATGCCCTTGTTACCGTGAGTTGCATTGATGATTCCTCTACTGAAATGTGCGATATACGAGTGAAACGTGGACTTCCGAATTCCATGGATCGTGTACCATGCAACGGAGCAGACCTCCGTTCCTAATAGAGTGACGTACTTTCTCTTCCGGTCCCCGTCAATTGAGTGAAACTGGCCGCCTACCGAGATCGCATACTCCTTTCGGTCTTCAAAGGATCTGTCATAGAATTTCTGTCTAACAGAGAGAATCTGGGATTGTTGAAAGTATTGGCAGCATCGTCTGGGACAGCACCTTTCAGAGCTGACTTTGCGAATTTCGTCATCCATAGTCCTCTTGGTGTACAAGGATTCTTTCTTGTTAAGGTCTTGCTGTCGGGAAATAAAGCGGTAAGGCTCCTTTGCACGACCCCCCAAATAAGCACCAGAATCAGGTTGTAATGGCAGGGATGCGAAATGATCTATTGTGCTTTTTAAAGACCTCCCGGAAGGAAAACAGCATTCAAGAATGGGCCACGATTCATGACTCATAATTCTCTCCGTGTCCCCCACAAAAACGTCGAGGACAGTTACACCAATGTTATCTTCTTCCAAGCATCCACTTCGGAAGTGATCCCCAGCTAACGACGCCATGATTCTACCAGAGCAGAGTACTAACAGATTCCCATCCAATCGCTGTACTTCAAGTCCAACCCATCTCTCACGTGGAACGAAAGGGGACTCGTCGGACCGGAGATCTCCGGTAGGAATCTTCACATCCGCCCTTCTCCACAGGACCGTCCGCCGAAGTGTTTGAACAAGTGAACAATATCCGCGTTGCAAGGGAATTAGTGGAAATTCTTCCGCCAAAGACGTTATGGCCGTTGGTCTGAGTAATACGAACTCACTGGAACCGACTGGTATGTCAACTCCAAGCCATTGACCAACTGGGTGGACCTCGACAATTGATGCTTCTCCAATTTCGCCTGAGCCTGGCCTCAAGAGGTTCACGGACAATCCTGACCACAAAACCTCCGACCTTCCAGTAGACTCCTCGGATGGATCATCTTCCTCCATAGAATCCGCTCGACAGAATTCGGGGCACTGAGCTGCGACCATGGCAAGATCGTCCGAGTCACTCTCCCACCAATCAGAGTCAGACATTCTTCCTGCCTCCGTCGGTCGATGTTCGGCTGCTAACCGATGGCTTTAGTACATGAATATATGGACGTGGATTTGAACTGAAAATCCATGGTCAAAATCGTAGGGAGTGTCTAGCCGGAGATCTCCGGATGACTCGATATTGAACAGCAACGTCCATTCCTCGTGTAAGTGAGGATGTGAAGGGTGAAGCTAGAAGTTCTATTCGAATCTTACCGGAGATCTCCGGTTCATCCCAGCCACGCTGCCGTGATATCGTTCAATGATCATTTCGCCCATGAATAGCCGGAGATCTCCGGGAAAACTGGGCTCATAAATGGGACAGCCAGATGTTTTTTCGATAGTTACCGTGGCTTGCAAGTGAGCACGGCAGAATCCAGAATGTCACGGCTAGAACAGCCGGAGATCTCCGGTTCGAATCAACGTCGATATCGAAACATTGATCGTACGGAACATTCGAGGCTGTGGCAGAAAGATTAAGTTGTCAATCCCTGAGAACTGTTCGGATTCACACCCCGATCAGTGTGGTCATCCTACTTCTCGAGTCGAAATATTTTAGGCGCTCCGGATCTATCTCTTAATTAGGAGACGATTTAGTAACTGAATCACTACACGACAGCTTCCAGTCGACTTTGAGGGCGAAGAGAAACACAATCTATACCAATCCTATCAAATTGAATGCCGATTTGAAATTATACGAGGATACAATCCTAACACTCCTGGAAGACCTACTGTCGAATTGTTTCCCTGCAGAATTCCAGCACGATGTCGCGCACACAAACACTCTCACTAACTGGCTCAGCTCCCACAGTATCCCAAACCTCTAGAGCAAAAAAGGATGAGAGCTGAGTTGAAGGTTACTCTTATCAACCTCCTCATCACCTCCTGGTGGGAAAATTCAGGCGCTCAAATTTGAAACGAATCTTAGGCATGCATTCTCTATCATAGTAGCAGCTGTACACCATCATGATAGTGCGCATTCTTCGACGTGCCCACGACCGAGGCCACATTCCACTCATGATAAGTGAATGGCTCGTACTCGTGGGATGACCGTATTGTAAGGAAACCATCTAGTCTACAGAGTGCTGCAAATTAGAAAACGGAAGATGAAGTATGCCCCATGGTGTGTCTTTGTGATTACAAGGGCCGTATCAATACATGGACTAAGTATAATGTAATCGTATTATTCTTCTTGTACTCACCATTGTGAATGAAATTATACCCTACGCATGGATAACAGTCGGCCCACTGCTGCCCACTACACTAAAAGTTTCATTTAGTGTAATTGCACGAATAGTGTACTTACCTTTGTACATTAATTGCAAACAACTTGACAAATAGTGTACTAATTGCAAAGAAGTGTACATTCTAAATAGTTAATTCGATCAAAAATTACTTCATCAATAATAACTTTATCGGAGTACACTCCATGGAAATTTATTTTTTATTAGCTTACTTTTACAAGATATTACTATTTCACGTTTTACTTCTTAAAAAGTTAACTTTTACAAAATTTACTTTTCCAAACATCAACTTTTTCAAAACTTTACTTCACCATACATTTACTTTAACCAAACATTTACTTTTTCAAAACTTTACTTTACCATACAATTACTTTTACCAAACATTTACTTTTTCAAAACTTCACTTTACCATACAATTACTTTTACCAAACATTTACTTTTTCAAATTTTTACTTTACCATACAATTACTTTTACCAAACATTTATTTTTTCAAAACCTTACTTTACCTTACAATTACTTTTCAAAAGTTCACTTTTTCAAAAGAAAATTATTTCAAAAGTTCACTTTTTCAAACGTCTACGTTATCAAATCTTTACTTTTTCAAATGTTTACATTTGGGAAAGCTTATTTTTACAAAAGTTTACCTTTTCAAATGGTAAGTTGTCTTTTTTCCCCGAATTGATGTTTTTTCATAGTTCTTGTTTTTTTCAAAAATGTTGTTTCTTCCTAAATGTTTTTTCCTAATTGTTGTTTTCGCAAAAATGTTGTTTTTACCTATTTGTTGTTTTCCCAAATTGTTGTTTTTTCCTAATTATTATTTTTTCGCAATTGTTGTTTTTCCAATTTATTGTTTATGAGTTTTATTTTATCTCTTCTTCACCTTTGACAAAACATATTTCTCTTCTACTTTCAATACACTAAACGTGCACGAGTTAAATAGTTAATATTCCAATAGGGTTTACAAAAGTTCACAAATAGTGTAGTAGTTCACATTTAGTGTACTATTTTGTCACTACAGTAATTGCATAGTTGACAATTAGTGTATGGGTTCGTATTTAGTGTGCACTACACTAAATGAAACTTTTAGTGTAGTGTTGTTCAACTGACACTACAGGACACAAGTAGAACGTCGACATTCGTTTCCAATGTGAAATATCTCCAAAATTTCCTTGTTCGACAAAAGCTATTTGTCTACTTTTGTAGATACGTGTAGAAATATATAACTGAGCAGATGCTTTTAAACTGGTCCTATGAAAACGGGTACTGCTTCCGTGGTAAGGCAGGATTGTTCATCACGGTTTTAGGGTTTACAGGTTTTAGGGTCTAGGATCTAGGGTGTAGTGTCTGTGGTCTAGGGTCTAGGGTCTAGGGTCTAGGGTCTAGGGTCTACAGTATAGGGTCTAGGGTCTAGGGTCTAGGGTCTAGGGTCTAGGGTCTAGGGTCTAGGGTCTAGGGTCTAGGGTCTAGGGTCTAGGGTCTAGGGTATAGGGTCTAGGGTCTAGGGTCTAGGGTCTAGGGTCTAGGTTTAGGGTTTACGGTTTAAAATTTCGGGTTCACTATTTACAGTTTAGGGTTTAGGGTTTAGGGTTTCTACTTCACGGTTTGGGGTTGAAGGTTAAGGGTTCACGGTTTACGATTCACCGTGGAAGGTTCTGGGTTCATGAAGGTCGAGGGCTTATATCACCTTTAAATCTATAAATTAGAAATTTATTGATTCTATGGACTATAACCTTAAATTTATCAATAACAGTTATAACTTAAAAAAAAACTGGATTCAATAGCGTGTAAGAAAATTTAGCGATAATTGAATTTTAACTATTTAAGACTTTGATAGATTATAATTTAGTTAGAGGGAGAATAAAGAAGAGAGGGAGGATAATGGATATAACTTTAGAGTAGACTAGCTGTTGGCGCTTGCTTTGCAATGCATTAGCCCATTGTCATCATTTTTATGTATTTTTAATATTTAAAAATACGAAAAAATGAAAGGTGGAATGATTCACTGTACAGTTGACACCGCGGTTCAAGTAGCGTTTTTGTAGTTCACAGCATGGTTGACTACGCGATAGTTCACTTCGTGGTTTATGGCGCAAATTCTGATTTTAGTACTATGGCTAGGAGTTGGGGCTTGCTTTGCAACGCATTAGTTCAACCATTAATGTAGTTTTAATATCACAAAATAATTAAGAAGAAAGGTAACAACAAAGTATATACCTCTTTGAAACCTATGCATGATTTAATAATGCAATAGAATAGAATAGAAAAAATAATTTGACTATTTCAATAGTACAATATTAATAACCAAGAATGGATATTGAGTAGGAGGGGTAATTAAAAGTAAAATAAATTAAAATCAAGGGAGAGGGAGAGTAAGGGAAGGACAGGAATTGAGAAGGAGAGTAAGAAAGTGAGAGGAAGGGAGGGATTTATTTTAAAGTAGTTTATATTTTTAGAATATGGCACTAGGGGAATTTAGGGAATAAAAAAAAAAGTCAAAATTAGAAAAGAGATGGAAAGGGAGAGTAAGGAAGTGAGGGAGAATAAGGGGTAGGGAGGGAGAATAAGGGATAGGGAGGGAGAGTAAGCGAGGAATAGTGCGGGATTGTTTTTGAGAGTAGTTATTTAATTTTGAAATGTGAATTTATTGAAAGAAGGAAAATCCAAAAAAGTAAACTTCAAAAGGAAAATAGAGATGGAGATGGAGAAGGAGAGGATAGTAAGAGTATAAAAATAAAAAACAAGTAGGAGGGAGAGTAAGCGAGGGAGAATAAGGCAGAGAGGGAGAGCAAGAGAGGGAGAGTAAGGGAGGGATTTATTTTAAAGTAATTTATATTTTTAGAATATGGCACTAGGGGAATTTAGGGAATAAAAAAAAAGTCAAAATTAGAAAAGAGATGGAGAGGGAGAGTAAGGAAGTGAGGGAGAATAAGGGATAGGGAGGGAGAGTAAGCAAGGAAGAGTGCGGGATTTATTTTTAGAGTAGTAGGTTAATTTAAGAATGTATAATTATTGAAATCAGGGGGAGCCTAAAAACTACTAGAATCAAGATTAAAAATGAGATGGAGATGGAAAAGGAGGGGAGAGCATAACATAAATAAGAAAAACAAGTGAGGGAAAGAAGGGAGGGAGTGTAACGGAGAGGGAGATTAAGCTTTTTCACTTATGACGTTTTAAATTCAAGTATGATGATTACTCTAATACCCGGTGAACCCGAGTATCTACTGTAGCCATATGTAATACCCAGGAATCCGGGTATCAATACGTCTTGTCACGCATGCTCACGACATTGACAATTCATGATTGTGAAATGTACACGTTGAATATGTACGTGATTAGAGCTGATTTTAAAGTTCACCCACTGTCATCATGAGCCGTCACAGCCCTTGAGCCGTCCAGCTTGTCCCTATCGGATTAGGGGAACTCCAAGCATCAAACCTTTCTTGTTTTTTATGGGTGTTGTGTTTGTAATGTCGTAGGTAGTGAGCGGAAGTGGCGGGAGGGGTTTTTTTCGTGGTTTGCGCAGTAGGCGTCAACGCATTAGGTTAGGGCGGTGTGCGCTGTGAGAGGCTGTCGGTGTGCGAGGTGAGTGTTGATAAAAGTGAGGGACATTGAGCATATCGTCCAGAGGTTGTTTCTGGATATGGACTGAAGGTCGGAGAGCAGGACTGGAACAGAGATACTGAAATAGGATTTTAAATTTAGCGAGCGCCTCGGTTCACGAGCGAAGCTGAAACGACGTTGCGGTTGAGGGTGGCGTCTTCACGAACGACCACGAGGAACGGGTGCGCCGAATCGGTCAGTGAAGAGGTATGTACTGTCTCACAGATTAAAATTCAGTGTCATCAAATATCGAAGTTTCCCAGGACTGCTTAGAATCGGAACTAGGGCAGGTGTAGGGTTCGGTAAGCGCCATTAGGGTTCAAGAGAGTCGAGTAATTCTGATGTTGTTAGACGTTGAAGCGGAATTGTAGGGCTTAGGGTATAGGGTTCTGGTATTCAGTGCATTCAGTATAGAAGGTCCGGAAATGAGCATGTTATGCATGTTATGCGTGTAAATGAGCATGTTATCCGTAAATGAGCAGTGTTGAAATTTATTTTGCGGAAATCTTGTCAATGAGATGTGGACCTGAAATTCTAGGGCATCTGAAAAATTGTAGAGTTTGTGAGGCTGAGTTGTTGAACGTTGATGTCATCCAGAGCTATGAATTCGCTTCGATCCCGAGGAGTTCCTCGAGGAGGTTGGGAAATGGCGACCGGGAGCTGGAACGTCGAGTGAGACATCATGGAAAGGAGACCGGTAAGTCCACAACATTGAACTGTTTTCACTGTGTCCGAGTGACTGTGTGTGGATTCTATATTTAACTGTGATTCAAGTTTGTTCATTTGATTCCTAGCGGGTGTATGGCAACAAAGTACACTTAAATAATGAAGAGAAACCTCAGATGATGAGTACTAGAATTCAGATATTTGTTAGGCTATAGTCGATTATATTTTTGATGTCCCATGAACAGAAGTGTGTTTCGAATTATGAATTTGCGAGTGATGATGGTATTGCACGAACATCAGAATGTGCTTGTCCATTCTGAGTCCGTCGAGTCCGGTCCGATTTAATGACAAGAGTAATCCATGTGCAAACCTCACATTTGGCGTTCCATCGGAACATTTGCAGATTCAATTTCCTGTGTGTAAGGTCGGTTATTGAAAGCATTGTGAGAGCATTTGATTCGTCTCAGTGTGTTTTGTAACTTGAAACATGAATTTTGAGTATGTAAGACTTCCAGTGTAGTATGTCAAACTTCTCTGTGAATGAATGTGAATTTATGCGTGATGGTAAGTTGCGATTAGTGCAATGTTAATCCGTACTTGCATCAGCCGGAGATCTCCGATTGCATCCCAAACGGAATACAGAGTTTCAATAATCAGCCGGAGATCTCCGGATATTGTCGAGGTAGGATAAATCATGATTTATTTTCCCACGATTTAGTATATCTCAGAAATATCCGGAGATCTCCGGACGTTACGAAGTAGTGCATATACGCGCGTAGGAAGATGTGAACATCGTGAAACTCGACATTCAGGTCATCATCCGGAGATCTCCGGTTCAGGACAGAAGTGGCTCCGGCTGATACGTACCGAATCGTTCCTGGACGGGTGCACACGACACTCGCAAATCAGCCGGAGATCTCCGGATATGTTCGCAATGGAATTATTCGAAAACGAACGCCATTGCTGCTCACAATCCGACATAGAGCGATAGATTTCGGGACGTTTCAAGCATGTTTCGATACCCCCTCACGCCGGCTACAGATCGTTCCTGACGAACCGGAGATCTCCGGCTGAGCTCATGCAAGATACTTCAAGCGATTTAAGATCAGTCAAGTATCTGTAGATCTGATGATTGTGCGAAGACCTCCCCTCGCTTGGGAAGTAATAAACTATTTTAGAAGTTCGATTTCTATCATACACCCCTAGGAATGCAGCCGATTTTGAGTGACGGACTCTCCATAGGATACCGGTCAATTGCAGTGATTTCTAACTGCCTTTGTGCTCTCTCGAACTCATCTTGCAGGGATTCGTGGACAACCACACTTCCGACTGAAAGTCGTCCCGGGAAGCTTGGGGCGTTTGTAGAGTTCTGGCTCCCTGAGTTTGTCTACAGAGGAATTCACAATGTTGGCTACGTCTACAAATGCCGAGAGAGCATTACCCAATGGGGAATGAAGCTCTTGAAAACCCCTGAAGAACCCTGGACATACGTCCCCCAACTTCGGATTGGAAAACGGGGACACCCCGACATTGGACTCGAGGTTCTAGAGATGCAGGGTCTTGACGACGATGTCTGCCTCCTTATCGTCCAGGAGAACGTGGACTCATCCACCGAGCCTCTCATATACGGCTTGATTCTGGAGACATCTAAGATTTCGGATGAGATGGCGGAGACATGTCAGAATGAGAACTTCTTATTCAGCCCTCCCACGAGTGATACATGGAGCCCGGCGTACGTTAATGAGCAGTGGAAGTGGATGGCAGAAGCACAAGAGAAGTCCCAAAAGCCCGTTCCAGACCCGACACCCATTCTGTCCCTGACACCAGAATCAACCCCGGGAAGAAAACGCAAGACAACCGTGAAAACTTCGACCCCAGGTTCCTCGTCGCGGGCAGAGAAGGGAAAGAAAGCGAAGGCCGATGAGCCTGGCCTGGCGATCGAAAAGTGCCTAAACTTCACACAGGCTGACCTTGCCAAAATGAAGAGGATTGAAGTTGAAGCAATTGGCAAGGTTCTCGACGACGCGTTCAAGAACATATACATACTCAAGAATAAGCCTTTGACAGTAGAAGACCCTGTCACGAAGAAGGATGTCGTGAAGCTCGTTCATTTCAATAATCTACATAGGGCCCCCCCTAGAGGATTAGTGTACAGGGGCATCCAGAAAGAACGGCTCGAAGGAATCATCAACGCAGTTCGTGCGTCGTCGAAGGCCACGGCCCCAGAGATTCACATTCGAGTCTTGCCACTGAAGAATAAACCTGACGGAACTAAGGTGGAGTTCTTCGCGACCAAACCGACGAAGGAGGACTGCCTTAGGGACACGACACACTTTTACATTATTGGTGGTCAGTATACTGTGGAGGCGCACAAGATCTTGTCACACGAACTGCCATCAACGTGGACGCTCGAAGAAATATCGCACTTCTCAATCATCCCGGTTTGGACCAAACCAAACCCCAAAGACATGACCCTGCTGCAACTCTCGCGAGCTCTGAACCAGGATCTGACGGGTCTGCGGAAGGAGCAGAGTTTTACTCAGCAGCTGCAAACGTGCAGAGTGAAGTGGTTTGAGTTCGGGAAACCCGCCCCCCAACTCTATGGTCGTCCACAATCTGACGAATTCTCGGTAAGCTTACATCCTCCACCTGAATATATTTCAATTTCATCAATGAGCTCATTCTTCAAGCAACAAATCCAATCTACCGGAGATCTCCGGGTGCACACACACTGAGTTGTATATTTTTGCAGACGTTCCAACGGCAAGTGGTGCCGACGGTTTTCACTCACCTCGGCAAAACTGACCCAAAAGACGCGAAGGTCCCTCTTCTATTCGAGATGGACGACGCCGTGGTCCAGAAGTGGATCCAAATCGATAGGATGTTCGTCGCTGGACTCCTTTCAGACTCGAACGGGAAGACTGGCGACCCAGCTAAGCTAAAGCGGAAGCCTTTGGTGCAGAACGACTTCAAGCCACTCTATAAAATGCGCGCTGAAGACCTTGACTACCTCGCGGAGTTAGTGCTCGTGAAGAAGGTCTGTGTGAAGTCCTCCAAAGCGGCAAACCAAGGTACTATGAAAGGGCAGGCCGAGACACTCGAAAATGCGGCGAACAGGGAGAAGAGAATCCGGGCTATGAAGAATGAACTCATGTTAAATTACAAGTCGCACCCGCTTCCCTCGAAGGCTGCTGACTTCGTCCTTACACGAAGGATCAGTGGGACACCTTTGCGGCAGAGTGGGATATTGGACGGGTTCAGCTCGAGTCCTGGGTGGACGCCGCTAATCACTCTGCCAAGGGTAAAGCTTGGCTTGAGGGTCGACTAAAGGCGATCAACAAGGACACCGATCCCACCCCTGAGGTCCTTGTGTCCATTTGGAGTCAACACATCGTTGAAGATGCTGCCGAGGCCACACCCATGGATGACATGTCCCTGTTCGACTCCAAATACACCTGCAGGATTATGCCAGAGAGAGGGGGCGAGATCGCCGAAGTACTTATCATGCCGGACATTCAGGAGTGGCGTAACGTCAATGACCCTCACTTGTACTTCTTTTTTCTCTATCGCGTGAAAGACGACATATGCCGTGCACAGGTCCTGGATGCGTTGGACTTCAGAACCATTTTCGACCATCTGGAAGTGGTCACGAAGGACGGGAGGACGAGGGTCAGATCACCGTCCGTCCTTATCACCGATGTCGCGGGATTCGTTGAATTGAAGAAGTACATCAGTCTTCGACAGAGAGAGTCCAGGGGCAAGGTGAAATTGTGGGCGACGCATGTTGTCTACTACTTCCCCCACCCAGGTGATTGGTTTCCGACCCCAGTAATCGGGGTCGAGGAGGCAGTGTATTGTGTATTCCTATATGAATACGACTCCAGCGAGACGCCAGCTCAGTCATTCAAGAGGCTCTACAAAGTCCACGCTGACAAAATGCAGGCCTTCTATTCAGCTGCTCAACATCCAGAAACCATCCAGCGTTGGAAGCAAACCGGTGTCCCACAGCTCAGGATCTCGGTCCTTGATTTGCTGTTCACGGGGTTCATTAGAGAGGATATGGTGGTCGTCAATGTCCATGGTGGACCATATTTCACATACCTCGGATTGGTATGCTGATCATCCTTCCCAAGCACTTCAACGTCATAGATTTCTGGTCCGTCTTCTGGTATATGTTTTGGATGTTGCCTTACACAGGCTTTATCTTGCAGACTCACGACGCCCGGGTCCTCGAGATTGTGAGCAGCGAAGATGCCAAACTCAAGGCAGAATCCTGTGCTGAAGAAATATTCAAGTACCACTTGAATCTCTTAGCCGACGTAGCCGACGTACCCGACGCCGCTGCAGAGGAGTCAGAGGAGACTGCCATCACTGGGTCAACCCCAGACGCTGGTGTTCTAACACGGGCAATGTCGAGGATGAACTACAGCGGCGAGGTATAACAGCTAATAAAACTACATGACCCGGAGATCTCCGGTTGTTCATACGTTTAGGATGCCCTGCATATATTAGGGCTCATATTTCTCATCGCCCTGCTCAGATATAGTTCACCCGGTACACATGGACCACTTTAAACCGGAGATCTCCGGGTGTATTATACCGTTCTCATTTCAATTGCATCCTAATGTTCTTCGCACTGACTTCGTCAATGTGACGCAGACGCCTGATGCTACGATGATTGAAGTTGATGTGCGGTATCAACCGAGTTCATCAGCTGCACCCAACATTGGACTCCAGTCCTTGGCCATTGCCGCGCGGATCGTCGGAACGGGCACCCCATCCCCGCCTATACAGGTAGACGTTGATGAACCACCGTTTCCTATCAGGCAAGCCTCGCCTAGTTCGAGAAGCAACTCTACTCCGGCCGCTAGACTCGGTACTCCTGAAAAGGAAACCAATTGGCATTCCGGCATGCCACGTTCTCCTTCGCCTGGTCGGGACGATGACACGGCAATGTCCGATCGCCTGGACTTTGACGATTCCCAAAGAGCACCCGGAGATCTCCCGTTGGCCGACTTTTCGAGGACGCGTCCATTAGTGGAGGTTGTGTGCAAGAGTGTCGAAGACTTGACGTTGCGTGACACCGATCAAACCATGGATGAGGCGTCGGCGCAGCACACATTGCGTGAATTACATGCTATGAGCCCTCTACGCAGCCCTCCGCGGAGCCACGGGCAGCTGGCTCAAAAAGAGAAGAAAAAAGCAATCGCGAAGAATCCTACGGCGAAAGCTCCTCCACCTCCATCTACAATTCGGACAAGGGCCCAAAAAGATAAGGTGAATAGTTACTTGTCCATGAAACCTTCTTCATTGTTCTAAGGACAGTTCACTCGATAGTGACCTTATTCTTACCACTTCGTTACTGGTATTCAGGGGTCCGCAGGATCAACACAGTCGAAGGATGTCGGTGACAGGAACCCCGCACAGACTGCTCAAGTTTCTGGTGTAGCTCAGACTTCTAGGGATACTCCACCTACTGTCCCAGGTGCCTAATATGTACATTCATACTTATGTGCCATCATCTATATTGTGCTCATTTTTCCACCCAGCAATTCTGGATTGTGAGTGCAGAACACTTCTATATGTATAATTGAAATTTCACTTTGCTGAACAACTTCCCTATCTCAGTCTACGTACTCGTATTTTGGGTTCAGGTTCGACGAAGCCTACTACGATCGTCCGAGAGCCTCCAACCGAGGATCAGGTAACATCCAATCGGGTTTATCATGTCGTGTTTGACTTAAATGGAGTTCTTGTGCACAGGGGGGAATTCAAACAGGGACAACCGAGAGACATCAAAGTAAGGCCTGGTTCCACTGAACTCCTGAACTTCGTGGGAGAGAAAGCTACAGTCTCATTCTGGAGCAGTGTGTTGGAAAAGAATATTGTGGATATTATCAAGGAGTTGCGCAAGAAAGGTGTTGTCATTCCGGAAGGCGTCACAATCCTGACGCAAGCCCATTGCACAAAAACATCATATACGCTCCCATCCTATCCATCGAAGCCAATTTTCCTTAAGGACCTGACAATTTATAACGCTAAGGCGTGCCCCAGGTCTCCCAAGGATGTCTTGCTTGTGGACGATACTCCACTAAAGAATGTCTTTAACGATTCATTCAACGCAGTTCATCCGCCATCATGGACTGGGAATTCGAAAGATACCTGGGTGTCCACCATTTTTCTCCCATGGCTCTCCGGACTGCTAGCGTCGAATGAGGATGTTCCCGACTTTGTTAGACGTCATCCATTGATGTTTGCCAGTGATCCAGTAGACAAAAATTCCAAAGAGGCCCGGTCCGTGGTGAAGGGCATAATTTCGGCTCCTTAGAACAATGAATTATACTGGTTATTTTAATCTCTATGCTTTGTAAATGTTACGTCGAGGATGTCTGTGGGATTTCGACCATTCAATTTTGAAGATAAATGTTGTTGTCAGTAACGTTATTTGTTGAGGTCCTTCTTTTTATTTGTTATTGTTAGTGTCTCGCCCCCAAGCTTCACCTTCCAATATCTGTGATCACTTCTGAGTATTCTCCTCACCATTTCGTCTACCGAACGTTGGTCTGGGAGGGTCACCCGGAGATCTCCGATCGAATTCGTGTCACTTGAACTCCTCCTACCATATTTTCTCCTCATTCCAGTGCTCTATTTCTAATTCGATGGTCTTGCCTTCTTATTTGCAGGTCATAATCATATCACTCCGCGGTCCTCTCTGCTCGGACGAGGTCCTTGACTCGGCCAAATCCCGCTCCACGCAGCTGCCTTCCTTTGATGACACGGCAGATGTTATTCGAATACTACTGCGGTATTTCAATGTCGGGATCTGGTCTCCTATGCGTCCAGATAGGCTCATGGAGGCGGCCCAATTGTTATTGCCCCCAGACATCTTATCAGATATTCTTTTATGCTATGCCAACAAACAAACTCGAAGGCCCACTTATGTTAGGTTTCTTCACATCTTCAAGAAGGCTTCATTTAATCCTCGAACAAGGCATTATTTGTGGCCCAAATGTGTTGTTGTTGCAGATCTAGATCCATTCAAGAATCCTAGAAAGGCTATAGTTCATTATCTAACTTATGGGAGACACCATACTGGACGGGTAGAGGGCATCTGTAAAGCACTTAAATTAGAATAGTTGAATCGATTTTCCATAGATTACACGCGCCTCTTAGCAACAGCCACCCCTCATTTATTGTATGACACTTTTTTATAATGAAACAGTTTAGTATTGGACTCTTACTCTCATTTCATCCGGAGATATCCGGTTGCATGTTCTATCAATTGCGAGTATTTTCTGTCCGTAGCTCTGTCCCAGTTTTCCCTACCACATTTTTCCTAACCACACATTTGTGATGTACAGTATGTCCATCAATTTCTGTTCTCAGGACTCGGTTCTTCTTCTGAATTCCACCTTGATATTTACCCGGAGATATCCGGCTGCATGCTGTAGACTCACGTATTGTATAGCCATTTCAAATTTGGTCGCTCTAGCCATTTCTTCCTTCATAAGTGTCATTGGTGATGCATTTAATGCTTGAATAGTACTCTAAACTCCTCGACTTTTATGCTTCACTATCTCTTATGAGGCACATCTCCGGATCTTTCTTTTAGTCCTTAGTCCAGAATTCACCTCATAGTCCAGAAATAGTTAAATATGGCATATTCCTATTATCTCTTTGGTTATAACTCCGTTTTTTATGTTTGTTTTTTGTATCCTTATTATTTTTTTGTGATTAACGCAATGGCAATGTTCAATTACCCTTCTGAATTACTATCGGACTCACAGCCAGCGACCAGCAGTTCATCATTCAACTTATGCGTTTATTCAAAACCAAGCACCATACATCGCGTGCACATCATGCACACTCACACAAGGAATTCCCTTATAACACCATACCATACACTTACTTCGAGCTGCGTTAACCTTTTGTGTATGATAAAAACCGGTTATCTTCTTAGGTTGATGTAAACCCTAATTCTGGTTAAAACTGGGCAGTGCTTCCGCACTACTATTATAATTAACGAAATTAGGGTTCCTTCAATTACATGCACAAGGACTCGATGAACTAATCTGAGGGAAGGGAGAGGCTCCCTGATTCCATCCAATTCACCCTCTGCCCTTGTTCGTGATCGTGTTCTTCCTCTTGATGCTTGTCCTCTCTTCGTGATCGTGTTCTTCCTCTTGCTGCTCGTCCTCTCTTCGTGATCGTATTCTTCCTCTTGCTACTCGTCCTCTCTTCTTGATCGTGTTCTTCCTGTTGCTACTCGTCCTCTCTTCGTGATCGTGTTCTTTCTCTTGCTGCTCGTCCTCTCTGAAATTCAGTCCTACAGCCGGGGCTTCCAACTCACCTCCAGTCCACACTCCTATATTCCCTCACTCTCATATCTCACTATCCTTCAGTTATAGACACGAATAATGGGAGTCTCCCAGGTGGTAATCCCCAAGCTCATTTGCTCCCCTTGCGTTCCAAAGGGTGTTCCCCGCCACCTTTGCCTTCTTCCATTAATGACCTTCTTCATAAAAAACCCATAAACCTATGTCTAACTAATTCCGTGCCACCCTTGCATTAACAAAAGTGGGTGTCCCACTAACCAAGGAATATCTAAATCTCCTACTTTAACTTCATGCCACATGGTGTGTGCATGATCACCAATAAGTGAGCTATTAAGCTAATTCCAAGGATGCTAAATCTAACTACTCTACCTAAATTGAATTTCCCTTGCGTGGGATTAGGACTAATTTACCAAGTGATGGTGAAGGTTTTTTTCCACTTCTTTTTTGAACGCCCTTGACTATTTTTTAAGGACTTTTAACACCTCATTCTTTTTCTTTTCACCTCCCATCATTCTTCTTCTTCTCCTAATTTTTTCCCGTGATTTCCTCACCGTGGCCACTTGCGGTCCCCGACTCGGTAGGAGGTAAATTCTTCTCCACCACTTCTAATTTTAATTCTTTTCTATTGTTTTTGTCTTTTCTAACCTTTTCTTTATTTTTTCCTTTCTATTTATTTTTTGGTTAACTTTATAAAATTCTTGGTTGCCACAATGTGGCTCCTATTCTAGAAAGTAGCGCCTGGAAAGGCGATATAACCATTTTGGTAAAAAATCACAAGCTAGTCCAATGGAATGACCCGTTTCTACTACTTGTTAACCTTTATGGACACGATGCGTGGTCCATTCGTCATCGTGGGCCGTTTTTGCGGCTCACACCCTAACACAATGCATACAACAAAGAAGACCATACACACCGGGCCGAGGGGGCCTCCTCACTCTCATACACAAAAACTACGCCTTTCCAGGCAATGTCAAAACAATCATTGCCCTCATAGGTAGACAAAACGGAAACCAACATACACCACCACAAATGATAAACCTACAATGGAAACAATTTACAGAAGACCTAAATTTTAACTATATACCCACAAACACTACATACTCTAGACAAGGAGGATACAACTATAGCAACTGGAGCCTAATTGATGGATTCAACGTCCGTGCAGCCAACCACGATACATTTACTTCTACAACAAACAATAACATCCACCTGAATTCCGATCACTCACCCATACAACTCCACATTCCTAACAACACACTCATAAACCGCACACCAACCACCATTAATAATAACCACATACGCATCCTCAACCCCATCCTACAAACCAACATAGAACTATTTAACATAAAATTCTTCGAGAAAAACTCATTACACATCGACTCCCTAATCAACGTAATATAATCTAACCACCTCTCCCAAACACAATGGCAAGAAGCCTGTCACACCCTAGACATACTCATCAACAGCATATCCAATACAATTGAACAAACCTGCATAGCCCAACCCATACCACAAATGACAAATCGAACAACACTTCAAGGTGGATATTTACCTCGTAAATTATCTAAAACATGGAACCAACACCTAACCACTTACCACACTATACGGAAAACCATAAGAACCGTAAAAAACAACCCCCAATGGCGAAGCCACCCCATCCTCAACGAACTAAAAAACATTCAACACACACAAATTCCAAACCCACTCCCATACATCTACCTCACGACATATGGATATGTGATATAGCACTAATTGCAAAAAATGCCAACACTCAAGCCCGAAAGATTACCACTAAATATGCCCAAGAAAACATCAGAAAAGCCATCTCAAAATACAAGCAACTATGCCAAACTAACCCCAAGAAAATAAATAGAAGAATATTCAAAAATATGGAATCCCCACCATTAGATTGTATCATAGACCAATACAACAATATACTAACTAGCCCGGAAGACATTGCAAACAAAATATTTAACCAACAAACAAAAAATAACAGACCTACAGTAGAAACATGCAACTATCAACCGGACCACCCTATAACATGCACATGCGTAGTACGACAATATCCATGGCATGACCTAGACGGATTCACATTAGAAAAAAGAGGAGACCCGGAAACCCCACTACACACATACTTTAATCAAGCCACATACGACACTTGCCTACAAAACCTAGGAAATAATAAGGCCCTTGGACCGGACCAGATACCGAACTCCATACTAAAAAATATACATCCAAGGTTCCACAAACTATTAAATCTTTTCTTCTCTCACTGCTATAAATAAAAACAAGTCCCTGCTTCATGGAAAACAAGTACAACAATTTTATTATACAAGAAAGGAGACCCATCCATACTACCTAACCATAGACCCATTGCATTAGCCAACACCATCTATAAACTATTTACAAGCACATTCACATCAATACTATCATCATACGGCGAAAAACACAAAATACTTCATGATAGCCAAGAGGGGTTCCGCGCAAAAAGAAGTACCGCTAGACAAATCCAAACACTGATTGCCGCATTAGAAGATGCACGCTTTACAAATCAAGACATATTCATATTGTACATTGACTTTAAAACTGCCTTCGGATCTATTGACCACGCTAGGCTTTTAGCCATAATGACGGACCTTGGATACCCCAAGGACGCAACCACACTAGTGGGGAATATATACTCAGAATCCTCAACCTCCTACATAGGAGAACACTTTAGAAAAACTAAACCTATAGCCATCCAAAGGGGAACAATACAAGGAGATACCCTAAGCCCATACTTATTCATCATATTCCTAGAACTACTACTTAGATGGCTAGATAGAGGCAACAATGGATACACATTTGGAACATCACAAACTACCATTAATTCCACGGCATACGCGGATGACCTTGCGGCTATAACTAACAAAATCAAAGATATACAAATACAACTCAATAAAATAGACAAGTACTGTAGATGGACAAGAATGGACGTTGGTGTCCCAAAATGTGCCATCACTGGATGCCCATATAAATTGAAAACAAATCCTACCGCATTCAAAGCCCTAATACAAACCTCTAACATTAATTACCGAAACCAACCTATACCCGTGCTACATCAAAACGAACCATATATATATTTAGGAATAAATATTGTCCCCTCCTTAAAATGGAAAATCCAAATCCATGCCACCACCGAAAAATTAATTAAACAATGCAAAGAACTAATAGCTTGTCCGGCCACTATGAAACAAAAAATAAAAATGATCGACACAGTTATAAGACCGGGCGTGGCATACAACTTCTACACGGTACCATACTCAATGCCCGCCATCAAAAAAATTGACCAAAAAATAACTGCCACACAAAAAACAGTATGCAGCATGCCAAAATGTATGTCTAATATAATAACCCAATTACCGCACAACCTCTTTGGACTCAAAGCCTTTTTGCTAAAAAATGCATACCTCAGATGCATAGGAAAACAATTACAGAATGCCCTAAACGATTGTGGTAGACTTGGAACAATATATAGGGGACTAACACACCACATCCTTGCCCAATATGGGGGGCCTGAAAACATACCCAGAATAATAAAGACGAACTGTACAAGATCACCTATTACACATACCTTCTTCTTACTAAAACACGTTGCAAAAATCCACTTAAAAAGTAATCTCCCTAACTTTCTTATAGAACCAACAACACTAGAAAAAGCTTGGACTCTTGCAACACAAAACCATAATACACTCAACACACAATTATCCCAAAAATTATTACAAAAATTCCTATCAAAAAATCTTTACGACCTAAAACAAATCTCCCTACCTAATGGAACACACATCATGAACAATGAGGAGTTTAAAATCTACCACTTCACCCCATCAAAACTACTAAAAAGTGCCCTCAAAATCGCACAACAACTCTTTTGCCACCCAATGCACCCCCCCTTACAATCCCAAGATATACCCCCCCACCATCGATACACCTTCCCCACTTCCACCCACACTACCCCCGCCCCCCAAACCACATCCTTAAAAACCCCACCACATATCCCATTAACAACATCATACACCACAAATACAAGGAAAAAATCGATTACAACCAAATTAAAAACAACTACACCAGATACATGTGCCAATGGACTCACAATAATTACACCTACAACAAATGGCTCCCACAAAGAAACCTCTTCCCAAGACACAACCAAAACATCATTACACACAATATCAATAAATTAACACAATATTATCAAAGAATTCAACACAAATTCTACACCGAAATTATCCAAGCTCACCACCCACAAAATCAACCCCAAGACACAAGGTCCGTCGCTCCACCCATAATAATCCCCCTACTAAACATTTACACAACAGAATGTAACCCCAAAAACGACATCCTTACCTCATCTAACACAATTAAAATTGACAAAGACCAAGCACCCTTATATGAAGAAGATGGACGACACCTCTTTACCTCTTTACCTCTATACCAAAGATACAAATATAGAATACCAAAAAATAACCCCCTTAAACTTACACAATATACACTATCGATATCTATACTAAACTCATTAATCTCAACATTCAACATCCAACACTCATACTTCTCCTCCCCCGTCACATGCCCCACTAAACTTAACAAATTTTACTCCCCCTTTGAAAGAGATAAAATATTCATATCACTAGGAAAGCTTTTGACTACAAATGGATAGGCCATGGTGTAGCTCACCCCCACAATAAAGAAGAAACACAACAAGCACTACATTGGGCCCGCCTCGCGGCCAAACATGACCCAAACTACACCTCCACCCTAATCATAACCCCCGACAAAAACTGGTATCAAAACCCTAACCCACACTCGGGCCCTTTTCCAGACTCACACATCATTGCACTATTCGAAGCGGACTCAAATAACATACGAAGAACCCACTATCCCACCCGAACAAAATAAACCTAGGCTTGAACCAGCTACACTACAAATACTATGTGTCCATCACCAAAACAAAACAATGGTAACCATAGAACAACTCACCACGTTCACATCCACAGCCAAAAGTCTGAACATAAACCGAATACTCACAAACATTGCCTTAACCACACCTCCCCAAACACTAGTAAACCGTAGCAAAAAATGGTCTATACTAGAATACAATAACAACACATTAAACTACTCCATGACAATACCCCCTCTCCCTATTTACCACACACATACATACCTAAAATATGACCCCATACATAGTTACTACACAGATGGATCCTTCAAAGAACCAACAGAAAGTAGCCCTGGACACTGGCAGAGAGAAAAAGCCGTATATGGCATATACAACTCCAACAAAGAAATCAAACTAGCCAAAAGACTCCACGGACTTCAAAACATCCTCAGAGCAGAGATGATGGCCATACATAAAACACTCCAAATCATCAACACAAAATATGCCAACGAACCCGCACATATCTTTACGGATTGCATCAATGTCCTAGAAGAAGAAGAACGTCGGTCTCCAAAGGAGGCCGACGTGAATAAAGTGTTTGTTCGTTCCACTACTAAGACCATGCCCACCGGGTAGGGAATTAGTAAGCTGGGACTACTTCCCCCTTTCGAGGGTAGACACTATGTAGCACGTAGCCAAGAACCATATAACCCACCAACCACAAAGATGACAAGGAAGGATGAAGGTGGGGGGAGAGGGGGAAGAGAGAGAGATAATGAGAAGGGGAGGGAATGATGAAGAGGAGGGTGTGTATCGCATTTTTAGAGATTAAAGAATAGCAAAGAGGTAGTATTATGGAGGGTCTTGTGTATCGGGGAGGCCTTGGTTGTTTTCAATTTTTCGTTTATGTAGAAGGATGGACATAGTGTGTTGTATGGCAATGACGTTAATATTTGTGAAAGTGTTTGTAATTGTGTTAATAGGAATTTTGAAGGTATCTTCTAGGGTTTTTATAGATGGATAAAGGTGGTAGCGCGAGCGCCGGCTGTGATTACCATAAGGGGGTCCACTTTCCATCCGAGGGCAGTGATGTCATCTATAAGGGGTTGGTATTTATTGGTTTTGTTTTCGATTGTTTCAGGGGAAAACCTGTCATTACAGTATGTAAATTCGATGAATTGAATGGTATAGTTTTGGATTATGTGGTCGGGTGGGGGGTCATTGTATGATAGGCCTCTAACGCATAGAATGTCCGGTTTGAGTCGAGCATTGCAATGGCATCATTGGGTTTCACATGTACATGGAAGTAGCCATGTTGGGACCGTGTTTTCTTGTGGGTTGTTGTTAAAGGTGCCGGCATTCATGAGGATAAAACATCTCGATTTGCTATGGGAGGTGATTAATTTATGGAGTTCCCATACGGCTTTGTTATGTCTCTTGACAATTAGGGAGTGTATGTGGTGGTTATGGCATTTAAGTAAAACATGTAACCATGTGTCAGGGTCCGTGGACGTGCATATTGGGCAATCAATGTCCTATATCTACTAAACACACAAATAACACACCCTACCCTCCACAATAGTCACCCCGACAAAATAACACTCATGTCCATGGTACAAATGCTTCAAAATCGAACACAACCTACTACACTCCATAAAGTTAGAGCACACGCTAATATAGAAGGAAATGAACAAGCCGATAAACTAGCCAAAGAAGGAAGAGAAAAATCACATAAAAATGCCAAAGACCCACATGAGCCTGCACATGCCACTCCATACTACTTCCAAAAAGAAGATTGGCCCTCCAAAGATGACACCCCGGACAAAGGCCCAGTCCGATTTTTGGGAAAATATCTCAAAAAACAAGACACATACAATGACATTGACACGATCTCAGTAAATTTCCCTTACATAGAAAAATGGACAGGCAACAATGACATAGACAATGAATTGTCTACAAATTTCTGGAAAAATCCCACCATTACCGATTCACAAATTACATGCCTTATTAAATTCCGCACTGGTCAATATATGGGAAATGCCCGTAAACAACTCTTCTTCGGAATAGAACGCTTCCCATCCATAACATGCCCCATATGTACCTCTTCAGACCACGACACATGGCTACACGTTCTGCTCAAATGCCAAAACCACCACATACACTCCCTCATCGTTAAAAGACACAACAAAGCAGTATGGAAAATCCGAAAACTTATTACCTCACATAACAAATCCCGATGTTTCATACTCATGAATGCCGGCAATTTCAATAACAACCCACAAGAAAATAGGGTCCCACCTTGGCTACTTCCATGTACATGTACAACCCAACGATGTCACTGCAATGCTAGATTCAAACCCGACATACTTTGCGTAAAAGGCCTACCATACTACGACCCACCACCCACCCACATTGATCCAAACTATACCATTCAATTTATTGAATTCACGTATTGCAACGGCGGATTCTCACCGGAAACGATAGAAAACAAAATAAACAAATATGAACACCTCATCGACAACATTAGAAACCTCGGATGGAAAATCGACCCCCTCATAGTTATCACGGCTGGTGTCCGCGCCACAACCTATATCCCACCCATGAACACCCTGGAAGAAACCTTCAAAATCCCCATGAACACAATTAAACATACCTTCAATAATATTAACACCATCGCAATTCAACATGCTATGTCCATACTATTACATAAACAAAAAAGTGAGAATAACCAAACCCTCCCCGAACCACAATACACACCGTAAAACACCCTAACTCTCCCATCGCCCCACTCATTTCCCCTCCTTCCACCCTCCCAGTCCCTCCCCCCCTTCAATTGTCTTTTCTTTCCTTTCTTTTCCTTTCCTTTTCTTCTCTCCCCACTCCCTTGCTATGATTGTGGCTTTCCTTATTTTGGTTTTTCATTTCTATGGTTACTTGTTACATAGTGTCTACCCTCGAGAGGGGGAAGTAGCCCCATACTACTAATTCCTTGCCTGGTGGGCATGGTCTTAGTGGTGGTGCGAACGGACACTTTATTCGCGCCGGTCCCTCCGGGACCGGCGTTCTTCTTCTTCTTCTTGCTGTTGTTCCGAGTTAGTGGTAGGCGCTCTGTAGTTATAGCCACCACCAGCAGCTAGGGTTTTGTCTTTCTTGTTTTTTTTGCTCTTGGCTGTGTTTTGAGTGAGGTTTGTAAACGGTAATTGATGACTGTTACTTTGATGCAAGCAGCTCACGCTCAATCAAAGATGTCAGAGGGATGCTTCTGTTATGCATATCGGTGATTTAATTTTCTTTGACTTAGATAGGGTTTGAAATGTTTGTGTTGGGTTTGAGATGTTTGTGTTAGGTTTTGAGTGGCAATAAGTTTTGTGTATTTTTTTTGCATTTGGTTGACATCACGAGTTTTGTACACTAGAGTTGGGGACAAGGAAATTTAAGTACTGAATATTAGAGTCTCAAATCTTAAAGTACTGACAAAGACGAGATGCTTGACCAATTAGAGTATTTTTTTTAGGGTAGTGGGTAGGATTTTTGCACCAGGAAGGATCAGAGGAAGCTATCTTTGAGAGTGGAAGTGGATGATTTTGATGGTGGCTGGAGGCATAGTTGTGTGCATGGTGGGTTTGGTCTGCGCATACCTATGCATGGTGGCCGTGGACACCATTGATCCTCTAGAGGAGTTGACGTTGAAATGCTGGCAACGAGAGGATGATGCTTGCACCGCCGTATGCCTCAATGGCTCTATGGATTTTTCTCAGCACTATCCACTTCCATATACTTATGAGAGATATGAAAATTGTATTTGGAATTGCATGTTTTCAGCCACCTGTTGAGAATGAAGGAGGGGTCACGTTAATCCTGTGAATCGAGATCTGTTCAGGTTTGATTATGTTTTGTAAAATTTAAAGAATTTGAGGTCATTGAAACTTATGGTATGTTTGCATCATTGTTTTTATTGTTCACAGGGCTGAGTGCTCGTGCACGCCCGTGCACTATTTTGTCATATTATCCACGCAAAGGTCAGGGAGTGGGTGATTTGAGACAGTGCTCAACAGCCCCCCCAATGTCAGCTTCCACGGCGAGGTGTTCTCTGTTCGGGAGCGCCGAGACAATTTTTCCTTCATTCAGCGCTACATGGACGTGGTGTTCAACTTGGGCTGAATGAACAACGTGGCCAAAAAGGACTCGTACACGGCCGCTGTGGGCTTCAAGTGGATGCTCAACCAGGTTGAAAAACAATCTCGCAGCACTTTATCTTCAATAAGATACTAGTATTTTGATTTATAATATCACTCTTTCCTCACTCTTCATTTTGATTCATAATATCACTCTTTCCTCACTCTTCATTTTGATTCATAATATCACTCTTTCCTACTATACTCCACCCGTTTACTTTCCCATTTCTCACTGTTTGTTTTCACATCTCTAGGGGCCGATGGAATACAACAAAGGGGTGTCAGATTACTTTGAGAGGATGGGTGTCTCTATCATCCTCCTTTGTCGTCCGAATGTATTGAAGCAGCTAATCTCCATCATGGCAAATACCTACGATAGTCACGTGAAACCTCTAAACGACATTCATAAGTTACATGTTTACTTGGTGAAAGGGGAACTACTCTTTTCAAAAAGATTTAGTACTTTTAATCAATGCTTAGCAGCTCAGTTGTAAACTAGGGAGATAGTGTCTACCTTCGAGAAGGGGAAGTAGTTACATACTAGAACTAGCCTATGTGTAAAGGACATAAGCTTAGTGGTGGAACAAGTAGACACTTGATTTACGTCTGACCAGAGTTCTTCTACCTTTACTTGATTACCTCTCTTTTGGAGATAGCAAGTTCTTACTTTTGATTTGGTTTTTTCTAGACGTTGAAGCTGGTTGAATACAAGCCAGTCGTAAGAATCAAGAATTTGCTGAAGAATTTACAACGACATGAAAATATGGCAAACGATGCCCATGAAAATCGTGTATTATGAAGATCTTGTCAGGCTACCAAAGATCAGTCCTCGATCAACGTTTCACTTATTTTTCCATGTTCACCATATACACAACTCATGGTGTAATATGTGATGTTGTATTGTATATATCCACCATTTACAAACAGAATCATAATACTAAATGTCATTTTGTACCCTTTTTTTTCGAATATATAGCGCATGAATGAGGTGCTAGAGTTTTTGGGAGTGCCACCAAGGAAACTAGAAAGCCAACATGTGAAGATTTACACACAGCCTCTAAGTGAGCGAATACAGAACTCGGTTGCGGTGTTTGCCCGCCTAAAAGGCACCAAGTATGAGGTTCTCGTGAATGACAACGATTGCACACGATAATGGGACATGCTGGGTTATTATTTTAGTTTAGGGTTTAGGTTTAGTGTACACTAGGCCAATCACTAGTGTAGGTCCCTAAACCCTAAATTGTAGACAACTTATGAGAATGTATCATTTCATTTTTTTCTTTGATTCAATGGAGGATAGTGTCACTTGATTAGGGTACCGTAGGTCAAGGGCACCTTCGGCACTTGGACGCCAAATAATTAGTTAAAGTAAAAAAGTGGGTTCAGCTTTCTAAAAGAGATTTTAGGAGATTTCGGCAAGAGTTCATAGATTACTATAATTAGCCTATTTTGACGACCAAGGGGATTGAATCTAAGACCTCAAGCTCCCTATTTGGTGCTCTCTTGCATACACTTCCAAGAATCAAGGCTTTCCAAGCCATAACTCCCCATTGATGTCCTTGGTGTCCAAAGATTTTGTATATTAATATTTTCTTCAATTTCGGCATTTTCACTCAATAATTTCCCAAATAATTCGGCATGCCTTTTTTTAATTAATTATAGCCGAAGGTGCTCTTCACCTACGGTACACACTCAATTTCTCTCCATGTGAGAGCATGTACACGGACACTTCTTTTTAATAAGTGTCTACTTCAAAATTCAATGATGTTTCGGTTCATTCATGTCTCCTGTTTCCTCATCTTATTCAATAGATTGGTTTTAGACTTTTTTTCTTCTATACGGGGTTCATAGAGGGGTTGTTTTTTGGGCCGTGGAAAAAAGTCGCAGGTGCTCACACCACGAAATTCCACCTTCAAATTTTTTTTTGGGGGGAGAATGTACGAGAATGGGAAGCAATGGGAGGGCATCAAGTTGGCCATGGCAATGGGAGGGCAAATGAGTATCATAGAAGAACAAGCCCATATCCCGAGTTGGTGCCTCAGCTTTCCGTAAGGCGACAAGAGGCAATACCCAACGCCCATTTCTCCACCTCTATATTCGTCTTTAACTTTTTCATGGAGGTGGCTTGTAGTGTTTGCTATTGAGATTATTGTGCCAAAAAGACCCAAAAATGGACTTTAGCCCTCAAAAGGTTAATACGCATGTTTTATTCACAGGCGAATTGAAACATCTTGCTAAATTCTCATTGAACCAAGAAAAATTCTTCTTTTCCAAATAAAACTTAGAGATCTTCATATTTTATTGACAATATGAAAGGAAACATTTTTTAATTTGTCGAAAAAATTAATCAAATTTGAAAATCTCACATTTGAAAGTGCCCAAGTAAAAGTTTTTGGTGTTGCCTAACATATCCACACCCCAAAAGTTTTTCTTTTAAGATGACATAATTTTTTTTCTAGGGGTCCAATGAGAATATAAATTATATTCCCATGTACCTCTTTTCTTGCGAATTGTAAATATAAATTGCAACCATGGTAAGGTGCCCGAGATTTGCAAAAGCCCACCTCGGCACTTTTTTCGTTTGGAGGTTAAACAAGGTTCCGAAATTGAGTGAAATTCCCTTGTAAAATCACTTCATGGAGTCCCGGAGGAGAACCGAATTCATCTGTCATATCAATTCATGACAGCGTCAAATTGATCAAAAATCTACATAAAGCAAGAAGGCAAGAATAAGTCCGTCTCATCCTCTAATTCTTAAGCTAGAAAACACTGCCCATATTTCAGCAACTGCAAGGAGAACAAGATTTATTCTAGCCAAACTAGATGTCGTATACTGTGCCCTTGCATGAAAGTAATAAACAATATGCAGCAGATCTGCTCTCGGAGCCACTCGCTTTGTCAGAGGTGTGAGATAGCATCTCTACCATAAAAAATCCTGTGTGAGAAGACAAATGCTTCCAGCTTGAACTCAAAAGCATCCTAAAGCCAGTAACTTTTGAGCATTGTACAGAACCTGGCAAACCCTGCGAAGGCTGCAGCAGCAGCATGGGTCCTTACAGCAATGCTTCTAGATGTTGATAGGAGCCTGCTGCGTAAGATGTTCAGGTGCCTGACGAAAATGCCTCATGATTTGGAATGATCCACGTCCATAGAAGCAGTCTCTGGTTCCTGTGGCGGAACAGGGGTCTCATCCTGTTCCACAAGCACATATTACAGCGATTATAAAAATCCTAAAAAGATTAACCGACAGGAAAGAATTGAAATACGACAGTAGAATTCCCGAATGAACACTAAATGGAGGTAGCTGTGCACCTGCAAGGATGCAGAAAGTTCTGCTCGAGTTGCCTGCGCATCACCCTCTACTCCTTGGTCTGTAGGTTCGGTGACATTAACACCTGTTTCTTCTGGTTGAGTACCACCCATCTTTGTATCCTGCAAACATACCATGAATTTTTCAACCTACTTAGTGCACTTCGGGAAATGATAAAAACTTGTTGCGGAGAACAACGAAGTATAATTATCAATATTTCCTGCATGCATAGATGGAAAGCACATTGCCACTTGAATGTCAATATCGTCCTGGAAGTGAAAGACATGGCGACTAATCATAAAACACGCAGTAGCTCTAATTGAGTACCTCTAGGGTATCTTTGGCCTCAGCTCTGTCCATTTCCACGGTCGAATTTGTGGTAGCTTCTGCCTCTTTTTCTAATCTTACTAGAACTTCAGCTTCTTCAGCAGCTTTCTGTGCCTCTTCTTTTTTCTGTTGCAATACTACGGAAACCTGTGCAAGACGAGGCAACATGTCAAAACTGACCAATGAAAGTAGATAGACGCAAAATGGAGCAAAATTTGACGCGGCTCGAGAATCTATTCTCGTAAATTGGATCTGTAAGTCAAACGTTTGCCTCCATGGCTACTATTCTCGTGTTCCAGAATGGCCAGGTCGCCAACCACACGATTACTAATATCCCTAAAATGCCAATAAGCAGACGACAAATTATGGAACGTGCCCGCGTGAAACAAGAACAGATTTGAGCAAGAACTTACAGGCAGAAAACGAAGCGGTTTAGCAGGTGGTGGCTCCTCCGGGGTGGACTCTTTCGCACCTGATATTGTAATGATCCGATACAAAAACACAAACTCAATAACGACAAATAGTCCTCACAAATTACGCTAGTGAAATTTAAGGCTAACCCATGAACTTAGAGAAAACCTAATGCAAGACGATGGAGCGAACCGTTGGTGGAGGGCAGCGTGAGAGGCGTCCACTTGTAGAGGAGAACACTTGACGCGGCTGCGGAGGATGGGGTGATTGAAGGCGCGACGGGCGCCCAGGACTTCTTCCAGCGGCGCACGCGGCCCTGGAAGACGGACGCGGGGCCATGGCGCGTGGAGGAGCGGCTGCCCATGCGCGTGCTTCCCAAGGCGCCCTCCATGGCCTCAATCAAAGCTCGCAAGGCCCGACCGACCTAATCCCCGAAACCCAACTACACGCAAACCCTAAAAAGAAAATGGAAGGTGCGGTGTGGTCCCACTTATGTCATAATCATGCCCTCCGATCGCATGAGGGAGGAATAGTCCGCGCTCGCGCACATTGGTGGTGGAGGTGGTGGAGATGGTGGTGGAGGTGGTGGAGATGGTGGTGGAACTCTATGATGAGGATGGTGGAATGGAGAGAATGCCCACAGGTCGCGCACTGCCTTACATGTCCGGTGCACACACAGCGATGGCGGGAGTCACCGCCCAACTACAACTTTCAACTGCTACACCACAAGACAGTCTTGCCACTCCTCGCCCAAGTCAACTTAAGGTAAAAGCTCCCCCCAACCGGCAAGTTAAGCAATGTGTATGTAGGATTTGCCTAAATACCCCGGTCGAGCGTTGCAGTAAGCCTCAGGCTTGGAGGGTGGGCATTTCAACCCAGGTGATTACATACTTTTCCGATGAAATGTGAATTACTTATGAATTTTCAAAGTCTATATTTATGTTTAGCCCGTGGCCGCCAATAGGTACTCCCCATAAGCGCGGACCCAACATAAGGGGTTCTAACTAATAGAAAACCTCCATTTAGAATTGAATGGGTGGTCATGGGATAGAAGTGGATTGGATATACCCCAATTTTATAGGTATTGGTTTTGAATTTTGGTTAGTTACGAGTGGGGTTACCTTAAGGCATGTTTCCACCTAGTGCTTTAGAACACCCCCAATATTCTATGACAACTAGGATCCAAAAAACTAGTTTTCTTTCACGTTGATAGAGGAAACGCAAGAAGAGGGGGTCATATTGGACCATACCCTTTACATTTGGCATGCTTTCTTTGGGTTGCTAGAATCCAATAATGTTGTTAATGTTATGGACCATTCTCCTCTCCTTCACAATATGTTAATTAGTTTGGCCTTGAACATGCAAATTGACGTTAATGGTGTAGAGTACAAGTGCTACTATATATCAACAAATGACGTTTATCTCCAATGGAGTTGCTTCATGCAAACCATCCATAAGCTTGCAAACAAGAAGAGAGTCTACTTTGCAAAAAAGTCAAGAGAGGCTTCCTGGAAGGATGTCAAGCATTGCTTTGGAATAAAACAAGCTCATATTGCAATCATTCAGAATCTGTATCGTTAGTGGTCCATAGAGACAATTGCAAACTTAATGTTTGTGTATTGCATCTTGCATAATGTGATATTGGATGACGAGCACAATGCACGTTTAGACTTGCCATTTGAGGTTGGTGGTAGTGTACTACTACAACAAGATTTATCTTTTGAGGACTTGGTGGAGAGCACCATTGTTAAAGGGAGATCTTAGATAAGTTTCCGGATAATTCAATTGAATCTTGTTAATTTCCGAAGGTCCAAAGGATAAAAAAGTAGGTCCAGCACTTGGACCTTACCTAGACTCGGACTTAGAATTTTTAGGGTTTTGTTCATAGATTTGTTAATTATTTGTAGAAGAGATTTGATGTTTTTCTGTTGATTTCCGGATGTTTTGGGACAAAAAACATATGTTTCCGGACGTTATATACTATCTATCCACTTAAACTGAACAACGATTAATAGATCAGGCTAGGTCTAGATCAGATCTAGTGTTACACCTCCTAATCTATACAATCCGAAAAACCTTCTACTCCAAATCACAATTCAACTACAAGATCTATCAACTCAACATTCAACCTTAATCCAAACATGAGTTAGGGTTTAAAGAAGAATGTCATTTCCTCATAAAACTGACACCAACCACTTGGTGTACACTCTCGTACCCTAGCAATACATTTAACACTCCACCGGCACCTCTTTAGCCACTATGCTTCCCTCACATACCATAAATCCAACCCCCCTTAAAGAGAGAGTGAAAGAGTGAAGGTGTCCGCCCTCATCCCCCTGCAACCCTAGCCGTCATAATCCTAAGTCTAATTTTCATCCGCTGCAATTTTCATTCACTTCTACCGGATTCAAAAATACTACCATACCCTCTATATATATAAAGAGCTCATTAACTGGAGAGGGGGCCGGAGTGAATAAAGTGTTTGTTTATTCCACCACTAAACCAATGCCCACCAGACGTAGGTTAGTAGTATGGAACTACTCTCCCATTTTGAGGGTAGAAGTTGTGTAACACGAAACAAGTACCTATAACTAGTAATCAAGAATCAAGGGCCAATGAAAGCCACAAAGCTCAATACGAAGAGATGGGGTATAAGGTTAAAGATGTGCATTGAGAGGTTTTTAGGGAGGATCATTTAGTTCTGAGAGATGTTGGTTATTTTCAATTTTTGGTTTGTGTAGGCGTATGGACATTGCATGTTGGATAGCAATGGTGTTGATTTTTGTGAATGTCTTTTTTATTGGATCAATATGGATATTGAATGTTTTTCCAAGACTTTTCATAGAGGGAATGAAGGTAGTAGCTCTAGCTCGAGCGGTGATGACAATAAGGGGGTCAACTTTCCATCCAATAGCAGCAATGTCATTAATAACTAGTTGGTATTTGTTTGTTTTGTTTTTGATTGATTCTGGGGAAAATCTATCATTACAATATTTGAATTTAATAAATTGGATAGTAAGGTTTGTATTTATGTGGCCCGGTTGGGGGTCTTTATATGGTAGTCCTTTGACACATAGTATGTCTCGTTTGAGTCTGGCATTACAATGACATCTGTAGGTTCCACATGTGCATGGAAGTAGCCATGAAGGGACTGTATTTTCTTGTGGTTTGTTGTTGAAGGTTCTGGCGTTTACAAGTATAAAACATTGTGATTTATTAGAGGATATTATTAGTTTACGGATTTCCCATACCGCTTTATTGTGCCTTTTGATGATTAGGAAATGTATATGATGACTTTGGCATTTGAGGAGTACATGTAACCATGTGTTCGGGTCCGTGGAGGTGCATATTAGGCATGTTATGGATGGGAATTTTTCAATTCCATAGAAGAGTTGTTTACGGGCATTTCCCATGTATTGTCTAGTACGGAATTTAATAAGACATGTTTTTTGTGAATCTGTAATTATGGATTTTTTCCAAAAGTTTGTAGAGAGTTTGTTATCAATGTTGTTATTACCGGTCTATTTGTCTATGTTAGGAAGGCTTTCCAAGATTAAGTCGAGGTTGATAATTAAAGCTTGTTTTTTGAGGTATTTATCCAAAAATCTGATGGGGCCTTTGTCTGGGGTGTCTTCTATAGAAGACCAACTTTCTCTTTGAAGGTAGTACAAGGTAGTATGGGCATGTTGTCGTACCACAAATTTTTTATTTTTTTAGCTAGGTAGATATAGGTATTAAAGTTAAGCAAGATAGCTAGGTTAGGAGGTTATCCCAACCCGGGATTAATCTTTAGGTAAGATTAAGGTAGAAGGAATACGTGGCTTTTATAAAAGTCTTAAAGATAACAAGAAGGGACCTAGGGCCCTAGCTTAGACTTTAGCCTAGAAACGATCCCTCGGGCCCCGAACCCATGTAGAGACCGAGACTAGGAGCTCAACAGCTCAATGCAACGAATGCCATCATCCGGGCTGGCCAACGCAAGAGAATCGAGACAAGGGACGCCAACCCGAATCTGGCCCGGAAGATGGAAGAGATCCGCATCTGGCCTGGAAAGTGGAAGGAACCCGAATCTGGCCCGGAAAATGGACATAACCCAAATCTGGCTCGGAAGGTGGGAAGAAGCGAGACTGGAAGGAGCCGAGAAGGTCTCCAAGACGCGTGCCAGCATAGAATAAAGAAGGCCTCGACAAAGAGCATCATTAGTCAAGTAGTCAGCCTTGCGAGGAGCACCACAGCCTTACCACCGGAAGGAAGCAGCTACAGCAAGGAGCCTAAGCAGCCGGGCCTCCAGCCTTGAAGAACACCGGCAGTCGGGAGGAATGGAGCCGGGCCAGCCTTGAGGAGCGCCACCAGCCTTGAAGAACACCGACAGTCGGAGGAGTATAGCTACAGCGAGGAGCCTCATCACCCGGGCCTCCAACTTTGAAGAACACCGACAGCCGGGAGGAAGGGAGTCGGGCCAGTCTAGCGAGGAGCTGCAGTAGCTCTCCACACTGGCCAACTTAGGAGCACCAGCAGCTTGTCTCCACCATGCCACCACGACCAAGGTATGTAACTCTAGAGGATCCTACAGTAGCAGGAAGAGGAACCAACGAGGAGCACTTGCATTTGTGGAGCCGGGCCAGCCTAGCAAGGAGCTGCAGCAGCTCTCCACACCAGCCAACCTAGAGGCACGAGCAGCTTGTCTCCATCACGCCATCACGACCAAGGTACGTTACTCTAGGAGCCTGCAACAGATTGGAGAGGAACCAGCCTCCACAAGGAACCAACCTCTACGAGGAATCAACCTCCACGAGGAACCAACCTCCATGACGAACAAGCCTCCACGACGAACACCGACAAGAAGAGGGAGGAACTAGCCTCCACGAGGAACACCGACAGAAGAGGGAGAAACCAACCTCCAACAAGGACTAGCCTCGAGCAAGGAGCCCAACCCCTTGAAGATCCGGGCCAGTTTGACGAGAGGCACTCACAGCTCGTCCGGGCCAGCTTGTACGAGAGGCACTCACAACTCATCCGGGCCAGCTTGTACGAGAAGCACCACGGCTCATATCACCCGGATCAGTTTGACGAGAGGCACTCACAACTCATCCGGGCCAGCTTGTACGAGAGGCACTCACAGCTCATCCAGGCCAGCTTGTACGAGAAGCACCACAGCTCATACCGGGCCAGCTTGTACAAGAAGCACCATGGCTCATACCGGGCCAGCTTGACGACAGGCACTCACGGCTCATACTTGGACCAGTTTGTACGAGAGGCACCATAGCTCATACCCGGGCCAGCTTAACGAGGGGCACCAGCAGCGGATCAAGAAGAGCAAGTGCCAACCTTGTTTTCACACCACCCGAATCAAATGGCCTCCAACTTGGTGCCATTGGGGAAGAAGGATATTACCTCGGTCATTCCGAAAGATATTTTAGAGCTCACCGAGCTCAAAGAGGATCTTCTTCGCATAGGTTGTCTATCTCTTATGGATTTCTGTTGGAGTTTTTGAGTGGAATCCACCGTGCAGGAGATGCGATAGGATTCCTTGCCAAAACCGGATGGAGATAGCATTCGAGATTGTCCGGATAGGTGGACCATGGGGAGGTGGCAAGTGGTGTATGGCTTTCCATGACAAGGGACGGGAACGACAAGTTCGAAGAAAGAAGAGTATGCCAAGGGGAGGTTCGGTAACAAGGACGCCAAGAATGGTTATGCGGTACAAGATTGTGTAGACCCCTGCGCCAGACGAGTCTTCTCATTCCTAGTACCAATCTTACACCTCGAGAAACCTACCAGAGTGACGGTTACTCTTGCTAACACCGTGTATGGATCCTACCTTGGCAAAAGGATGGTGAATTAGGCCATCATTGTGAAGGATGAGGTGATTAGATTGACAAGGAGTGTTTACAATGTCTAGCGTGCACTCCTCTGCCCATTTTTGATCCACCTATATTACCACTTTGAGCAGACTACTCCTGAGGAGGACATGGCGTATGGAACGCAACTGATGATGAAGAAGTTTGAGGGGACAGAATCAAAGCCCAAACCGGGGTCTGAAGAAGGGAGCAACTCATCACAGTCAGAGGAGGAGGTTTTACCACCTCCCAAGCGCCAGAGATAGAGACAAGGAGGAGCCCCCTCCACCCGCACCCGCACAGCCATCCGCGCCGCAGCCACCGGACGGGCGCAACTCGGCGTGTATGTGGAAGACGCGGATAGGACTTTGGGACAAGGAGCAGCTTGGTGGGCAATCCTCCGCGTCAAGGGTTGATCGTTGCGATCAAAGAGAAGGTTGGAGGAGATGGTGATCTCCGCATCATGGAGCAGAAGGTCAACCGGCTCACACTTGATATGACAAAGATAAAGAGCCGGGCGGTGGAGGTGGAGAGAAGTTGCAAGGCGGCTCTTCTCCAAGCCAATGCCTCGGCGGTAGCGTTACAGTAGGTAGACAAAGCATTGCATTTTCTCGTAGATGTAGTACTAAAGGCTAAGATGTTTGATGCTAGATTGGAGAGGGATGACCACATTTCCAGCAAGAGAGTGATTGCCTTCGTGATGGAGCAAACCGTGAAGGTTGAGGCGGCATATGCCAACATGAGATTGTTGGTGAGCAATCTCACTCACATCCTACCCAAGTTTGTCGAAGACTCTGGCAACTCCGATAAGGATAGAGACTCGGGTTCGGAGACCAATCCGTAGGAGCGTGGCTTAGGTGATCTCGACAGCTCGAATTTGCCCCCTCCACTCCCGAGTTTGAGGGTCCTGGCAGGACCATCTCCTTTGGAGGTCACCACACAGATGTAGAGTGGTTGGAAGGAACGCCCGGATAATGCGATGGAGCCTCCACTCCCGATGCATCCTCGCCAGCTGTCACTTAGTGACCCCTCTCGCATTACACCGATTGTAGCCCCTTTGCAGAGCGGGCTTCACCTTAGGAAGACCACAAGTGAAAGTTCCTCCTACTTATACACTCCAGGATAGATATCCGGACAGGATGACATCATGGGAACCCCGAGTGAGGTATCGGTCCTCCCGATACGATCCGGGCTTCATCCGGGCATGACTACCGTGCCACTCAACCCAGATGGCCCGGATACCTATTTGCCTTCAAGGGAAACCTTGTTGAGGGCAACTACTGCCCAACCGCCTTCTACAGATGTGTTTGCGCCATTGGTGGCACTTGCGGCGGCCGCGCCTACCCTGACTTCAAGCCGGAGTTCCAAGAAGCGCAAGAGGAGAGAGGAGAGGAAGAGACTCGAGGAGTTGGCCCGGAAGTAGAGCCAGGATCTTGGTTCGTAGGTCACTATTCATTCCGGGATTTGGCCCCCGGTTGACTTTGGTTTTGACTTGGTTTTGCCTTGGAAGTTGTGTAATAAGTTACCTTCTGATGGTGCACCTTGTGAGGAGTGGCAGCCACCGCCGCCAAGAATAGTTAATGCCGCCGTTTTTAGTTAGAAGGTATCGTTTGCTTTTGGACGTTTATGTGAGTTCTTGGCAGTATAAGAGAGGAGTCTCATGGCACCTCTCTTCACTGCTTGATGTGTATATTTTCTTTCAGTTTAATTCTAAACCTACGCTCTCAGAAAACCTTCGATGCTTCGAGAGCTCGGATTCTATATGACTGTGAGTACCATTTCAAGTAGTCCACTCTTCAAGTCCATATTAATCGTCGAAGTCATTGTTTCCTTGTTCTATCATGTAGAGTTAGTTCGGGTGGATGGGAATAACATGTGAGATGGTTGGATTGTTAGTTGGGCGTGACCCTAACTCTGACATTTGTAATTGTTTCCTTGCTCCATCAAGTAGAGTTAGTCCGGGTGGATGGGAATAACAAGTGAGATTATAAGTAGTTAGGGGAGGACGAGGGGGGAGTGACCGGTGAGGAAGAAGTTTTGATATGTCTTGTGTGACCTATCGGCGGCAGGACGTCACCGATTGTGAGGATGTACTCTAGATCCCGGATGCATCAACCTTTGGTCGGATAGGTTGATCCATAGGAGTGTGACATTACTTTAGCATTCGTGCTAAGGACGGAGTAGGACCTGGTTTCACCCCATGTGCAATACTATACGCCGTTAACTAAGAACTACTCTAACAGCTCGGATTATCTTGAGAGAAGGAAGGAGATCCAACTAACCCCTTTGCATTGTGATCCATTGGAGTTATAGGAGGAGGACTTTTCTTCCCTGAAGAAAAGGAGTAGAGTCGGGTGTCCCTTGAGCTAATGGCTATGTGAGCCCACTAGATAATACTCCTTTAGCCGATTCTGAGGTAAATGAAAGACTAAGAGCTCGGATGGTAGGTAGGTAAAGGACGTGATTGCCACAAGAGTAGTGCTAGTCCTTAAGGCCCAAGCCTTATTCGCCCTTACGGGATAAAACCCAGTGAAACCACAACCATCTCAAGTTAGTGAGTAGTAGTGATTGGAGAAACTGTGAGGAAGAATTGTCGTTGCCCATGCAAATACTAAAATCTCTTTGAGTCCATGAACCATTGTTCATGGTGATAAAACACTCTCCGGATACTAAAGTATCTCGGGTGTCTATAGTGTACATAGTTGTAAAGTCCTTTCCGATCGACCAAGTTGGATCCGGGCCAAGTGGGATCCGGGCCATGTAGGATCCGGGCCAAGTTGGATCCTACCCGAGGAAGGCACTTGAGCGAGGCGGTTGGTGTAATTAACGTTCAAACCTTGTGGTCTAAACCTTTCTTTCCTTTTTTTTGATGTATCTATTGTGGTAAACTTGACATTGTACAGATCTAGGCTTGTTGTTAGTCGTTGTAGTTCTCGATGATTCTCTGTGGGAACAAATACCTTAGGATATCTTTGGTCTTAAGATGTGAATACTTGCCAACACGTACTACGACACATGTTCATGCGGATGTTTGGCATTTCTATGGAATTTATCTAGTCCTCCTTTGGCTAGTTTATCCGCTTGTTCATTTCCTTCGATGTTGCCGTGTGCTTTGACTTTGTGGAGGGATGTGGTTTGTGTTTAGTTTGGTAGCATTTGAACCATAGATGTTAGTATGGCTTGGTAGAGATGACTATTGTGGCGGGTTGGATGTGTTATTTGTGTGTTTAATAGATATAGTATGTTTATACAATTTGTAAAGATGTGTGTTGGTTCATTAGCATATAGTGTGGCAATAATTTGGAGTGTTTTGTGGAGGGCCATCATTTATGTTATGAGGATATTTTGAAGTCCATGTAGTCATTTAGATATTTTTATTGCTTTGGTTGAGTTGTATATACCATATCCAACTTTTTCTCTTTGCCAATGTTGTGGGCTGACTTCTGTTGGCTCTTTGAAAGAACCATCTTTGTAGTAACCGTATGCGAGGGCAAATTTTAAGGGGGTATAGCCATGATATGTGAGGAGGGGGGTGTGATGATATGGGTTTGTTTTGTATTGGCATATGTGAGTTGGGACCGTTTTCTGTTACAATTCACTGGGATTTGGGAGGGAGTAGGTGGGGCTATTTTTGTATGTGGTCGGCTTATGTTGAGGTTATTTGTGATGGAGGTAAAAATGGCAAGTTGTTTCGCAATTCCAATGTTATTGTTTTGATGGTTTATGCATAGTATTTGTATGATAGATGGTTGAAGCCTAGGTTTGTTTAATAATTCGAGTGGTAAGGTGGGTTCTTCATATGGTACCAAATCTTCTTCAAAGAGAGCTATGATGTGAGAGTCTGGGAATGGGCCTAAGTGTGGGTTCAAGTTTTGGTTCTAGTAATTGTCTGCAGTGATAATAATAGTGGAGGTAGAGTTTGGATCATTTTTGGCCGCGAGTCTTGCCCAATGTATTGTTTGTTGTGTTTCTTCAGTATTGTAGGGGTGTGCAATACCATTTCCAATCCATTTGTGGTCGAAGGCGTTTCCTAGCGAGCCAAAAAAATTGTCTCTTTCAAAAGGTGAATAGAACTTAGTAAGTAAGATGGAGCATGTATGCTTAGGAGGGGAATGATTATGGGGGGATAACGGATCTTGAATCACGGAATTGTTCTTGGAGGTGGGATGCTTGGGTGATTTCTAAGTAGAATTAATTTTGGGTGTTTTAGTAATATTGTGTTAGTCATGCGGAGTTGTGGGTGGAGGTGTTTTGGTCATGCCATGGGAAGAGGTTCTTTGGAATAGCCATTTGATGTAGTTTTTGTTATTGTGTTGCCATTGCCATAAATATTTGGTATCATTTTTGATAATTTTGTTTGAGTCAATATGCTTTCTATGTTTATGGTCAATAATGAGATTTATGGAATATGTGGGCGGGTTTTTAAGAATGTATGTTTGGGGGGGGGAGAAGGGGGAGGTGTAGTGGATTTGGAGGGGGTGTGAATTTGTGGGAGACTGTTTCTGAGATGTATGTTGTTGATGATAGTGACGTATGCGTCTTTAAGTGTATAGGGGTTTGAATGTGTACAACATGGCGATGCGCATGTAGTAGGACATGTGGGATAGCAGAATAATTATTGGGCAATATTAAGAGCGTTTTTTATTAATTTAGATGGTGTAGCATGAAATGTTTTGAAGTCATTGTGGTTCATTATGTGTGTTATAGTTGGTAAAGTGATTTGGTTTAAGTCGGTGATATTTACCAAAAGGAGTTTTTGTAGTAGTTTCTGGAAGAGGCAATGATTAAAGGCCGCTTTGTACCAAATCCAAGGTCCAGAGTTCGTTGGTTTCCACCAATGAGATTGCTTGAATGGCCAAAGTCGAGCCTCTTGGCCTTCACACCAAAGGCCAAGGTCCAAAGGCCGTCGTCTTCTAATGTGCCTACATGGCAGTATTTTTGGAGAGTTTTGGCGCCAAGGCAACAAACTCTCAAGCAAAACTTGGGTCGTCGTTTTTAGTCGACCCAAATTTCCTTTGAGAGTTCGTCAAATTTTTCAATAAAATAATCAAAATCTGATAAGATCTGGACCATTAGATGAAAGAGGCCGAATACCTTCGCTGATTTTTTTTGGCATAAGTAAATTTTTCAACCCTAAACCCTAAATTTTTCAGAAGGTTTGATACTTGTGAGGTCAATTGGAGGCCCAATTTGAGGCCAAAAGGCCTTTGCCTTCGCCACCGGCCCCCCTTGCCCCCCATTGCAAAGGTATAAAGGCCATCGGCATTGGAATTTGAGCCCTTGTCTCCCCTGATTCAACCAACAAACTCTCCATCGAGCCCTACCTCCCTGGACGAAGCTATCTTGCGTGCGGTGAGGTGTGAGCGGTGAGACGTGAGCGGTGAGACGTAAGCGGTACACGGTGAGCGGTAAGAAAAAAGTTGGTAAAAAGTTCTTGAAAATTGTCATTTTTTTACTATATGAAAGTAACTTTTTTACTATACGGAAGTAAATTTTTTACTATACGATAGTAATCAGACTACATGAACTGAACATTAGGTTACCAAACATAATCTGAAATAAGGATTCCAAGACGGCCTCGTGACCGAAAAAAGAGCTCGACAATTTCACGGAAATGATCGTGGACCTATAACAGGGTTTAGGGTCCTTCAAAAAGTGTTTGAGGTCCATACTTGAACGACGGTCCGAGACGACCATAAACTACCTGGGGGAAAATGTTGGATAGCAAGAAGAATGAGGTCTAGGGTTCGATTCGTTGTTGCAAAATCTTCCACTTTACGAGATAGCCGGTAGTAGGCAATTGCAGGAACGACTCCTACCCCGGGGATAAAAAATAGTGAAAAAAAACAAAAGAGAGGAAAAAAACGTGAAATAAAAAGCTCAGAAAAAAAAGTGAGAAAAAATTGACAAAGAAGAGAAAAAGAAAGTGGAAAAAAATAGGGAAAAAAGTGAAGATAGAAAAAGTGTGAAAAAAAATTGTCAAAAAAACATTGAGCGATTCAAGAACAGTTCAAATTCTTGCCAATACAGCGGTGGCCATGTAGTCTCACCGTCTCATATATATTATAGAAAATGAGTACAAGGGATACTTCGTGAAATCAAACACTAGGTGCAGCCCTCTTTCTGAAGCAAGACTTCAAAAATACGCTTTATCTCGTTGAAGCTAAAACTAGGGGCGTGCATAAAGACTTCCACCTCTGGATCTAGCTCACAAACAATGGTGAAGATAAAATAAAGGTGTTTTTAGTAACACCATTGAGGATGTCTGCCAAGAGACTTGCTGGACATCTCTTTGAAAGACAGGCAGTCACAACTGGGAAATTGACTGATAGAGATTATGTAGTTTGAAAGGTTGGTTATGGATTTGGACTCAAACGAGAGAATGCAGCCAAAGGCAGGGTCAGGGAACATAAGAAGGTTTCTGACTATTCCAAGAACCAAAAGCGCAGATGCGCAAGTGTTCCGATGTCTAGTGGCTGGGGCCTTCGGATTCCGGCGGACGTTCTTGTCGAATCTTCGCTTTGGATGTTCATCTAAGTTCACCGGAGTTGGAACAGATTTCAAGTCAAACAATGCACCATCCTGAGAGAACAACCTCCGGGGAGAGAGCATTACACGTTCGGCGAGACGAAAACCTGCATTTCCAAGACATAGAATCTCGGCCTTCGTAAAGGACGTGCCAGATTTCACCGGCCACACGTCAGGGACCGTTGGCTTAGAAATTACCTAGTCCCTCTTTGATCCCATCACACAACGATTGATGTCATCATTACAGAAGAAAAACTGCATCTTATCAAGCCACGTCTTCTTATAGTTTTTCATCATGCCAGTGTAAGTCGGTGCGGCAGTACTCTTCTTGTTCTGCACAATTCGAGCAGTACACTTCTTCTTTGTACCAGCCTGTTGTGCAAAACAGGCTTTCGCTGATGTCCTCGGAAGACTAGCAATATGCCACTTGCTCTCGTTACAGGTAGTCTCCAACACACCCATATTATGGATTACCCTTGTTGAAATTCCAGGTCTAGGGGTACTGGCGAGGTTCGTTGGAGCTTCCGCAACTGTTGAATACACACAATCGTCAGTAGTAAGGTCCACAGTAATTCGTGAAGACGCCCTTGTCGCGACTCTAGGACGTGAAACGCTGATTTTGTCTGGACGATGAGAATCGAATTCAGATCCGGGAGGAAGGTTTGGCTTCCGTTTCAAGGACAAGAAGACTTCCTCTCCTTCCATATGCAGAGGGCGAGTGCAAAACTCAGCAGCTCCAGGCATATTACAGAAAGCCTCATGAAGAGATTTTGAGTTCCCGAACGTTGAGCAATCCGATGAGTAGCACAAAGTTGAAGCTCTTCCTTCCCAGGCCCTTGCCCTCCTTGCTCACCTTTCAAGTATTGATAGCAAGCCACGACTTGCATGAATGCCTGAACCATCTCATCGACAGTGGCAACGTATAAATCATTTCACGTTTTCCCGACTGCTGCAACCACTTGTTGTGGACAGTCCTCGTTAAATTGCAATATGGCATTTCAGCCAATTTAGATTCGGTTTTTCAACTACGTTTTCATTGCAATGTGAGGCAGTAAAGGATACGTTCTTTGCCTTTGGGGTGTAGGAGACAGTGAAGGATGTGCGGCTGTGGTTGCCAGACCCTCATCGATGGGCGGTGGCGAAGCATCATTGGCTCCGCGATCCCGAGGTATGAACTCACCTTCTTGTTTTTTTGTCCAGTTGAGGGTTGTTGTTGGATTTCCAATCATTGAAGGTCGGTTAGAGAAACGCCTTAGGTTTTGGCGCCAAAGGATTTGCCGCCAAAAAGATTAGCGCCGTAGGTTTTGGCGCCGTCTGCATTGCAAGGGCAGTTTCTCTGTCTGTGTGGACAAGGACTTCGCGGATGGTGTGCCGGCAGTGGCACACCTTTCGCGCAAGGTCTTTATCAAATGTATAAGGGTCAGTGCAGAATTCGTGTCATGGGATCAGGAAGGTTTCGTGTGCGGAATCCGTGTCGCCGGACTTCGTGGATCCGATGACAGAGATGCCCACGCCTTCGCGTGCACGTCTTCTCGGTTCAGAGTGATTATAGGTGTTACAGGTGATTGAGTCATCATGGTGTTTTAACCTGCAATGTATGCTTAATAATTCATATCCAACTTTCTCCACCCAGTCCAATTTTATGCAGCTAGTATTGAAATCGTGCACTGAGGTTGCGAACATAGTGTTCGCTTTGCGAAGTGCGTGGTCAGAAACATGTGTACTTCTGTCGGGCCGTAACTCGATTTGGCCTATTGAGATCGTTGTTGAAACTCTATCTTGTTGTTGTTTAGCTCCGCCTTATGCAGAATATGTTGGAATATTCACGATGTTTTGTCGCTCGTTAGTTAGAGAAATGAGCTCCATTCTCTGAATTGGATAGAATATCTCTTCTGATTTTGTTGATCATACTGTGTCTTGTTAAAGTTTTGATGGATTTTTTTGCACAATTATCTCCATTTATCGGATGATGTCATTCTTGTCCCATTTTTGTCCCTCTAATGTTCTCTCAATTGCATTTGCAGAAATGGAGAGCCAATCTCATGTGTCAATTCGCGGAGATGAACCAGATACTGAAATGGAGACAGTGAACTCCTTGAATTCTGCTTTGCAGCCATTAGGTAATTATTAAAAAAGAAACTTATTTTCAATGGACTTGTGATTTCATCACTAACAAATCAGAATTTGCAGGAAGTGCCCAAGCATTGGATTTGAATGACGATGGAGAAAATAGTGACGATGTTGTTGAAGTTTCAAGACCATTACAAAATGCATCAAACCCACTATCAACCGCGGATTTAGAGAAGCAGATGGATGATCTTGTACTTAAAGAGACAGTGAACACGATTGCTCTTTTGGATGGTCTTCGATTTCAGCCCAAAGAGAAGTCGAAACATGACATTCCTCTTTGTCTGATGATTGGGTTGCCCATAGTTTGTCCTCACTTGAAGAACGATGTTATGGGGTTGGGCTCGCATTTCCTAAAGAACGGCTATATGGAAGGTTCAGGTGTGTTCTATGTTGCGACAAAAAATCACGAGGGGAAGACTGTAGATGTCTCTGAGGATACCTTGAATAGTTGGAGTCCAGCGTGGATTGCTGCAAACAAAGCATTCGAATTGAGGTTGAATGCGGATCCTGACCTCAGAGTCTTTTCGAAGAAGATGTTTCATGTCCGGGATGGCAACCATCGGCTGCAGGCTTGGCTGCTAGTGATAAACCAGGACCATGGTAATGACCCCAGTTGGCATTATGCGGTGGAGTCCATTCTGTTGAATGTCAATGGTTACATTCCAGTCCTACTTTGCATCAAGTAAACTGGTAAGATTTCTTTGTGTGCAAACAATTTAATCTTCTGCATCAAATGAAAAATTTGTTTAAATGGTTTAATGATCTACCTATGTGGACAAAACCAAATATCTTTTGTGACAACAAATCTTGTTCACAAGCTCTACCAAATTCAAGGCATGGCAGGGCAGCCTTTGAACTATTTCGAGAAACTGGTGTCGAAGGCGAAAATCAATACAGCTGAAGCAAAGCAAAACTCTGCAAAAAGGACGTGGTACACGCTCACGCTGAAGTCATTGAACTTTGTCGTCTATTAGGTATCTCCCTTAATCCACTTGCTGAGTCCAAATTTCTTCAGTCAGATTAAATTGGATTTTGAGAGTTTGATCTTGTCAGTAAATAGGAGTTCGTTGCGCATAGGAGGAGATGTGCAATGTTGTGGGGGTGTGTGGCCAGCAGCACACCTCCCAGCACTCACACCTTGGCACCTTTTAGGAACCAATGTGTGAGCAATGGAAGGTGTGCTACTGGCCACACACCCCTACAGAGTTATGCTAATGAGTGATTGCGCGACTCTGTAGGGGTATGCCGCCAGCGGCACACTCCCGCAGCGTCGTGCTTATGAGTGATTGCACAACGCAATGGGGGTGTGCCGCCAGCGGCACACCTCCCATTGTTCATACCTTGGTTCCTAAAAGGTGCCATGGTATAAGCGATGGGAGGTGTGCCGCTCGCAGTACACCCCCGCAGCGTCGTGCTTATGAGTGATTGCGCGACGCTATGTCGGTGTGCCGCTAGCGGCACACCTCCCATCGCTCACACCTTGGTTCTTAAAATCGCCATATCTCACTCAAAAATAGTCCACATGAAGCGTGCAATATGTTTTTTGGCATCTACAAAAAATTTAGATTTCATAGTACACCTCAAACGCTTAATTTGGGCTATTTTGAGTGAGTTATGTCCATTCAAAGGTGCCAAGGTATGAGCAATGGGAGGTGTGCCGTTGGCGGCACATCCCCACAAAGTCAATCTAATGAGTGATTGCGCGACTCTGTGGGGGTGTGCCGCCAGCGGCACACCCCCTATCACTCACACCTTGGTTCTTAAAAGGTGCCAAGGAATGAGCGATGGAAGGTGTGCCGCTGGCGGCACACCCCCACAGCATTGCACATCTTCAAAGATGTGAATCGAATAATATGACGTAGTTGTAAATCAAGAACTCAATCATGTGTTTGTATGATACTTTACAAACTTGAATCATTCTCCAAACCTTTCTTTAAAGTCCCATTAGACTTAGATCTGGCCATACTTGTGAACAAAGATTGCCTAGATATAGGACTTCGAATTCGGACACTGATGAAGCAAATGGTGTGCCGGCAGCGGCACACTTGCTTTTCCAAATGCAAATTGTTTAGTGTGTCTCAGCGCTTCATTTGATTTCTCTGAATTGTCTTGAGTTGTGCTTGACAACTTTATCGTGTATTCAGAGCAAGAGATCAGAGAAGCAGTTGCGGTGGTGCAAAGGAAGTTTGCCGAGAGATTTCCGGATCCCAAGGAATGGACTTCAAGTAATGCTCACGATTTTGTGAGAAAAGTTGTTGAGAAGATGAAGGGCTCCACTCTTTCAGAGCTGCGAAAACAACTTCCAATTGCAGATCTCAAGCATACTCCAGCATTCCTTAGTCAAGTGAAGCTTCATTACGAGGCTCATGAAGACGACGCGGAGATGACCCAGGAGAAGCTAAGTATGCTCGCGACATCTGCCATGGATCTTGTGATGAAAGTGAAATGGCTCCAGCGTTGGAATAAAGATGGAAATCTTCGAGAATCTCCCAGGTTTCTAAAGACGAAGTTTCCAGACAGTGAGTTCCCTGATTGGCTTTACCAAGCAATGTGGTGGGCTCAGGTACCCACTATAAATTCACTTTGTTTTCTTTGTTTAAGTTATAAAAGTTCCCAGTCTAAATAAATGAATCCTTATCGCAGTTGTCTACTGAAGCTGAGCAGCTGAAGTATGTTTTCTCTGTTTTTGTTTCTAATACGTTGAATTCTTATCGCAACTGTCTACTAAAGCTAAGCAGCTGTTGGATGGCTCGTTGCTCGATATTAGTGTCGAAGTGAACTACAACCCCGCTAATGGCGATCCAATCACGCGAATTTCGGACTATGTTGAGGAAATGCGGATTCAGCTATGGGATACAACATTTTATCAGGAGTTCAACGTGGACAAGGGCGTTCACAAGAAATATGAACCTGCGGATCAGTGCGGGTTTCCATCGGTTTTTAAACGTACCTTATATAGGTATTTCAAGTTCATTCTGATGCCGGCAAGGGCCGTGACTCGCAAACTCCGATTTTTTGCATCCTGCCTGGATTCCAAGAGCCCGTCAACCATGATATCAGAGGGAATCAAGATTGATTAGGGTCCTCAGCATTGGGAGCGTTGCGGATGGTATCTGGAGTGCTCTGTCCAGAAACCGCCTCACTTCGACATTTCATTGCGCGATTTGATTCAGCCAGAGCTGGTTGAGGTGGAGACGAATGCACAAGCAGCTGCTGTGCAAACTAGAGCAAAGGATAAGGGAAAAGCTGCTACAAAGAAGGCTCTACCTACTCCACCTAACTTGAATTTTCCTTGCGTGGGGTTATGCCTAATTTAATTAGTGATTGGTGGGGGTGTGGGAAGTCGTCCCACAGATTTCCAGAAGTTAACCATAAAATCCGGCCTAAATTTAAAAAATTAGTATTAAAAGATAAGTAAAATTGAGTAATGTAGTACGGAATCAGAAATTGGAAGTTAGGATACGGGACGGACCGGTTAAATCCTTAAAAGCTCTAACGAAGTGCGTAATCTGGAATGTCAGTCGCGATTGAATCCGGTTATAATCTGAGCTTCCCGGTGGTGCCTAGAACCGGGAGAAGAATTTAGGTGATACCCGTTGCGAAATCCGTCATAATCACGATGGTGACGTCAGAACCGTTGAATAACTTTGATAGTGTCGTTACTACCGTTGGAGAATCCCGTACTTTGGGGCCGTTATAAAAAGGACAACCGACCGGGCTTCCCAAAACAATTATCTTATCTTCTTCTTCTTCTCTTCCTCCGCACTTCTCTCGATTCTTTTTTCTACCTCCTTCTGCTGGTTTCTAAGCCGGTTGCTATTCGAGCATCCGGTTGTAGTTGGAGGGTTCTGGTGAGGTCGGTGCGTGCAGGTACGACCGGATGATTGTCGGGAAAGCACCATGGCCGGAGAACGATCGGGAAAATCAGAGGTGGTAAAGAACACGGCAGCCGGAGGACCACCCATCGAGAGGGTAGTACCGGAGTACCCAGCGGAAGACAAGGACCTTCACATCTTGTTCCACTTTCTGGACAAGATGGGTTGCTCTGGTCTGATTGCAGCAGCTTGGGGAACGAAAGACGAGAAGGTTGTGACGGAGTTGATCGGCACTCCCGATGGAGAACACGTGTGCACGACACGTCAGACGGCTTTCCACGTCACATCAAGGGGCGGGCGCGTGCCTTCGGACCGCGAGCGCAACATTTGGGGTCAAGCGCGTACCAATCTGGACTGGGCGCGTTCATGTAGGGTCGAGCGCGTTCCAATTAGGGCCGGGCGCATACGATTTAGGGCCGGGCGCGTGCATACAGGGCCGAGCGCATACGATTTAGGGTCGGGCGCGTGCATACAGGGCCGGGCGCGTATCCCTAAGGGCGAACGTGTAATTGCACGTGTATGCGAACGGGTAATTGCACGTGTATGCGAACGGGTAATTGCACGTGTATGCGAACGTGTAATTGCACGTGTATGCGAACGTGTAATTGCACGTGTATGCGAACGTGTAATTGCACGTGTATACGAACGTGTAATTGCACGTGTATGCGAACGTGTAATTGCAGGTGTATGTGAACGTGTAATTTGTATGTGAACGTGTAATTGCACCAAACACATGTCACTTGATCCTTCTTGTTAAATGTGTACCATGGGGCCCACTCCTTTGTTTGAGCCCTTTGTTAAGACGACATCACAATAAAATTGGCGCGCAATGTTGTGCCAAAGAGAATCCGCCAAAAGTAATAGGAATTTGTGTGTGCATAAAAAATGTTGACCCAAAGGTCACTCACAAACTTGTAGATTCATGCAAGGAGCCCAATAAAGAGTTCCAGGACACGAAGCCAAGGATGTGAGGTGAGTCAAGCACATCGCATATAGTTCTTATATACTGCTGGAGCAGGAGCATCTGGGGCCGCGCGCGCACAAGGGTGGCTGAGCGCATTCTCTATGTGGCTAGGCGCGCACGCTGTAGGGCCGGGCGCGCACGCTGTCGGCCGAATGCGCACACCATGGGCCGGGCGCGCACGCTGTGGGGCCGGGCGCGCACAATGTTGGGGCGTGCGCACTAATTCGACGGTATATTGAAATATTGCAACACTTAACATTTTGATATGTAAAACATCTAATAAAAATCCACTAAATATACATGATGCCAGTCAATTTACAAGGTTTTATTAAATATACAAAATATCGCTCAATATTAAATGGCAGTTACACAATTGTAGAAAGCTCTTGTTCCAAAACAATTCAACATTGCTCTATGTACATTTCTCGCACTGTTGTAGTTCTAGAATCCCTTAAAGCTAGTAAAAATGGAAGAAGATTGTCTTTTTCCTGAACTCGTGCCTTCAAGTTTTGAATTTCTTCAAGACATTTTGCAACTTCATTATCCTTCTCATCGAGCTCTTCTCCTAGATCCTCAATTACGTCCAAGCTTTCATTTAGTCGCTTCATTACTCAAAGATAATCGTCACGACTCACCCAGTCACCCTCCGTAGACTTTTTTTTATTATCCACGCCCTCCTCAGGTACCGCATCCGTCTTCGTGGCATCTCCGTCTTGTTGTGAAATCGACGATTTAGGGTTCGACGCTGATATGATGGACAATTCTTGTTGCCTACGCACAGACTGATGACATCCAGTATCCAAGTCGGATGATGAAGACGCGGACCACTCGATTGTTTGATTCGAAGGTTCAACTTCCATGGTTTTTCGGAGACCTTCTCTTGGAAACTTCCGCACAAACGGTATTGTTAATCCAATGACTGGCGCCATCTTGGAGTGTGTTTGGATTTCCATTGTCCTCCAATCAACCGGTACGCCAAGTACCACCTCTGCGTAAACCATTCGTAAAATTGAAATGTTTACCGAGTTGCGGCTCAATTTTGCCTCATCGTAAATGTGCTGGTACGCTTGGATACAACGCTCCTTGAAGAACTCATTGGTGCACTACCCCAAGTTGGCCCTATTTGTACGTCGCATTAGAGAATACCGCGAGTATGGCCAGAGGTGCCCCAAATGACACCATCCAATGTATTTTGCATATTGTGCAAATGTCCATGGAGTTGGAACTGACTCCCAACCAGAAAATGCCTTCATCTTCTCATCCATCAACACGTGAAGGCGCTTCTTCTGCTTTGAGCGTGCGTGACGAAAATCACATTGTCGCTTTCCATGGGGAGTGCTAGTGGTAGATGGTTGTCCAGAATCCATGGTGACAAGGTGGAGGAATACGAAGGTGGAAAAATACAAAGGTGTCAATAGACACCGTAAAAAACTTCCCGAAAGTGCCAAGCAAGCAGCCGCCACGTGGCAGTTGCAGGCCAAAGCGCCTAGGAAGTGGGGTCCGTAACTTTGAAATCTCATATTTATAGTAAATTAGTGACCTATGGCGGGCGCATACGACCAAGAGGCGCGCGTACGCTGGAGGGCTGCGCGCAAACGCTGGGGGGCTACGCGCATACGCGAGAGGGGTGTGCCTTGAACTTGTGCCTTGAACTTGACATACAATACTTCTACTTACTTATAACCTAGTGCCTTGAATTTATACTTACTTATACAATACTTATACTTTCACATACAATACTTAATACTTATACTTACTTATACAATACTTCTACTTACTTAGGCACACAATACTTATGCTTACTTAATGATTTTTTGGGGAGAGTTAGTACCTTCAATTAGCATGCTCAATGATTTGTTCCACAAACTTATACTCATATTAAGATATAATATGGATAATTTGTATGGTAGAATGCCATCTCTTATCATTTGGAAGGCCGTTGCAATTAGTTACATATAATTCAACCAAGAATAATAATGTTGCATTAATATTGGGGATTTTGTTACCTCCCAAATCATTTATTATGCAAGAAAGTAACATGATTTTTATTGTTTAGTCTTATGATTGACATGTTTGAGACAAAATTTTAAGTTTTATTCTTCAACACATGATATAAATTCCACTACAAAAAATTCTCGATGATACTATAGACTATTGTAGTCGGTTATCAAATATTAGACAAAAGTGAATTTAATTTATTGACTGGGGTGCATGAAGTTGTACAATCATGGAAGATCATAACACATTCATCAAATATATAATTTAAACGTATACAAGACTATATAGAACATTCACTTTATTACATCTAGCCAAATTATAAAACATGCTGAACCATACAAACTTGATTAACGTCAGAGATAAACAATATTGTTTTGAACTAAAGCCATTTACAAATGAAGTGCAATTTACAAAATTCACAAGGTCTATGATTTCAAAATGTTACAAAATTGTCCGTTTATCATTCATGGCACTAATTCCATTGCTATCAAATTCTACGACTTTAAAGTAAACACCAACTTCGCATATTCCTGGATTTGATTGTCCTTTTCTTGGAGTATGGCGCGTAATTTTTGAAGTTCTTCTTTGTTGCGGTTGGCTTCTTCTACTAGATTCTTGTTTTCCTGTAAACTCTGCTGATATTTAGCAAGAAGTTGAAGATGAGCCTCTCGTCCAATTGGAACATCATCAGAAGACTCTAGGTTTTCATTGATGTTCTCATATGCAACCGCATCCATCTCAGTTTGATCTTCTTCCTTACCGGAATCTTCTGCAATAGTCGGTGTTTCTTGGAGGGCAGAATCTAGCCAATGGCATTTAATAAAGCCCTCAATCTCCTTGCGAATAGATGGATCGCATCTAGTGTCCGAGTCGTCACTGGAAGTGTCAGACCACACGACTTCTTCGTTTGGAACTTCAACTTCCTTCGCCTTTTTTCCTAGAGCTTCGCCTGGATACCTGCGCTCTATTGGTAGTGACGCCGTGGATACTGGTGTCATCTTGGAGTTTGGTTGTATTTCCATCGTCCTCCAATCGACTACTACTCCGAGTATAATCTCAGCATACACCATACGTAAAATGGATAGATTCACCTCGTTCCGGTGAACCTTTGTCGTATTGTAGATGTGCTGTTACGCTTGGATGCACCGTTCTTTGAATACTTCATTGGTGCAGTAATTTAAATTACCCTTGTCGTATTTCCGAAGTTGCGAATGCCGCAAATGCGGCCACATTCGTCCTAAATGACACCAGGCAATGTACTTCGCACATTGTGTAAATGTCCACGGGTTTGGTACATCTCCCCAGCCTCGAAATGCCTTCAGCTCACCATCGATGAATATGTGAATGCGTTTCTTCTGCTTGTGGTTGCGTACTCGTCCCGCATCACGCTCTTGTTTCTTCATTTTCTTCTCGGAAGCCCGAATCTCAGAAGGCCCACTTGAGTCCATGCTTGAAACTAGCGTGAAGGGGCACCGGGAGTAAAAGGGTATCAATAGACACCCGGAGTAAAAGGGTGTCTGTGGGAAGTCATCCCACAGGTTTTTGGATGTTTACCATAAAATCCGGCTTAAATAAAAAAAATAGTGGTGATTAAATAAATAAAATTGAGTTAGGTAGTACGGAATCAAAAACTAGAAAATAGGATGAGCGCTGGATCAGCTAAGTCCTTGAAAGGTCTAACAAAGTGCATAATCCGGACGGCCAGTCACGTCTGAACCCGAAAATAATCTAGGGAACCCGGAAGAACCTTGAACCGGGAGAAGAAATCAGGATATACCTACTACGGAACCTGTCATGATGGCGATAGTGACGTCAGAGCTGTTAAAAAGCTTTGATGGTGACGTCACTACCGTTGGAGAAATTCCGTACTTTGGGGCCGTTATAAAAAGGCCAACCGACGGGGAATACCAAAACAGTTTTCTTCTTCCCCCTCCATTTCTTCTTCTCTTCCTCCGGATTGTTTTCGATCCCTCTTTCCTAATCCTTCTACGCGTTTCTAAGCCGGTTGCTCCTCAAGCATCCGGTAGTAGAAGAGAGCTCTTGTGAGGTCAGTGCCTGCAGGTACGACCGGAGGACTGACGGAAGAGCGCCATGGCCGGCGAGCGATCCGGGAAACAGGAGAAGGTGAAGAGCGCTGCCACCGGGGGACTACCCATCGTAAGGGTGATACCGGAGTACCTGGCGGCCAACCGAGACATGCATACATTGTTCCACTTTCTGGACATCATGGGGTGCTCTGGCCTGATAGCAGCGGCCTGGGGAACTAAAGATGAGAAGGTCGTGACGGAGCTCATAGGCGCACCCGACAACCATATGACGGTAGTATACGCGCACACCCGGAGAAGTGGACTCGGGCGGAGTGGAAGCGGACCTACGGCTTCGCTGATGGGGACATCAAGGTGACGGAGCGGAAGGATGAGCTCACGGACGGCGAGTTCCGGGGACCGGCTGATCCGAAGGAAGGATACTCCATCGCCGACCTAACTGACCCATGAGCTTAGATCGTAATAGGGTTTCTAAACCATATTTTTCATCCGGAGATACCCAAGCGCTTAGTATTGAAGTGGGCGGCGACGTTCTTAGGATGTATGTGCAAGAAGATCACCGTCGACTGGGGTTCCCTCATGCAAGATTTGGTGGAGCGACTGATCAAGAACCTGCACCGGAACCGGAAAGCGGGGTCGCCGCTTCCGGCTTACCTGACCCACCTCTATCACCATCATGAGCTCCTTATATCGGAAGAACACGACGAATACAAAGCCTTGCTGACCATTCAGAGGTATGGAGGGGTGGAGGTTGATGAGTAGGGTGATGAAGACAAAGAAACGGAGACAGCTCCGACGCCAACACCCCAGACCCGGAAAAGGAGTCGCTCAGCCCAACCGGAATCACCACCGGTGCGATTTCCACCCACCCGTCTGGACCCGGCTCCCGAAGGTGAAGATGAAGATGGAGCAGGGCCGTCGAAGCGACTAGAGCGATGCTTGACTCCGGATATTCCGACACTCACCGGGAGGCACAAGAAAGACATCATGGAGCTGCTCCAACACGTTCCCTGGAGAGCTTTCTGGATCAATCAACACCTAAACGACAGCACCTCCTTGATATACACCATCATGGGGGAGCTCCGGCTTGAAAATTCGGAGGAAATCCTTCCCCGGTTGAAGAGCCTTGGGGAAACTAATTTCCGGTTGGAGCAGATAGAAGCCCAGCACCGGACCCTTCTGCAAGCCCGGGCGAAGATGCAGCAGGACCTGTCAAAAGCAGATGGAGCGCTTGAAGAAGCCCAAGTATTCAAGAAGGCAGCACAAGCAAAGGCAACCGCATCAGCTCAAGCCCTTGGCGAGGTGCGGGAAGCGTTGAGTTTTCCGGTTGACACTATCAACCGGAGCATCCTCTTCACAGAGTACCCGGAGAAGGGAGGTGAAGCAAACCGGGGTGAGGTCATCCGTTTCCTTTTGGACCACGCCCGGAAGATGGAGAAGACGTGGGGGCAGATGCAGTTACTGGCAAAAAACGTAGCCAGCACTGTCATGATGTCATCCTGGAAGAGCCGGTGGAGCTGACCCCCACCATTGATCTTACCTCGTCCCCGGAGGCAACCGGACCTTGACAACAAGCACATGAACCCTCCGGGAAGGGTAAGGGACCGATGGAGGAGACGGTGGTCACTCCGGAGACAGCCCTGCCCGGATAGAGTGGCAGGGTGCCTCCCAACAGTCCAGAGACGGTCAGGAAGACCCACTATGAGTCGCCAAAACGACTCCCGAGGATGAATGGACCGCACATCAATTGTGTTAGGTTCAACTAGTAGTTGAAGTGGGTAATCCAATAGGATTAACCCATGATTTTTGATCAATATGGCTAAATGGCCTTTCCGTTCACTAATTCTTTAAATAGGAGCCACTCTATGGCGACCACGGATTTTATTAAGTTAACCAACAAAATAATTAGGAAGGAAAAAAAGGAGGAGGTTTAAAAGCCCCTAAGAAAATGGTTGGAAGAGTCCAAAAGGTGGGGCAAACCCCTCGTCGATCACTAGGGAAAATTAGGAATTACCCCAAGCAAGGGGAATTCAATCTAGGTAGATTAATTGATTTAGCAACCTTGGAATTAACTTAATGGCTCACTTATTGGAGATCATGCACACCCATGTGGCATGGAGTTAATGTTTAGATTTAGATATTCCTTGGTTAGTGGGACACCCACTCTTGTTAAATGCAAGGGTGGCACGGAATTAGTAGTCATAGGGTTAGTAGGTCTTGTAAGAAGGATCCATTTATGGGAGAAGGCCAAAGGCGGCAAGGAACTTCTTTGGGAACTCAAGGAGAGCAAGGGTTGGGGGGTTACCCCCTGGAAGAACTGGGACATTCAGGGGGATGAGAGAGGCGTAAGAAAAGAGAGAACAGGGGTGTGGAGAGAAGGAGAGCCGGAAGTCCCGGCCACTAAGAGTGCAAATTAGGTTAGGAAGAGCAGGGGCTGAAGACGATCAAGACCACGAGGAACGAGACGATCAAGAGCACCAGGGGCTGAAGACGATCAAGACCACGAGGAATGAGACGATCAAGAGCACCAGGGGCTGAAGACGATCAAGACCACGAGGAACGAGACGATCAAGAGCAGCAGGAGCTGAGACGATCAAGAACACGAGGAACGAGACGGCCAAGAGCAGCAGGAGCTGAAGACGATCAAGAGCACGAGGAAGAGCAGGAGGAGCTGAAGACGATCAAGATCGCGAGGAAGAGCAGGGGCTGAAGACGATCAAGACCACAAGGAACGAGACGGTCAAGAGCAGCAGGAGCTGAAGACGATCAAGATCACCAGGAGCTGAAGACGATCAAGATTACCAGGAGCTGAAGACGACCAAGATCACGAAGAACGAGACGGCCAAGATCACCAGGAGCTGAAGACGATCAAGACCACGAGGAACGAGACGGCCAAGAGCAGTAGGAGCTGAAGACGATCAAGAGCACGAGGAAGAGCAGGAGGAGCTGAAGACGATCAAGATCGCGAGGAAGAGCAGGGGCTGAAGACGATCAAGATCGCGAGGAAGAGCAGGGGCTGAAGACGATCAAGACCACGAGGAACGAGACGGCCAAGATCACCAGGGGCTGAAGACGATCAAGACCACGAGGAACGAGACGATCAAGATCGCGAGGAAGAGCAAGGGCTGAAGACGATCAAGACCACGAGGAACGAGACGACCAAGATCACCAGGGAGCCTCTCCTCACCCCCCGGCTAGTAGTAAATTCCTTATGCAATAAGGAACCCTAAATTTCTAAATACTAAAACCATGCGGAAGCGCTGCCAATTTTTTGCTAGAATTAGGGTTTGCTACACACTCAACTAAACAACCGGATAATTGGTCATTAGTAAGTAAAATCAGCCGGAGGTTCATTTGCAACGAGGTTGAGGTGGGATACTTGTGTAAATGGATGTGGTATATGCGTGGAATGTGATTCACGATCTTGGATACATCATATGTTAAAGGTGCATTGCTGGTCGCTGGCTGTGAGGTCCAGGGTCGAGTCAAGTGATCAATTGAATCCTGCCATCATGTTAAGCACAAAAAACTAATAAGAATGAAAAAACAAACATAAGAATCGGAGTTGAAGTCAAGGAGATAATTAGGATTATAAGTTGGTAGAAAATAGGGAAGCCTGTCAGCTGCCAACTGGTTCCAGGGTCACACCTAAGCCTGAACCTGATCATTAAGGGTCTAATCAAGTTCGGAATGCTGAATTGAACCCATGAGCGTTGACAACGTTGCATTCGGAGCCCTAGAGCAAAAGTTACACTTGTTCATAGGTGGGTTCAATTAGAAGGCTGGATTAAGTCACCACCTCACGAGTTAACCACAAGGAACCCAAGTGAACATGAGACGTGTCGCCATGCTTGTATAAGTTGTGTATGAATGGGCTGAGGGTTGGTTACACAAGCAACCAGGCCCCATATTAGGATCTTGTGTTCAAGATAAGCCACCCTTTAGGGGCGGTTTATTTGGCTCACACCCACCTCCCTTCAGCACTATTTCAGGATTCTCCTTCCAGCTTCCAGATCCCTCTTTCGCCACCGACCTCCAGTCGAAGGAAGACGACCTCTCCCCTTTGACGAGGTCATCCGGGTACTTCCACCAGTTCCAAGACAACACAGGGGACTTCCCCAGGCACAGCAGAGAAGGCGACGTAGGTGGCAGGTGCAACCGATCAACCCGACTCTGAAGCTCCCGCCTCCGGAAGTGGACCAGTACCGGATTCCATTCCGGATAAGGTAAGTGGCAGGAAGCAGACCGTGGGAGCATCTCCGATGGTCTGGAGTGGACGGAACCAGAAGACCCCTTAGTTAGATTATTAGTTTTATTAGTAGAACTGTTAGTACCGGTTATCAGACTTGCAGTAGCGAATAACGATGGGGCTCCAGATTGCACCCGGCTACCGACCTGTCTGTCGAAACCAGAAACTTAGAATTGTTGATCGGCGGAAAAATGGGATCTGAGATCCATAATTTTCGGATCTCAGGTTTGAAATCCCGGATCTTTAGGGATAAGATTTTCTAGGTTAGATTCTCCGGATTTCTCGCAAATAAGGTAGTGCGTGGATCCGGTTGATTTTCTAGTACTTAGGTTAATGAGTTTTCCTAACTCAGGATCTTGTTTTCCTTATGTTTGAATATATTCCGGAGCTATCACTAGATTTGCTACCTAGTTTGTGCGACCTATGATGTTCTCTTGTAAGGTGCAAGGTCCGTTGCTGTAGTACGTCTTACGCAGATCTCTGTGAAGAGAAGGATGTTTAGATGAACTAAGGGGTAAGCCGGTTTAGATTTCCAGTAGGGGAGTGTCCGGAATAACAGGAGGAGATTGCAAAGGCGTTCCTGGTCACCTCCAGAGTCCGGAAGAACCAGGAGGGGAATAGATATATTGCAGAGGTGTTTGTGGTAGTCTCTAGGGCACGGAATATTCCGTGTGAATCCGGATTCCGATCCCCAAAACTAGAGTTTACCCCCACGATAGGAAAAACCTATTATGTGAGTCTAGAAGGAGTCCTCCCAAGTAAAACAATATCACTATCTTCAGAGTCCTACGAGAGTGCTACCGGAACGTCGATGTAGTCCGGACTTATCTTTGAGTGACCGCATCCGGAAGGCCTTCCGGATGTCGTGAGAGTTAAGTCTAGAATCGACACCACATCACCGGTTAGTAGATTAGGAGGAGAATGATTGTCCGGGCACTATATAATCCAGGGCAGTGGGTGTCTAGCCACTTAAAGTCACAAGGCAGTGGGGAATCCGGCCTCTTACACAAAATAGGATCAGTGGCCTTCCGGTCACTCGCTTAAACCTTCCAGAAGTTGCTCTGAGGGGAAACAGAGGTAAATCAAACTACCCACCTGGTTTGTCGGAAATCATTTCCGGAAACAACTGTATATAACTTCCGGAAACTAGTTCCGGTACATTCACGATAAGTTCCTGAAACCGGTTTACGGTTTAAGGATCCGATTCCTTTACGGAATAGAATAACTAACCTAGATGATCGATAACTTAAAGTTTTTTTTGATAATTTGAAAGGATAAATAGATCTCTGTGGGAACGAAACCGGAGTGGTTTACTTTGGACGTACTTAGTGACGATTAGGTGCATTCCGGAGGAATATTGACTCTGCTAACTACGACAGTGTCAATAGACACCGGGACCCACTTCTCAATAGTGCTTAGCAAGAAGCCACCACGTGGCAGTTGCAAGCCAAAGCGCCTGGGAAGTGGGCCCATCGTGCTACGATTCCCAAACTTATAGCAAGGCGCGCATGCCCCCCACAGGCTACGCGCGTACGGGATGGGACGGTCTCGCGCGTATCAATCATGGTCTCAGAAGGAGGAACAGAATGGTCGGGCGCGTGCAAATGGAGCCGGGCACGTGCGCTTCAGGATCAGGCGCGTGCGTTGTGATGCCGGGCGCGCGCGAATGGGGGTCGGGCGCGTGCGAATGGGGTCGGGCGCGTGCGAATGGGGTCGGGCGCATGCGAATGGGGCCGGGCGCGTGCGCTTCAGGGTCGGGCGCGTGCGCTGTGAGGTCGGGTGTGCGCAAATAGGGACCTGGCGCGTGCCTTCTGAGGCCGGGCGCGCACGCTTTGGGGCCAGGTGCGCGCGAATGGGGGCCTTGCGCGCACAAATAGTGACAGTGCGCGCGCGAATGGGGACCGAGCGCATGTGCTCTAAGGCCGGGCGCGCGCGAACAGTGGTCAGGCGCGTGCGCTTTGGGGCCAGGCGCGCGCGAACAAGGACCATGGAAAGTTTTGATGTTGCAAATTGAATTATCTTAATGTTACAAACTAATTTAAATGTTTCAAAGGAGATGCAAGAATTGGGTCAATGCTTTAAAGATGTCCTTATATTTATATTGCACATGCAAATTTTGCAACATACAAAATAGTTACAAATGCTACGCTTTCATCTTGCATTCTATTTGCATATACTCCACTTTATCAGGCATCGGATCCACTTGGTTCACCACTTCTTGAGGCCCCATCATCCAGCAATTTACAAGCCGCTCGCGTCCTCCGGTGAGGCCCATCCGCGTTTACCAAAGCACGTAACAATTCGGAGTTCCGAAGTGCTTTGAGAGTCTTCATAGTCGCCGGACTATGTTCCTCAAGAAGGAAATCAATAGCTTCCTCCTTCCAAGTTTCCTTCCATTGGGATTCTTCCCATTGCAACGCATTGCGAAGGTCAAGATCAGTGGCCTCTCCCAATTTTGACACCACACGTCCATGGTGATTCTACAGTTTCCCATCTGGACGTCGCCCGAATTGAAATAGCTTCCGCCT